>OY882870.1:51890750-52430750 GCA_963693515.1 Pipistrellus nathusii | reverse complement strand
TCCCGGACCAGCTCCGCCTGGGGCGCCTTGACCCGTGTCCCTCTCCCTCCAGCCCCACCACTGAGTGTGGCCTCCCCAGTGGGGACTGTGTGGTGGAGCAGCCCCGGAGGGCTGCCTGGAGGAGTCTCCCCCCCTCAGTCCCAGTGGCTGCCTCCTGTGCTCTGGGCCCTGCCTGCTTCCACGAGACCTCGACCCCGTGGAGCACAGAGCTCGGGCCACGCCCCAAAGGTGCCTCCCGCTCCGGGCCCACCGAGCCCCCTGCTGAGAGAGGAGCACCCGCTTCCACTCGCTCTGTGACCCCAAGCCCAGGCCCGCCACTCCCCAGCCCCCACCTGCCATGGCATGGGCTCCACCACTGCCTCTGCTAGACAAACGGGGAAACTGAGGCTCTAAAAGGTTAAACGATGTGTGTGTGTGTGTGTGTGTGTGTGTGTGAGAGAGAGAGAGAAAAAGAGAGAGAGAGAGAGAGAGAGGGAGAGAAAGAGGAAGAGAGAGAGAGGGAGAGAGAGAGGGAGAGAGAGAGAGAGAGAGAGAGAGAGAGAGAGATATTTCACAGGGAACCAAAGAATGGCTGTTTTATTATTGTTTTTTTTGTTAAATATATTTTATTTATTTTACACAGAGAGGAATTGAGAGGGACAGAGAAACATCGACCAGCTGCCTCCTGCACACCCGCCACTGGGGATGTGCCTGCACCCAAGATACATGTCCCTGACCGGAATTGAACCCGGGACCATTCGGTCCGCAGGCCGACGACTCTATCCACTGAGCCAAACCGGTCCCGGCAAGAATGGCTGTTTTCGTGTGAAGGGGAAGTATGTTTTCTCCCATGAGACTGGAGAACCTGGAAGACTCCAGCTCCAGGGAAATTCACAGCGTGCAGTGCAGCGGGCTACCTAAGGCAGGCGTGACTAACAGCGGGGGAAGTCAGGGGAGGCTTCTTAGAAAAGGAGCATTTGAGCCGGGCTTTGAAGGGTGAGTAGGAGTTTTCCCCGGCTCTTCCAGGTCGAAGGACGGCGCGGGGACCCTCTGGAGGGAGCGCAGAGCGGCGGGCAGCGTGGAGAGCCCGTCCTGGGCCCAGGGGAGGCCAGGCAGGGCAGGGAGGAGCCTGGACATGCTGAGGGGAAGGCAAGGCGGGGCTGGTGTGGGAGCACCACACAGAGGAGGCGGGAAGGCTAATGAGGAGGCCGAGATAGGCTGGTCCCGGGTAGGGCAGAGGGCAGCGGCCGGAGGGCAGTTGGGAGGGAGGCCCTAGCCGGTTTTGCTCAGCAGATAGAGCATTAACCTGCAGATCGAAGGGTCCCTGGTTTGATTCCCAGTCAGGGCACATGCCTGGGTGGCAGGCTCGATCCCCAGTGTGGGGCGTGCAGGAGGCAGCGGATCAATGATTCTCTCTCATCATTGATGTCTCTATCTCTCCCTCTCCCTTCCTCTCTCAAATCAATAAAAAATATATTAAAAACAAACACCCACACATGGACCAGGGCAGCCGCCAGGCTGAGCCTCATCGGGCTTGCTCAATGCTCATCCCATGAGCACCGTGCCCCTGGGCCCTCCCTTCGCGCCCCCTGGAGAGAGATGGTCTCGCTCCTGTTTCAGCCAGGGAACCGGCTGAATTGGTGAGACCGAGGGGAATGCCCAGAACCAAGCGCTTGGCGCCCGGTCCAGGCCAGAGGGAGGTGGGGTGAAACCAGGCCGTGGGGATGGGTGAGGAGGACGGAACCTCCAGGGCCTCCTCCATCTCGGATCGGAGACACAGGAGGCGCTGGCCTGGGGGTGGTGAGAGGCATTGATTTCTGGCAAAGCTCAGCCCCGCTCTCCAGAAACTCGCCCAACAGGTTGGTGTGGCAGGGCTGCCAGCCTGTGCTGGCTTCCACCTCCATCTCCAGGAGGAAGGGGCCGCTGGGAGCTCCCTAATCCTCCGCCTTCTTTCTGGCTCCTCAGGCCCCCTGCCTCTGGCATCACTGTGGGCTGCTGTGCAGGGGGGAGGGTCCCCCGAGGGGAGCCAGCCGGCCACGCCCCACCCCCCTCACTTGAGGTGGCCCCGGCCCAGCACCCTCTGCTCAGTGGGCAGCTGCCAGGCCAGGCCCAGGGGCTGGGGCGGGGCCAGGTGACTCGGGGGACATCAGGACACTCAGTGCTTGGGGTGATGGATGTCCCAGGGAGACCTGGCCCAGACTGGCCTCCTGGCATCTGTCCCCAAACCCGGTGCGGAGGAGGGCGGTGAGGCCAGGGAGGCACAGCATAAGGACCCATCTCCAGCGCCCCCTCCCCACGGCGAGCAGAATCCTCCGGGGCCCAGCGCCCAGGCCCGGCCCCGCTCCCTCCTCCGGAGAGCCCTCCAGGATCTCCCCACCCTCCTCATGCACTCAGCACCCGTGGGTGCCACGGCGTTGGCTCGCTAGCCCCTGGCTCTGCCCCTCACAGGCTGGGTGACCACCGCCCTCAGGGCCTTCCCGCTTCAGCTGTGAGCGAGACCAGAGCCCGACCAGGAGCTCCAGGCCACCCCGCCTGCCTCAGCCCACACGCCTCAGCTCCCGGGCGTCCTGTCCCCAGGCCTCCCGGGGCCACCCCACCCGCTGACGGGCCCAGCCCTGGAGAGGACTGCACGGCAGCTCCCGCCCCCGGGTGTCCTCGCCCTGATGGTGGCACAGCCGGCGCCTGCTCTTTGCACAGGTGTCCACGCTCCGTGCCACCTGCTGCAGAGCTTCCCCGAGCCCCTCCCCGCGGCCGGTGCCCCTAAAGCCGCTCTGCCCCTCACCCTCCGCGGTGGCCTTGCAGGCATTCCGGGAGTCGCAAAGGCGCTGAGACCCAGGCTGGAGCAATGAGGAGCTTCACATCCCTGAACCCCAACCCCCCCAGACCTGCTCCCCAGGTGCCGGCCAGGGCACCCCCGCCAGCCTCCCCTTTAGTCCAATGGGCCTCTCCTGTTGGCACATCTCGGGCTGGTGCTCCTCTGCCCCCGCCCTGGCAGCGGCCTTCCCTCCCGCCTCATCCTCCCGGGAACCAGAGCCGAGAGGACAGAGCTGCCTGCCCCCTCTCCTCCCCCCCCCCCCCCCCCCCCCCGTGCTCCCATGGCCCCTGAGCCCGGGGGACCCAGACAGACAGCGGGGACCGTGAGGACAGACCGAGGGGACCCGTCCGTGCGCAGACGCGGAAGAGGCCCACGGCTCCATGAACAGGAGCAATTTTATTGCCATCGTAGAAAAATCAGTGGGAGGACAGACTAGCAAACGTGTGTGTGTGTGTGTGTGTGTGTGTGTGAGAGAGAGAGATAGTGATTGTCTTAGGAAGTCCCCTCAGATGCCGTCTCCTTTGCTCTCAGGGGCGGCAGGCCCTTCCCGGCGGGGGGAGCAAGGTCAGCGGGGCCAGCGGAGCGGCCAGCGAGACCAGCTCTGAGGACCCAGGGCTCTGCCCTGGGGGCGGGGTGGGGGCTCCGCTGGGCGCTGAAGCTTGTCCCAAGTCCTTGTCCTTTCGCCGCCTCCCGTGCGGGGCTGGGGGAGACGGGGGGACACAGCCCGGCGGGGTGGCGGTGGGCTCTCCGCGGGGAGCTGGGGTCCCCGGAGCTCTGGGGGCTCAGGGCAGAGAGGCGGGGCGAGGAGAATAAATAAATAAATATGTGTGACTGCGCGGCCCGGCCTGGCCTGCTCCCCACCAGGGGACGTCATGGTCCCCCCTTCCGCTGGCCGCCATCCTCCCTGAGAGTCTGAGAGTCGGGCTGGGAGGGGGGCCGCCCTGCCCTGCAAGCTGAGACTTCGGAGTCTCAGGCGAAGTCTGCGGAGCGCGGGGGGCTGGGCAGCGAGTTGGCCCGGCCCTGCCCACGGGCAGCCGGGGCCTGCCCGGCTCCTCTCCTCTGGCACGGGCTCCCCCAGGTCCAGCTGCCTGGAGCCCGTGGGCACCGGGGTGCCCGGAGGAGGGACGGCGGAGGCCGGAGTCCAGGGGGCCTGGCCCCGGAGGGCGGTCAGAGCCGGAAGGGGTACTGGCGGAGGTAGTCGGCCATGCGCCGGGGCAGCGGCAGGCGGTCCACGTCGGCCGCCAGGCGGTGGATGGCCAGGCGGCACAGGTGCTGCAGGCTGGGCGCGCGGCTGCGCGGCACGAAGGGCTGCACCAGCTTCAGGTGCACGGCCGTGGCGGCGGGGCCGGGCAGCGCGGCGTCCCCCGCCTCCTCCTTGGGGGCCGGCGGGGCCGGGGCGGGCGCGGGGTCCGGGCCGTCGGCGCGGCCGTCGGCGGCGCAGGAGGCCACGTAGTGCTGCACGAGGCTCACCACGTCCGGGAAGGCCAGGATGCGCGGCCGGGACAGGCAGTTGGAGTCCAGGCGGAAGCTGGAGTCGGCGTACTCGATGCGCACGTTGGTGGGGCCGCGCGTGGTCTTGACGGACAGCGTGAACAGGTAGCTGGGGTGGGTGCTGTCCCGGACCAGGAACGTGCCCTCCGGCATCTTCTGCAGGTGCTGCCGGGCCTCGCTGGCCGTGATGGAGCCCCAGTACCAGCCTGGGCAAGCGGGGGGGAGGAGAGGGCGCGAGAGGTTGGTCACCGTGGAAACGGTCTGGGGGCACCGAACCAGGGCAGGACCCGGTCTCCCCTTCACGCCTCCCCCGGCACCCGGGCAGGGCCTGGCCTCCCCGGTCCCGCTGTCCTCGGAGCTAAGCTCCCTCTCTCGGCTCGGCGGGAAGGCCTGCCGCTGGCACTCACCGGACTCCCGCAGGTAGGAGAAGGTCTTGGCTATGCACAGCAGGTCCTCCTCGGGGTCGCGCACCGTGGGCTCGCTCTCGGGCTGGGCCGGGGCCTCCTCGGCCGCCGCCTCCAGGAAGGGCCCGGCAGGCAGCGGCTGCATAACTGGCTCAGGCTGGGCCCGCCGGGGCAGCTGCCCGCGCTCCGGAGCCGGCAAAGGACAAGGTCTGGAAGGGAGTGAGGGGCGGTGAGGGGAGGCCCTGTGCTCTCCCCACCTCCGAGGATCCCCAACAGTCCCCTGTGCCCCAGCCTGGGCACGCGACCCTGTCCAGCCCATCTCCCTGGGACCCTCAGCCTCCCCTCTGCCCAGCCCTGGCTCAATGCGTCCGGCACCCGCTTGCCACCGTCATCGCAGAATCCCCCCCGACTGCTCCCCTGCGCGCGGCTTCTCCGGAAAGATGCTCGGCTCTCCGGCGTTTGTGGTTCAGGGAGCGGTCGCTGTCTCTGTGGCCACGCCATCCCTGGGGGCATTTCTAACTCCCAGTGGCCAGCTGGCTGCCCACCACGCTGACTGGACCCAGTGCCAAGGCCCCTCCCACGGGGGCCCTCCTGGCTGAGCCGTGGGCGGACCTAGGTCCACACTGGGCATCGTCCTGTCCTGCTCCCTGCTCCTCCCGGCGCTGGCAAGTCCCGCCTCCCACCAACATGAGCTCCTGCCAAAGGGCAGGTCTGCGTGCCCCCTCCGATCCCACCCTGGCCGCCAGCCCCACCGGGCCCTGCGATTCTATGCAAACCTTGCTCTTCGCTAGAACCGCCCAGAGGTTCGCCGGCCCAGACCGATTCTCCGGCCACGGCGCATCCCCGGCTGGCCAGCCCCAACCTGAGCCCAGCATGCTGGCCGGCGTCCTGGCAGGGGGGCACCGGGAAGGGACAGCTGGCCCTCCCTCACGGCTCCATACTGCACCCCTGGGCCTCAGCGCCGGGTCTGGTCCTGGCTGGTCCAAGGAAACACGGGCCCGACCCTCAGGGAGAGCTTATCTCTGAGTCACAGCGCCCAGGTGTCTCGGGGAGCCAGGTCTCCCTGCTCCTGAGCCGCGCCCGCCAGGCCACAGGAAGGACTGGGGAAGGCCCTCCGGGCAGAGGTGACAGCAGGGGAAACGGTGCCAGATGCTGCCCGGGCAGCAGGAAAGGGGGGGGGGGGGCAGGAGCCAGCCACCAGCCGACAGAGCACGTCCAACAATGAGGTTAGAGGTGACCCTTCGGAGACTAACAGGTCCCTAAGCAGCACGGGCAGAGGGGGCCGCGCGCCCTGACACACCCCAGCCTGCCTGACACCTCTCCCTCTGGCTGCACCCTGGGACTGGAGTCCCCCTCGGGCAGCCGGAGGCAGTGTTCCGAGGTCCTGGCTGGGGGCCTGTCCGTTGGGCCTCGGTGCTCAGCTCAGGCCCAGGAACCTCCCAGCGCGGTCGGCGGTTAGCCAGTCAGGCCGGAGCCTCTGGGGGCGGCCGCGTCTAGACAGCTTACCCGGCGCATGTGGGCGTGGGCACGGCGGTGTTGGGCCCACAAGTTTCTGGTGAGTGACTGAGTGTCTGGGAGGGGTGTGCCCGTGGCTGTGGCATCGGCATGGCGGGGGAGGCGGCCGGCATGTTCCAGGTGTGGGCGGCCTATCCCTGTGCCTAGCCCTGGAGTTCCGCCTGGGGACACGTGCCCACGGGGCAAACAGCCCTGAGGGGGGACCCGGCCCTCCAAAAAGCGGGCAGCCCAAGCCTGCAGCTGGGAATTGCTTCCCCTTCCCAGGAGGCCTGGCTGCCATGGCTGGGTGCGTGGAGAGCGTCAAGCCTTGCCCCCACCTCTGGCCCTGAGCTTCAGCTGACGCAGAGTGAGAGGGTGGGGGGCCCTAGACCTGGGGGAGCTGAGGAAGGCAGGGTGGGGGGCGGCGAGGTGTGTGGGAGTCCCAGAACTCAGGGAAAAGGGGGGAGATGCTAGAGACGAGGTGGGGGGGATAGAGAAGTACGTTCTTCCTGGCACCTCCAGGTCCCTCCTGGAAACGGGACCGCCCGCTCCACTCCGAGCAAGGGCAAGGGGCACACCAGCTGGCCCCACCTGGCACCCTGCCTCACCCGGTACCACCCCGTTCTGACACGGGCTCCCTGGGCCACCGGCTCTCCCCGCGGCTCTCTGAGCTGCCGGTCCGTCTGGGGTGCGCAGACCCCTGGCGGAAGGTGACGCCGAGGGTCTGGGCGCTGGGAAGGGACGGCAGGAATGTGCCAGGAATGCTGCGCCCGGGCCAAGACGGTCTTATCGGCCCCGCCACCCCGCAGGCTTGGGGAGAAGGGAGGCAGGGTCCCAGGCCGGGCTGTGAGGAGGGGCGGGGGGCGGGCAGGCAGGACCGGGCCAACCCCAGCTTCTCCCAAGAGCTGCTGGCTGGCGGATGCCAGCGTGAGGCGAGCCACGGCTCTCAGGCTGCTTCCCAAGAAGGGCCGGTGGCGGGGCGGGCGCGGGGGCGGGCCGGCCGGACAGAGCCCGCAGCAGGCCGGGCGGCGGCGGGCCAGGAGCGCGCTGGGCCCAGGGGTCCGGGCCGGGGAGCCGGCCTCGGAGGACGTGCTGCCAGGGGGACCCGGGGCCCCAGAGCCCGGCGGAGCGCACCTGTGCGCCCCCGGCGCCAGCCGCCCCGGCTCCCCGGCGGCGGCGGAAGGTCGCCGTCCCCGGCGGCACCCACGTCCTGCGCTCCGGTCTCTCCGGCCCGGCGCTCCCCCGGCGGCGGCCCGGGCGGGCGGGGAGGAGGCCGGGCGGGGCGCCTACTCACCCCTGGACGCAGAGGACCATGTCCCGGCGGCGGCGCCCGGACCGGGCTGGGCGGCAGGAGGCGCGGGCGGCGGGCGCGGGCGGCGGGCCGGACTGGGACGCGGACGGGACGGGACGGGACGGGAGGCGCCGGCGCGGGGGGCGGGCCGACGGCGCGGCGGGGCGGGGCGGCCGCCTAATCTTGTGTCCCCGCGGCCGGCCCTTCCCGGAAGCCACGTCTTCCTGGAACGCGGGCCCGGGCGGGCGGCCCCGGAGGAAGACGGCGCCCGGTTTCCAGGAACTTTCCAGGAAAAGGGGGCGGGGCCCCGGCGCCGGCCTATCGCAGCGCGGGGGCGGGGCCTGGGAGGCTGACGCGCTCCGCCTTGAACTTGACCCGGAGGCGGGCCGGGGGGACCCGGTCTGGGGGCCGGGCGGGGCCGCTCTGTCCTCCGCGCCCTCACCCGCCAGGGCAGGGCCTGCGGTCTGTGCAGATTAAGGTGAGCAGACGTCCCGCTTTGGGCGGGACAGTCCCGATTTTTAACCATTTGTCCCGAGGCCCCTGGCGTTTTAAAAAAGTCCCCATTTTTAGCCAAAACCGGTGTGGCTCAGTGGATAGAACGTTGGTCTGCGGACTGAGAGGTCCCGGGTTCGATTCTGGTCAAGGGCATGTGCCTTGCTTGCGGGGCACATCCCCAGTGGGGGGTGTGCAAGAGGCAGCTGATCGATGCTTCTCTCTCATCGATGTTTCTAACTCTCTATCTCTCTCTTCCTCTCTGTAAAAAAAATCAATAAAATATATATTTTTTAAAATGTCCCAATTTTTGGAAAGATGCTCGACAAGCTAGGGAACGGCAGGAGAACGGGAAAGGAATGTACGGTTTTCGGCGGCCATGTAGCTATTTAGCCAGGATATGAGTTTTATATTGTCTTTGTTATAATTTTATAATGTTAAACTTTAATAATAACAAATAATTGTTGAGAACTGATTATCGAGAACTGCTTATCAAAGTTCGCCTTGGTGATCAGTTGTTAGAATTGTGGAATACGCGCTGTCCTTACCAGGAACTAAAGCTGTGACTGAACGCGTTTTTTTTCTACGGTAAATAAAGTGTGGACATCAGAAGTATCACAATTAAGTGTTGAGACTTTGAAAGCCATTTTATGTGCAAAATATAATTTAACAAATTCTTGTGAAAATTTTCATGTCCTTTTAACCAACAACAGCAATCTACTAAAAAAAAATTCACTCAAATGAGAAATATGCCAAAGAATAAAATAATACTATACATAATTTTTAAATTTATTATATTTGTAAATTGTACTTATGTTGAAAATTTAAAAAATATATTACAATACTATTTTTGCGTTCTATGAAAATTTTTGTTACTCCATAGAGACCAAATTTTTAATCAAGGACCTCCCCCGGTTAATGGTGTCCGCTTTACCAATGTTAAAATCTGGTCACCTTAGTGTAGATGGCAGCAGGTGGGCAGGTCCCAGGCCTCCGAGGCTGTCCGGGGTGTGCCAGTGCCTCTGGAACCCCTGGACTCTGGGTGTAGGGTGGGGTGGGGAGGTAAGTAGCATGGGGTGGGGTTTGGAGAGGAATATGGTGGGGGGGAGGAAGGGTGCAGAGGGGGCCCCCAGATCCAAGCAGGTCCGCAGGGGTCTAGTCTGTGGCTGTCACAGCCGAAAGGATCCAGGCCAAGAACCTCTGGAAAGTTCGGGAGAAGGAACACGTCTGAGCCTCTTGCACCTGCAAGGCCATCCGGTCTCCGCCCATGCTGGCCCCTGGCCGCCTGCCAATCAGGGAAGTGAGGACCCATGGGGTGTGGAGGAGGCAGGCAGGGATGGTCAGCCCCCAGGCGGCCACACGGCCCAGTCCACCTTTTCTCCGAGCTGGTGTGTCTCCAAAACTGCGGAAGTGAGACCTGGGACTGCACACATCCGGAGTTTCACTGAGGGAGGGGGTGAGGGGAGAGGGCGGAGCCTGACACCCGATCCCGATCCCATCCACGTGGAGCTGAGTTGGATCCTCCACAGCTGGCATTGCCCCCATTTTGCAGACCAGAAGACCGAGCCCCAGGGAACAGAATGCCTTGCTGGGCCGGAGCAGGGTGGGAGTCTGATCCCAACTTTGGATCCGGAGCTCACATGCCCACCCGTGGCCTTCTCCGCCTTCCCCGTTTCCTGGGCTCACCGAGGAGCAGGTGCAAGGCCTGGGGCTGCGCACACCTCCTCCGAGCCCTCCGGCCGGAAGGAGGGTGAGAGGGTCGGAGAAGTGGCAGGGTCCAGCCTCCTTACCTCCCCCCGCCCAGGGTATGCCCCAGGTTTCCGCGGAAGAAGAGGGGCTTAGGTCACCCACTTTGAGGGCTGGGGCACCCGGAGAGCCCGGCATAGGGCCCCTGGTAAGGCAGTTCTTCAGTGGGAACCGTCTGCTGTCCCATCCCTGTACAAAGGGGCGTCCCTGCTGCTAAGCAGCAGAGCCAGGATCTGAACCTTGGGTTCCACTGGGCCAAGTCCCAAGCTCTCCACCCCAAGGCTCCATCCTTTCTCTCCAACGGGAGCTGCTTTTCTGAACGCCTACTCCTTGCCAGGCACTCTCAGTCATGTCCAGGCTCACTCCATTGTCTAACCACTACTTATTTCCTCTCTTTACAGATGAGGAAACTGAGGCACAGACAGGTTACCATGTGCCCTGGATCTCACAGCTGGCAGGTGGTGCCCAGGGTCCCAGCCCCTCCCCACTTCCTCTCTGGGTGCTGGAAAGCGTGCCCTGCAGAATCAGTGCCAGGGCAGACTGGGTGTAAGCTAAAAGTTTGCCCTCCCACCACCCTCTGCCCTCTAGACAGCGCTGTGCACCTCACCTGGTGCTGTGAGCGGTAGTGTGCTTCTGCGTTGCCCCCGGCGCCTGCCTGCCTGCCCCAGGTGCTGTGGGTCCCTCTGGCCACCTCACTATCACCTCTCCTGGCCTGGCAGCTCCTGGGGTGTCCCTGCAGACGGCTGGTCCCACACTGCCACCCACTGGCCATTCCTCCCTGGTTCCACTTGCAAATGCTCACCTAGATTGCCCCTTGGAAGCACCCTTCCCTGCTCCCTGGATGGGCCTTGCTCCAGATCTCCCTGCCCCTTCCCACCCAGAGCAGTCTCCAGACAGGTCACGGCAGTGCCTTCCTCTCATCGGGCTCATTGGGTGTCTATATTCTCACTAGGAACTGTCTCTCCTCTTCTGAAGGACAGTCCACATGTGTTGTGGGTGTGTGTGTGTGCGCGTGTGTGTGCTGTAACATTCCAGAGGCCTCAGTCCCGTCCCCTCGGACATGCAGGTATCATGAGGTCTGTGTGTCAGAGTCTGCCCCCACACACCCACTCCGGCCCCAGCCCAGCCGTCCCCAGTGCGGAGTCCTCCCAGCTGTGTGCAGGCGGCTGTGGCAGACAGACCGCCGCTGGGACAGGAGCAGCAAGAGGAGAAACCGTGACTGCTGGGCTGTGGAGAGCGGCTACGGCGCTGGACAGGTGCCAGCCCGGGCTAATGAGAGGGCACGGTCCTCTTGTGGCAAAGCCACGTGCAAGTCCCACACAATTGGAGCCAAAGGCGGCAGTCGTAAACTTGGCCTGATGGTCGGAACCTGTGGTTCCACGTGGCTGGGAGTGATATAGGTTGCGGGAGGGGCAGCAAGTAAACAAAGCTGGATCAGGCGATGTAGCTGAGTAGATTCCAAACGGGAGAGAACGTTGTAAATATCTTGACCACGCCCTTACTTGGCCTCGTGGAATCTGGCTATAAAATAAAGACTCACCTAGCAGGCCATGGCGCTGTCTCTCCATCAGAGAGGAGCGCCCCCCTGGCCCCAGCTTTATTCTCTTGTCTGTCTTCTTTAATCCTTCACCGCGCCCTCCCTCCCCAAGCCAGGCTCACCCATGGCTGTGCCGGCTGGGCACACTGGGTTAAAAGCAAACACCTGTCTGCGTGGGACGCAGGTGGGGAGTGTGTGGTGTGTGAGCACTGGTGTTGGCTATGGAGATTCCTTCCGGGGGAGAGGCACGGCCCCTGCTGACTTTTGTCATTTCTGCGTAGTTTGAGTTTATTATAATAAGCAAGGATTAGTTATGGAATTTTAAAATTTAAGGTAAAGGACACCAATTTAAGAAAACCAATGATAAAAATGTTAGAGGAATGGTAATCTAATGAACTCTATTTCAAATTTATTTTTATGTTTTTTAAAAAATATATTTTATTGATTTTGTACAGAGAGGAAGGGAGAGAGAGAGCTAGAAACATCGATGAGAGAGAGTCATCGATCAGGTGCCTCTTGCACACCCCCTACTGGGGATATGCCCGCAACCAAGGTACATGCACTTGACAGGAATTGAACCCGGGTCCCTTCAGTCCCCAAGCCGACACTCTATCCATTGAGCCAAACCGGTCTCGGCATCAAATTTATTTTTAAATACATTGGTATTGATTTCATAGAGGAAGGAAGAGGGAGGGAGAGATAGAAACATCAGTGATGAGAGAGAATCGTGGATCGGCTGCCTCCTGCATGCCCCTCACTGGGGATGGAGCCCCAAACCCTGGCATGTGCCCTGACCAGGAATCAAATGGTGACCTCCTGGTTCATCGGTCCATGCTCAACTCCTGAGCCATGCATTAACTCCAGTTGCAGAAAACATGTTATCTCAGAGCATGCGGCGAGAAGCCCTGGCTGGGAGCGGACCCAGCCCCCACCCTCAGCTGCCTGGTTCTTTGTTATGAGTGGGACTCTGCTCAGCCTCCGGTTCTCCTGGCCCAAACCAGAGGGAGGGTCCTTCTCCAGCTGCCAAGCCATGGAAGCTTCCAGATCTCAGGCTTCCTCCAAGGCTCTGAGATCTCAGATCAGATTCTCAGATGGGACCCAGGGACAAAGGTGCGTGAGAGTGTGTGTTCTGCGTTTTTGCATGCTGGTGTGACTGTGCATTTGTGTAAACATGTGTGGACATGTGCGTATATGTGAGCTGTGTGAGAGTCTATGTGAATATGTAGATGTGGGCGGGGCCAGGGAGTCACACCAGAGGAGAGCCTAGTTTGAGGGTTTGGGCTGGGTCCGCTTGGTGTCCAGAGCTGGCCCTGGCGGTGTCCTTTGGGGTTGGGATGGGGGCTACTGACCTCTGGCAGCGGGCTTGACCTCCCAGCATCCTGCCTGCCTGTCTGTCGTGTAGGCTCTATGGGATGGGCACAGCCCTCGCTTTTCCAGTCCAGTGAGATCGTTGGGTGCCAAGGTAGAGCACTGACCCAGCGTCTGATCGCAAAGAACGGTTCAGCAGGTCAGCTGAGGCTGCCACTAGGCCTCCTGTTTCACAGAACCCTGCTGGTTTGAAGGTCACCTTGGGCTCCGTTAGCCTTAAAGGGCCTTCCATTCAATGTCTGTACACAGCGGGTCCCCGCTCACCAGGAGCTACTGCTCTGAAGAGCCTGGACCCGAAGCCCAGGCATCCACGTGCGTCTGTGAGGCATGTGGGGAGGGGGAGGGAAGAAGGGGCGGGTCGCTGGTCCCCAATCCCAAAGCCCGGAGCAGGTCAGAGACACCTGTGTGTGGGACAGGGGCCCGGAGCTGCGGTCCCGCGGGTGTCCTGTAGATGGCAGCAGAGGCACGCGGAGGGAAGCTGTTCAGAGTCGCACCTGCCTAGTCCAGGTGAGCCTCCCGGTTCGGTTCGGTCCCTCGGCCTCGGGGTGGGGGATGGGACGAGGACACACGCAGGCGTGGAGCAGATTTGTCCAAGGAGACACAACACCCCCTGCGGCTCTGGACAAGTTGCTTCTCCTGGGTGAAATAAGAGTTTGTGGTGGGAAAATTGGCTCAAAATAAGTAAGGAAGCCTAAGAACAGACCTACACGTGGAAGGGGAAATCACAAAGCTAATAGGAGAACCTGTCACCGGGGTGAGGGAGGAGGAGAGGTTTTATTTCTCATTTATTTTAGCGAGGGAGGAAAGGAGAGAGAGAGAGAGAGAAATAGAAATAGAGAGAGTGAGAGAGACATGGGTGTGAGAGAGACACAATGATCAGCCGCTTCCTGCAAGCAAGGGCCTCCACGGGGAACGAACCCATGACCTCCGGTGCTCAGGCTGAGACCCCAACCAACCGAGCCACACTGGCCAGAGCAGGAGACGTTTTATTTTATTATTTTATTTAAAAAATATATATATTTTATTGATTTTTTACAGAGAGGAAGAGAGAGGGATAGTTAGAAACATCGATCAGCTGCCTCCTGCACACCCCCTACTGGGGATGTGCCTGCAACCAAGGCACATGCGCTTGCCCGGAATTGAACCTGGGACCTGATTTCAGTCCGCAGACCGACGCTCTATCCACTGAGCCAAACCGGTTTCAGCAGGAGGAGACGTTTTAAACACGATCCTAAAAGCCCAAACTTTAAGGGGAAAATTAAATGGGAATTTAGGCTTTCTGAGTTAATGATGTCTCCCAAGGGAAAAAATAAGCTAAAGGTATGAGCAGGGGGTGCACACAAGGAGAGAGATGCCAGCGGCGGAGAGACGCGAACCACAACGAAATGCTCTCTCACTCAGCAGGCGGGCAAAAATCAAGAGTTTAGACTGGGCCCCGGGAAGGAAGTCTCAGGCTTACAAGCCCATGGGAGGCGCCAAAAGAGAACAAAAAAAATAAAACCGACTCAAGTGGAGGAACAAGACTTCCTAGCTCGCTCCTAAAATCAGCGGCTCGCCCAGCGCAGGCTGGGGGGACCCCTGTTCGGCCAGGGAGGTCCCGGGAGCCCGAGAGGTCGCCGCCCGAAACCACGCCCCCTTTTATGCAAATACACCTCGGGCGGGGCCTGCCTTGGGCTCCCGCCCCGCCCCGTCCCGCCGCGGAACGCCTGGCCCTTTAAGGCTGCCCAGGCCCGGCCTCCGGTTGTGGGCGCGCGGGGAGGGGTGCGGTCACGTGGGCCGCGGGCGGCAAGACTCGCGGCTCCGGCGCCGTGGCCGCGGCTCCCGCTCCCGCCGCCCCTGCCCTTCGCCCGCGCCGCGGCCCGGTGCCCTGCGGTCCGGTACGCGCTCGCCAGGTGCCCTGCCCGCGCCCCTGCGCCGCCCGTTCCCGGGACCCACGGCCCCTGGCGCACCCATAGGTGCCGGGCGGCTTCGCTGGCGCCCGGAGGCGGCGCGATCCCCGCCCCTGCGGCGCGTCCGTCCGAGCCTGGGCAGTTGGTCCCCAGCGCGCCCCCAGCCCGCACCCCCAGCCCCGTCCGGCTCGGGGCGCCGCGGCTGGGGTGTGTAGTGGAGGCTGGGGAGTGTTGGAGGAGGCTGGGAGTGTTGGAGGAGGCTGGGGTGTGTTGTTGGAGGCTGGGGAGTGTTGGAGGAGGCTGGGAGTGTTGGAGGAGGCTGGGGTGTGTTGGAGGAGGCTGGGGAGTGTTGGAGGAGGCTGGGAGTGTTGGAGGAGGCTGGGGTGTGTTGGAGGAGGCTGGGGAGTGTTGGAGGAGGCTGGGGAGTGTTGGAGGAGGCTGGGGTGTGTTGGAGGAGGCTGGGAGTGTTGGAGGAGGCTGGGAGTGTTGGAGGAGGCTGGGGAGTGTTGGAGGAGGCTGGGGTGTGTTGGAGGAGGCTGGGGTGTGTTGGAGGAGGCTGGGTGTGTTGGAGGAGGCTGGGGTGTGTTGGAGGAGGCTGGGGTGTGTTGGAGGAGGCTGGGGAGTGTTGGAGGAGGCTGGGAGTGTTGGAGGAGGTTGGGGTGTGTTGGAGGAGGCTGGGGAGTGTTGGAGGAGGCTGGGGAGTGTTGGAGGAGGCTGGGGTGTGTTGTTGGAGGCTGGGGAGTGTTGGAGGAGGCTGGGGTGTGTTGGAGGAGGCTGGGGAGTGTTGGAGGAGGCTGGGGTGTGTTGGAGGAGGCTGGGAGTGTTGGAGGAGGCTGGGGTATGTTGTTGGAGGCTGGGGAGTGTTGGAGGAGGCTGGGGTGTGTTGGAGGAGGCTGGGGTGTGTTGGAGGAGGCTGGGAGTGTTGGAGGAGGCTGGGGTGTGTTGGAGGAGGCTGGGAGTGTTGGAGGAGGCTGGGGAGTGTTGGAGGAGGCTGGGGTGTGTTGGAGGAGGCTGGGGTGTGTTGGAGGAGGCTGGGTGAAACTCGCTCTTCCCTCCTCCCCAGGTGCCAGGCTGGGGCCGCCTCTGCGCGCCCCGCGGGGGCCATGGATGGCGAGACGGGCGAGGCGCAGGGGGGCGCGGTGCCCCCGCCGGGCGCACCCCCCGGCCCCGGCCAGGCGGGCGCCCCGGCCCTCGTGGGGCGGAGGGAGCCCAAGAAGCACGCCGTGACCGAGGACTACCAGCTGTCCAAGCAGGTGCTGGGCCTGGGCGTGAACGGCAAGGTGCTGGAGTGCGTCCACCGGCGCACCGGCCAGAAGTGCGCCCTGAAGGTCAGTGACCTCCCCGCGCCGCAGGGGCCCCGGGACCCCAGGGCCGGCCGCAGGGCCGTGCGCCTCCTGCCGCCTTCTTAGGTTCAGCATCAGGTGTCAGCCTCAGCCTCAGCCTCTGCCTCAGCCTCCCCCTCCCCGTGGGGCCAGGCTCCGTCCGCCCCGCGTTAGAGGTGGGAAACTGAGGCTCAGCCCAGCGGAGCTCCTGGTGGCCCAGGGAGCGGAGGGGTGGAGTCTGTGGGAGAGTCTGTGGACCCGGAAGTGGAGGAGTGGCCCCTGGCTGGGGTGCTGGCTGGGCTTGTTGTATTCCCGCCACCGAGAGGGGTCCTCATCCCGGAGCTGTTCTGGTGGTTGGAATGCGTCTGACCTCCTTCTGAGGCGGAGAAACCACAAAGCTTGGAGGTGGGGGGTGAGGAGGGAGGAAGTTACTCTCTCCCGCCCGCCCGCCTGCCTGCCTGGGCCCGCGGGAGCTTCCCAGGCTGCCTGGTGGGCAAGGCTGATGATGCCCATCACACCCGCGGGCAGGAGGCTGCTGACGGCTGCCGCTGAGTCACCGGCCCCGTGCGGGACAAGGCACAGCCCTGCTCCATGCCTGACCCAGCCTGGCTCCTGGGAAGAGGGCGGGCCAGCGGCTAGCCAGGGCACCCCTTAGGCTGCTCCCTGATGGAGGTGGCATCGGGCGAGTTCTGTGTGGGGTGGGGGTGGCTGGCCTAGCCACCTCGTTCTGGCTGAAGTCAGAACTTCGTTCTAGGCCCCGGACCCTGCCCCATACCCCGAATCCCTTGAATCTGAGAACTTAAGTCAACTCCAGCCTGTGGCCTCGGCCACCTGGATGGGCAGCGCCTGGCACGGAGCGTGGCTCCTGGAGGTCAGAGCCAGCAGAGGGCCTGCCCAGGGTACAGGTGGTGCCACTCTGAGCCTGAGCTCTCAGTTCTGCTCTGACCTCTGGCCTGCATTGGCCAGCTCCGTGACCTTGGACGAGGTTCTGGAGTCTTGACAGCAGGTCCTGCCTCTGTTGGGGGTTGGGGGGGAGACACGGGCTGGTGTGAGCTGGGGAGGAGACGATGGGCATAGAGTCGTTGGCACAGAGCCCCGGGCAGGCCTGGCGAGGTGACAGCACTTATTTAGGGCACAGGGTCTGCCAGCGTCCGAGCAGGAGCCTGGGCTCAGCTCCCTGCGTCTTTCCCCAAGCACTAGGGCTGAGAGAGGGGGTGGTATCCCTGGGTGGTGTTGGGGATCAGGAGACTGGGTCCAGAGGGGGCCCGGGGTGGGCTGCTGAGACCGGGTGTCAGATCAGCTCCTCTGCCTGCTGTGACCCAGCATGGGGTGGGGGTGGGGCCCTTTGGGAGGCCCAGGCAGCGGGTTCTTGGGGTCCTTCAGGGGAAAGATGGCTCTTCTGAGGGGTTGGGCTCCAGCGGTGAGAAGGGAGCATGCCCACCCTCTCTCTCAGCTCCGCCTTAGCCCTTTCACCCGTGTTCGAGTCGGGGTGCAGACTGGGAGGGGAGGGACCGCCTGAGGCCAGAGAATCTCTTCTTAAGTCCGCGGCCCTGTGAGCCAGGGTTGCGCTCTGACCGGCCCCCATGCTGTGAGCGAGGCAGGCCTGAGGGGGTGCTGCACTGAGGGGGGGAGGCAGGCAGCACCAGCGTTAACCAGGCTGGGCCCGGGCCCTGCCCCACTGGTGCCGCGTCTGATGAGGGTCTGGAGACCCTTCTGGCTGCAGCGACTTCCAGAGCACAGCTCCTGCACCGGGGCCCCAGCGCCTTCTCGGCTCCGGGCTGGGAGCTGGCCGGCTCCCCGCGGGGCCCGTTAGTGTATGGGTGAGCCTGGCGAGGCCACTGGCTTAGGGCTTAGGCCCCACAGGACCTGGCCCCACGCCGGCCCTCAGGAGGGACGTGGATGAGGTTTGGCCCCCACCTTCTAGGTCTTGCCCCCTCCCACCAGTGGCCACGCCCGGAAGTCCCTACCCAGCCAGGTAGGGGGTGAGAAGGGAGCATGCGCACCCTCGCATTACACCCCCAAGCTGGGCTGGCACAGCCCCTGGCGCATGGGGCCTGTCCGGGGAGTGGTGGCTCTCGCCTGGAGGAGGGAGGCGGCACTTTTCCTCTGACGTTTGCTTCTGCCCCCTGCCCAGGAGGGCCAGGGCCTGGGCATCTCAGCACCTGGGCAGGCCTGGGCCCAGGGACTCAGCCCTTTCTCTGCCTTGCCTCGCCCCCTCCCCAGCTGCCCAGGTCCGCCTAGGTGGGCCCCTGGGCTCCGTGACTTTCTGCCCCCCTGCGCCTCCATCCCAGCTCCCCGAGCTGGCCTGTCTTCCCCTCGTAGCCCGGACACGTGCAGGCCGTCGCTGCCCCTCCTGGCGGTGCAGGCCCGGTGCCCTGGCCTCCTTCCGGGCTCTCCTCTCGGCCTTGTGGCCCGAGAAGGCAGACAGCGCTCGGCATCTGATAGCACTCTCGGAACAGGAAGAGCTGTGGGCGCCGCCCCTGTGGCTGCCGTTCTGCGGGGGCCCTCGGGGCGCGGGGCCTCTTCCCCTTTCCCTCGGCCCTGACCGCTGGCTTGGTCTCCCATGGCCTTGCTGTCGCTCAGGGGCCCCCTCCCAGGGCAGCCTCCGCAGCCAGTACCCTCGCGCTGCTGGCCATGCCACCCTAGGTGCTTGCTGCTGTGCCCTGGGCAGGCGCTGGGCTGCCTGCTGAGTATGGGAGCAGTGACCACCTCCTGCTGACTTCTCACTGTGCCCCTTCCCAGGCCCGACGGGCTGATTGGCACCTCAGAGCGTCACTCTGACGGGGCACGGGCCTGAAGCTCTGTCCCCACCAGTTACCCCGGCACATCAGAGACCCAGCCCCTCCGCCCTAAGCTCAGAGGTGAAAACTAGGACCCCAGCTGTAGTCAGAAAGTCGTGTGACCTGATTGGGATGGGACTGCCGCCGCGGCCAGCAGCCCCTGGGCGCCTGACTTCCTCCCCGGCCCTCCTGTGGCCCTCGGCCTCCTGGCGGGCGGAGGTAGCCATGGCGCTCGCTTAGGTAAATAAAAGCAAGAAAGGCCTTGTGAGGCCGAGGTTCCTCACGGGGAAGGGGAGGGAGTCCCCCCGCTGGCCCTGCTCTCGGGGCGCTGGGCTGGGTGGGGCCCCTGCCCTGACCGTGGAGCATGCAGGAGGCCCCCCCGGGCTCCCAGCGCCCTCCTCCTGGGCTTTGTCAGACAGAGCGGGTGGTGGGTGCGGGTGCGCATGCCCTGGAGATCCCCGCATTGCTCCGTGGGTGCGGCCAGCCTGTGGGAGCGGGCGCCGGGAGCCGGGTTCGGGGTGGGTGCGGCTGCCAGCGGGCCAGGTGCCGTCTCACTCGGCAGCTGCCACGCCCTCGCCTACCTCTCCAGACCGGTCAGGTCAGCCTCCGCAGGGGCGCCTGCCACTGAGTCAGCTTATCAGGAAGTGGACGAGGGGCTGGCGGCCCAGTGGTCACCGCCCTGAGCTTCTCCTCAGACCCCTCTCCTGGGAGGGAAGGGTGTAGGGCCCGGGGCTGCCACGCTGGCGGAGCCTGCTGGCTGATTTGCCTGGCACGTTGCTCTTTCCCCCGGGGATCCTCAGGAGGCCTCAGACCCTGAGCCACGCAGCCGTGGAGTTTCCGGCGGGCGGGATGGTGGGGAGATGCTGTGCGCCCTGCCCAGCGGGCGGTGCCGGCTGGTCTTCCATCAGGAGCCGGTGCCGGCACCCCAGGCTCCAGGCTTCGGTGGTGTGGACTCCGGCATTCTCACCGACAGCTGACAGTCCCCAGAGCGTTCTGTCAGGCAGGCCCCGCGCTCCATGCATGACACACATGTGCTAGCTCACCTCACTGCTGCCATTCCCATTTTGTGGATGGGGCACTGGGGCTCAGAGCGGTGAGCGCCTTGCCCGAGGGCCACAGCTGGTGAGGGGCAGGGCTGGAGTTTAGCCCCGAAGTCACCTCCATGTGCCTGGGGCAGACCTGCGGGCGACGGGAGGGGCTCCTGGGAGGGGCCTGGCACCGCCCTCCACAGCCCCTCAGCAGCCCCTGCCGGGGCTCCCCCCCCCCCCCCCCCCGCCCCCGTGCTGCTCTGGTGTTTGCCGACCTCTCCTCCCGGCACAGGACTCGGGGGCGGGTGGACGGTGGTGATCCCGCAGGGTCAGTGTGCGAGGACGGGTGGCTGCGGGGCCACCTCAGATCGGCGCTGGGTCAGCCACGCCGTGTGGTCCGCAGGGCGGGGCGGCGGGGGCCTCGGGAAGAGCCTGCCTGCTCACGTCCAGGTCTCTGGCCTGAGAAGGGCATGGCAGGGTGTTGACCACCTGCCTGGCGTGACAGCTCCGTGCCCGCCGTGGGTACCACTTCCCCCGGCAGGCCTGTCCGGCAGGATGTGGCTGCTCCCAGCGGGGCTGCTGGGAGGAAGGGCTTTGTGCAAGAGGCCGTTGTGGCGGGCTTGAAGGACGAGGCCGGGGAGGGGCTGTCCCTCAGGTTCACCCCTCACCCGCCCCCAGGCCTCTGTCGGGGGAGGGGCTCCCTCTTCTCGCCGAGCCTGGGGTCGCAGCAGGTGGAGGCGGCCACGGGGTGTCCTTCAGCGCCGGCTGTGCGGGGCCCCGGCCTGCCCGGCAGCAGAGGGATGCCCGCCGCGGAGTGCCCGGGAAGCCGTTCTTCCCCGTGGGGCATCGCCGGGGGAGACCCCTGCACGGGGCCGCCCGTGGGGCTTCTTGCTCTGAGCCCCCCAGCTTCCTCGGGGCGCAGCCGGCCACTGGCTGCCGGGCCCCGAAGGTGATGCCGGGAAGACCCGGGTGAGGTGTCCCCGCACCCCTGGCCGTGGCGTGCGCCCAGCCCCGCGCGCCGGGTCTGTGGGTCGGGGCAGCGAGACCCCGGCTGCCGGCTTCTCCCTGGGGCGCTCGGGCTCTGCCTCCCTCGCCCGACAGGTGCAGACCTTGCCTGAGCCCACGTGAGGGGCGGCCGGCTGGGGGAGGAGCAGGCTCCGGGCTTGAAACCCTCCTGCACTCTCTCCCCGAGTGGCCGTGGGTGGGGACAGTTCTGGGATCGTCTGCAAACCCGCCTTTGTGTGCAGCCAGCCCTGGGGTGAGGCTCCCCGCCATCCTGGGAGAGCAGCTTCCTGGGGGGCAGAGCCCTCGGTTGGGGTGGCCCGGGTGCTGGGGTGGAGACAGCACCGGCCTTTCTTTCTTTCTTTCTTTCTTTCTTTCTTTCTTTCTTTCTTTCTTTCTTTCTTTCTTTCTTTCTTTCTTTCTTTCAAAATATATTTTATTGATTTTTCTTACAGAGAGGAAGGGAGAGAGACAGAGAGCTAGAAACATCGATGAGAAACATCGACCAGCTGCCTCTTGCACACCCCATATCGGGGATGTGCCCGCAACCAATGTACATGCCCCTGATCGGAATCGAACCAGGGACCTTTTAGTCTTCAGATGGACGCTCTACCACTGAGCCAAGCCGGTCTCGGCAGCACCAGCCTTTCTGGGACTCGCTTGTCTTCCCTCTGAACCTGGGAGGCCAGCCCCTGGGGGGAAGGGGGTGGGAGGAGCTCATGTCCCGGCTCCCCTCCCGCCCGCCCCGCCCCCGCGGACTGAGTGGCCTGGGGCCTGGCGGGGCTGAGACCTGCTGGTGGGAACTGGGGTGCAGGCTGAGGCGGGCGAGGCAGCTGTCGGGGGCAGGAGCCCGAGAGGCCTCCCAGAGCCGGGCGGACCTGCGCCAGGAGGACAGTGGTCAGGGCGCCTTGCAGACTCGGAATAAGGTTTCCGTTAGAGACCAGGGCTGTGTCCCTGCTGCTGTCTGTGTGGCTCTTCCTGTCTTCCTGCCTCCTGTCCCTCCCGTTCTTCTCTCCGCCCTGTTCCTCCTGCTGTCGCCCTGTCTGTCCCCCCACCCCCGGGCTCCGCTGCTCTCACGGAGCTGAGGCCGGCGGAGGGCAGGCGACAGGCAGGGCTGGCCCGGGGCTGGGGGTCCTCCTGGGCCCGGGGAGGGGGTGCGGGACAGGAAGGAGGAGCGCCTGGCTGTGCCCATGCCACTCCCAGTGTCCCCTCCTGCTGCTGGCCTTGGCGAGGTGCTGGGCCTTGGCAGCCGGAGCCGCGGAGTCAGGAGCGTTTGGGCCAAGCGTGTGACCGGAGGCGTCCCCGCCGGGTGTGGGGAGTCAGCCTCCCGCGGCCCCTGCTGCCGGCTCTCTGGCTCCGTGGCCGGAGCCGGGCCTCGGAGCGGGAGCCGCCTGTGGAGGGGCCGGGAGGCTGAGAGGTGCCGTGTAGCCGGCCCCCCCTCCGAGGGGCCCGGGGCGCACACTGTCCCGTACCGCCTGGCCCGCACCCGGAGCAGCTGACTGAGCCCGCACCCCGCACTGACCCCTCACCCCAGCGGGGCTCAGAGGCCAGGGCGGGCTCCGGAGGGACACACAGCTTGTTCTGCAGAAGCCCGCACAGCCAGCCCCTTCCCCGGGACGCGGCCTGGGGCTGGTGGCTCTGCGTGTGCCCCGGGGGCGGGGGCACAGGCTGGGGGTTGGGGTGAGAGCACCTGCTGACCCCGGCACCACAGGGTCTCCGATCGGGTTTGCCACCGCCACGGCACGGGTGCAGAGCCCGAGGCCCGGCAGGCAGAGCTGCTCAGTCAGGGTGCCACCTCGCAGGGACACGCCCAGGCTGGGCCGGAACCCCAGCCTGACTGGCAGCCAGGTCGTGGCTCTCAGCCATCCCCGTTCTCCCCCGCTCCCCCCCCTCCCCCCCCGTGTGCGGGAGCAGGGCCTCTGGTTACAGCCGACCACCTGGAAGAGGAGGGGCTGGTGCTCTGCTGGACCGGGGCCCCCTTCTGGCGGGCAGTGCCAGGAAGCACGCGATAGTGCCCCCCCCCCCCCCCCCCCGTGTCCCCTGCTGGAGCTGAGCTTGCAAGTGGATGGGCAGCACAGAGAGGGGCCAGAGGACACCCCGGAGGCCCCCCTGAGGTTCCCAGGGGACAGGCAGCTGCAGTGGCACCGCCCGCAGGGTCTGGGCTCCACTAGGGACTGGGCTCTGGGGCACGACTCAGTTTGAAGACCCCCTCCCCTCTGGACGCCATGGCCCTCACCGGAGTCAGCTGGGCCTGTGCCAGGGCGCGTGCCCAGGGGAGACCGAGAGGGGATGGTCATGCAGCCATTCCCGCGGCAGGAGTGTCCTCGGGGGCCACCGGGTCTCCTGGAGGCCAGGCCACCTCCCTCCCTGCTTCCCCCATCATGTCTGTGGCTCCTTTTTTTCAGTCCTCACCAGAGGGCATGCTTTCCGTTGATTCTACGGTGAGAGGAAGGGAGGGGGCAAAAGAGGGAAATAAACACAATGTGAGAGAGAAATGTGGTTCGATTGCCTCAGGCATGCACCCCAACTGGGGATCGAACCCACAACCTGAGTACGTGCCCTGACCGGGAATCAAACCCGTGACCCTTTGGTGTACAGGATGATGCTCTGAGCAGCCGATCCACCCGACCCAGGCGTCATCAGGGAAGCCGGGCTAATCACCCGGGAGTGGCTGGGCGTTGGAGCCGGGGAGCCCTCTGGCTGAACACGCCGGGGAGAGAGAGGGGTCGGGTCAGCGGTCAGGGGTCGGGGAGGTTGGGATCCGGCTCCCTTGCCTGAGTGGGGCCATGGCTGCCTATGCTCAGCCAGGCCTGTGTGGGGAGCTGCAGGGACAGGGATGAAGCCGAGGGAACCGGGAGAGATGGAGGCGGGAGGAGGTGGGACTGGAGGCTCCCTAGGCCTCTGTGCCATGCCTCCGGGGGCTGCCAGGCCCAGGCCCCCAGCGCCCCCTTCTTAGTCCTTTGTCCATCTTGGTGACACCTCCTCTCGGTGTCACTCTGCTGAGAGCCAGAGACACGGCAGCAGTGCCTCAGTGGGGTCACAGGCATGGCCTCCCTTCCCCTGACACCCCCCCCCGTTGGGGAGGGTGGGCTGCCCTCTGTGCCCTGTGGGGACACACAGTCTGTGGCCCTTGATGAGGAGGGACCACAGAGGGGGCGTTCTCTCTGAGATGAGGACAAACACGGGTGCTTGCGGAAATTCCGCAGTCTTCGGAGGAAGCATCCTGTTTTCATGGCGTCACAGGAGGAATAGCACCAATCACGGAGCTGGTTTTGACAGAAAAATCCTCCCTTCCCCATAGAAGTTACAGGAGAAAGATAGACTGGACCCTCTGAGTGTGCAGGCAGGGGCCCCAGGGCGCCAGGGTGGCCCCCCCCCGGGAAGGCCTGGCAGCTGCCCCTCTCCCTCCCCGCCTGGGAGCACACCCCACCGTCTCCTCCCCTCCCCAGACCCGGCACTTCCGGCTTTGTTTCCAGGTTGTCTGTGGCTGGTGGGTCGTAGGTAAACTGAGGTAAACACCAAAATTTATCAAATTAGAGGATTCTGTGTTTCTGAGACTCGACAGGTTCAGAATGTGCGACAGCCTCGGCCACCCCTCCCCTCCCTCCCCTTCCGGGACTCTGGTGGTGGTCAGGGAGGTTCCTGGCCTGGCAGCTCTGACCACCTCCCCCCTACCCCCCCCCCCCAACTGCCATCGGTGCTCAGGCCTCGGCCTGGGAGGGGAGCGGCTGTTTGGGGCCCTCCTTTTCCTGGGTCCCCTCAGGAGGGGCTGCCCTTTCCCATCTTGCTGCTCTGCCAGGCTCTGGCTCTGGACAGAAAGGAGCCGGGACCAGTTCCCTAGGGCCGAGGTCGGCACATCGCAGCTCACGAGCCACCTGCGGCTCTCTGGCCCCTGGAGGGTGGCTCTTCCACAAAACACCACGGCCTGGGCGAGTCCATTTTGAAGAAGTGGCGTTCGAAGAAGTTTAAGTTTGAATAGTTTGGCTCTCCAAAGAAATTTCAATCGTGTCCTGTTGGTATTGGGCTCTGATGACAGATGAGTTTGCTGACCCCTGGCCTAGGGCGTGTGTCCTTGTCAGGCATCCGAGTGGCAGTGACTCCTCCTGACCCACATCGGCCCCGGGGGCAGCAGGTGCCCGGCTCCGGGCCCGGGCCCAGCAGGGCTGCCCGTGAGCGTGGGCGCCGGGAGGATCTGGGGAATGGCAGGCCTCCTGGGCGGGAGGGCTGGGTCCCGGCCCCAGAGGACGCTGGGACGTGCAGGCGGCCGTGTGGGCCGGTGACCCAGGGAAGCCCGCCCCTCCCAGTGCTCGGCCTCCTCCGCGGACGGTGCTGGTGAGTGATCGGCGGGGAAGGGCCGGCGCTCGGTGTGACGCGGCTGGTCCAGGGCCGGGTTCCTGGCACGTCGCAGCTGTGATGGCCACAGTGCAAACCTGGTCTGGAGCCAGGGGCGCGGGGCCAGGCTCCACGTGGGAATGAGCCCAGCCGCTGTGTGCGTGGCCCCACTGCCCGGGGGCTGACAGGTCCCACTGCCCGGGGCCACCGGGTCCCACTGCCCGGGGGCCGACAGGTCCCACTGCCCGGAGCCGATGGGTCCCACTGCCCGGGGCCACCGGGGGCCACCGGGTCCCACTGCCCGGGGGCCGACGGGTCCCACTGCCCGGGGCCACCAGTTCCCACTGCCCGGGGCCACCGGGTCCCACTGCCCGGAGCCGATGGGTCCCACTGCCCGGGGCCACCGGGTCCCACTGCCCGGAGCCGATGGGTCCCACTGCCCGGGGCCACCGGGTCCCACTGCCCGGAGCCGATGGGTCCCACTGCCCGGGGCCACCGGGTCCCACTGCCCGGAGCCGATGGGTCCCACTGCCCGGGGCCACCGGGGGCTGACGGGTCCCACTGCCCGGGGGCCGACGGGTCCCACTGCCCGGGGCCACCGGGTCCCACTGCCCGGGGGCCGACAGGTCCCACTGCCCGGAGCCGATGGGTCCCACTGCCCGGGGCCACCGGGGGCCACCTGGTCCCACTGCCCGGGGGCCACCGGGTCCCACTGCCCGGGGGCCGACGGGTCCGCATGGGGATGGACTCTCCCTGCTCAGCGCTGTGACTTGGCAAGCCCCTTAGTGCGTAGAGTCTCAGTGTGTCCACAGCGGAAGGAGGATGCCGGGCTTCTCAGGACACGGGCGCTGGCAGGGCACCAGGGGGAGAGGCAGTCACTGCCCAGTCACTGCCCAGAAGGCTGAGCATCCCGCGGGGGCCGGGCACGAGGGGTCAGGGGAGTGGCAGGAGCCGTGGAGGCAGAGGAGTCAGCGGCCGGCCAGTGGGGCCGGACACAGGACACGATCAGGACCTGATGGAGCGAGGCTGCGCCTTCGGCCCCGTTCGGTCCCATTAGCCCTGATGAGCTGGGAAAGCTGGGAAATGAGCTCTCGGGAGCGATGCCACCAGCTGAGGCGCTAAATGCGAAGCTGTGGCTAAGACGTTCGATCTGACGCTGGCAGGCAGCTCCCCAAATGGCTCTGGTGCCCTTGGGGGTGGGGGATGAGGGGCGGCTCTGGCTTGAGAAGGAAGATGCTGAGGCCTTAACAGGACATGCCTGCCCTGGCCCGGCGGCTCCGTGGGTGGGGACATCGTCCTGGGAACCGAAAGTTTGGACGTTCCATCCCCAGCGTGGTCTGGGCGGGAGGCAATCAATCGATGTTTCTCTCTCCACTCCCTCCCCCTTTCCTCTCTTTCAAAAAGTAAATAAATAAAAATAATAAAAATCAATCAATCAATCAAAACATATCCTCAGGTGAGGATTTAAAAAAGGACACCCCTGCTCTGACTCCTGACTCGAGGTCGGTCTATACTGTCCCATCCTGGGCTGAGGCCTCTGCTCTGAGTGGACAGAGCAGCCAGCAGAGGTCACGCTGGCCGGCAGGGGCAGGTGAGTGTGCCCCTGGCCCAGGGCATGACCTCGGCGCTGGGAGCCGGAGGGACCTCAGATGTGGCTGAGCGTGTGGCGGATGCGGAGTGCTGTTCTCACCCCGGCCTCCCCTGCAGAGAACAGAGGCTCCGCAGGGAAAAAGATGAGCTGAAAGCCTGCATTTTTCTGTAATATCCTGTTCGGTCCTGCCGCCAGCACATGCGGCACTGAGCATGTGCACTGCGGTGCCTGCCCTTGCCGGCGGGGGAGGAGGTGTCAGGGCCATGCCAGCCCCTCCTGCCACTCCCCTCTCCATCCTCAGGCCCAGGAAAGTAATGGGCCTCCTCATGTTATCAGCACTCCTGCTGGTGTGCCGGGCCGCGGTGCCGGGTGCGGGCCCACGCCGGGCCGAGGTGCCATATGCCGGCTCGTGCCGGGCCGCGGTGCCGGGTGCGGGCCCAGTGTTGATGAAGGCCCACCTTAGCCGTGGCCGTTGTTGCCGTATCTGCACAGCCAGTCATTGAAGGCGTAGCCGGCTGTCCTACCTGTCCCTCCGGAACAGCCAGTGCTAAGTGACTGAGAACCTGGTCTTGGCGGGAGTTCAGGGCGTCAGTGAGCTCCGGTCCCTGGGGCGAGAGCCGGCACCGGCCTGGTTCCCCTCTCCGCCGAGCCCACCGGAGGCTCAGCGTGAAAACCTCCTGGCCTCCTGCCTGCCTCCTCCTCTTCGCTCACAGAGAACGGCGTTCTCGTCTTCCCTGGCCCCGACACGCCATGGGTCACAGACGCCTGCAGCCCTGCGCTCGGGGGCGCGCAGGGGGGGAGGCCTGGGTTCCTGGCTTCAGAGCTCCCTCTGCCATAGGGAGGACCTCGGGCTGTGGGTGTCACGAAACCCAGCACCCGTGTTTCCTCAGTTGTCGGCGCCTGGCTGGTGGGAGAGAGGGGGGCCACCTGCTGCCCCAGAAGGGGGGGGGGTTCCGGCAGAGGCCGCGGTGAAGGGCAGGGGCAGGGCGGGGAGAGCTGCCTACCAGGCTGGTGGCCCAGGGCCTCCTGCGTGTGTGGGACAGATGGAGGCCTGTGACACTGCCCTCTGAGGAGAGCCAGCCTGGGTGATGGGCTGCGGGCACTGAGCATGTGGGGGGCTGTGGGCTGCGTGGCCCGCCCTGGGCGGGGAGGCGCTGGAGAGGCGCTGGGCTGGTCCCAGGGCTGCGCCTTCACCGGGCGGCTGCAGACATCACACGAGCTCTCAGAGGCTCCGGGAAGGGGCCCCAGTGGGAGCATTGGTCTGAGCAGAGGGTCTGGCGTGGTCACCTGCGTGGGCAGGGCTGTCTGTCATGTGTTGGGCAGTGACAGCAAGACCCCAGTCTTTCCTGGGCCCCTCTCTGTGCCAGTCCCCTGCCGGGCACTTCGGAGGAGGAGGAAATACCAGGTGAATAAATGGATAGATAGATGGGCCCCATCCTCTGGGGGCTCGAAGCCAACATCACAGGCTGGAGCCACAGGCCCACACCCTCACACCCCCATCGTCCCTACACCCATACGCCCCGCACGCACCGCCTGTACCCGCCTGTACCTGTGTTCCCACGCACGCACACCCTCACCTCACACGCCCTACCCGTGCACAGGCCTGTGCGCCTGTGCACACGTGTTTCAGAACGGGTTTCCCGAGTCTTGCGAGATGGAGTGTGGGCCAGAGCCTCTCGGCGTGGGGCACCCCCTCCTGACGTGGCCTCTCGGGGAGGGGCTGTGTGGATCCTCCTGGCCCCACCGTCCTGCAGCCCCATCATGACTCACCCCTGGGCCTCTCTCCTCCTCTGTGCATTGGGCTGGTCCCGCCCGCTGGCTGCACAGGGGGGCACCCGCGTTCCTGGGAGACACGGGAGCGCGTCTGTAAGTGGCAGGTGGCTTTTCCAGCGGCAAATGCCGCTGCTCTTGGCCCAGCTCCTGCCCGGGAGAATGCCTCCGCCCACGCCGGGCGCCTCGGTCCTGGGTGGGGAGTGGTGTGGGGGCGTGGCCAGCTCTGAGGTGATGCTGGAGGGCGTGGGCCCTCTGCCCTCGTCCTTGGCCGGGCCCACGGTCTGGTGTGTGGGGAGGGGTGGGGGACTCGGCCATCCAGCTTCCCAGCGTTTATAAAGGCTCCGATCAGAGCCAGGCATGTTGAAAGTGCAGTGTGTGCGTGTGTGTGTGTGTGTGTGTGTGTGTGTGTGATTAGGGTTATCAAAAGGCACAGCTAATTGTAGGTTGTGAGCCAGTGCTGCCCAGGAGGGAGGTAAAAGGGGACGCGGGGGCGCTTCCCGAGAGCTGGAAATGTTTTCTGTCCCGATGGGGGTGTGGCTTCCAGGGGTGTGTGCAATTGTCAGAATTCACTGAACTGGTAATAAAAAGAACAACAGAAAGCCTCATAGAACTGGCCTCTTGGAATTGGTGCGTTTACCTCGGTAAACAGGTACAGAAAGGAGGAAAAGTAAAGGGTGGAGAGGAAACGAGGGACCCCCTAGACCCTCTGTAGACGGCGTAGTCAGGGAGGGCTTCCCAGAGGAGGTGGCGTCGGAGGATGCTGAGAAGAGAAGTCTCTGGCTATGGGAAGGAAGGGGAGGAAGCTGAGGCTCCAGGAGGTTTGGGGCCACCCTCCAGGGGCAGCCCGAGGGCCGAGGGTCGGACTGAGAGTGGCAGCCGCCCTTGGCATCTGGGCCTGGGTGGGGCCCTGCCGAGCGGCCAGGGTGGCTTCTGTGTTTTCTGGGGTCAGCGTCTCCCTGCTCCCGGGCCTGTTCTCGGGGCCCTGGCACTCAGAGAAGCGCTATTTTAATGTGTGTGGGAACCGAGTCCCTAAATATGCACTGAGCGGGGTGGGAGGCATGGTTAATCTCTCATAGGGAGCTGCGCCCTCCTCCACCTCAGAGAGCCCTGTGCCTCCGCTCCCTTCCAGACCTCAGGCCCTCCCTCCACAGCCCCTCCCGCCCCCCCATTCCCCCCTCATTCTTCAGGAGCCCCTGCCTGGGATCCCAGCTTTGCAGACCTGCCTCTGCCCTCAGGCTGCGGCGATGGGAGGGACAGAGGCAGGGGCTGGGAGGGCTTCCTCCGGGGAGGGAGCCGACCGCCGGAGAAGGCGAGGGGGCAGCGTGTGCACAGACATGGACTCGGGCGGGCGCGGCCCTTGTGGGACCTGCAAGCGCATCCCCTGGCTGGAACCCCCCCTCCCTCACCCGGGGCCCTCTCTGCCCCAGACTCAGTTCCAAGCAGACGTGGTGAGCGGGGCGGCCGAGCCGCTGCCCCCGGCACCACCGTGGGCAAAAGCCGGCGCGCGGGCCTGGCGGACGTGGCGTGGGCCGGGAGGGTGCGGCGTGGGCAGGGGGGGGCGTGACGTGGGCGCGGAGGGTGCAGCGTGCAGGGCTCAGCGAGAGCTCGGCCGCAGGAGCGAGCCATCCCTGGTTTCCGGGCTGCCGCCCGGGCTGAGTGAGCCCGAGCGAGCGAGCGAGGATCCCTGCGCTGCTCACCCGCCCGCTGCCGTGCGTGACGCATCCCGTGGGGATGACTCTGCCATTGGGCTGTGGGCTGCGGCTTGGAGCTGGGAGAGTTTGCCTGAGGTCACGCTGAGTCATGGGAGAAATTTAGCCCCAAACCCGGACCGCACCCCTCCAGGCCGTCACCTCCCTCAACTAGGGCCCTCTCCGCCCCCCAGACTCTCCTTCTGGGTCCACAACCCGGTGCCATCCCGTGCGCGGCCCCGGCCTGGGCCCCACAGCCGATGCCGCTGGCCTTGCAGCCCCTCCACTTCCACTTCACCTGCCGCCCGAGAAGGGCGGCCTCGGAGCCCTGCCAGCCGTCAGCCCCCCAGGGCCTCCCCGGTCAGCAGCCACGCTGCGAGGGGCTGACCTCACCCCGGGACCCCACGCCGGGGAGACCTGTCCTCCGTCCTCGCTTTGTCCTCGTAAGCGGCGGGGCGCCGGGGCAGGTCCCAGGCCTCCCTGAGCCCCGCCCCTCGGCCCCGCGCCGCCCCAGGTCCTGTACGACAGCCCCAAGGCCCGGCAGGAGGTGGAGCAGCACTGGCAGGCGTCGGGCGGCCCCCACATTGTGCGCATCCTGGACGTGTACGAGAACATGCACCGCAGCAAGCGCTGCCTGCTCATCATCATGGAGTGGTACGCCCGCCCCGCCCCGCCTCCGCGCTGGGACCCCGGGGCTCCGGGGCTCCCCGGAGGGTCTGAGCTCACCGCCCGCCCCTCCTTCTGAGAGTTCGATCCCGCTCAAGCTGGCAGCCACCTGCTCCAGGCTGCCCGAGGCCCAGGGCGCTGCCGGGATTGTCCCCGAGGGAGGGCAGAGGGCCTGAGCCTGTGCCAGGGGCGGCCCTCTCAGTCCCCTCTCTTCCAGCATGGAGGGCGGCGAGCTGTTCAGCAGGATCCAGGAGCGAGGCGACCAGGCGTTCACCGAGAGAGGTGACGGCAAGGCTGGGTCTCAGGGCGGTTGGGTGGGGGGATCGGACTGAGAGGGATCGGACTGAGAGGGATGCTGGACAAGGCCCTGCTCCTCTCTGTGCCTCAGCCTCCCCAGCTGAACAAGAGGGTGAGACAGTGTCCCGCCCCATGCGTCCCAGGAGCATGGGCCGCTGAGCTGGGGAGAGGGAGCCCAGGCCTGAGGAGCGAGGGCCCAGGCAGTCCCCGAGGAAATGAGGGTGACGGGCAGGCGTATGGGATGGGGTTCTGGGGTGCAGGCTGCCTGGCTCGGACCGGCACCGCTCACTCTTCCTGTGTCTGCAGAAGCTGCAGAGATCATGCGTGACATTGGCACCGCCATCCAGTTCCTGCACAGACACAACATCGCCCACCGTGACGTCAAGGTGAGGGCCAGGGCCCAGGTCGGGGAGCCGGGGGGACGTGGGAGTCACCCCCCCAGTGGCTCCCAGCACCCAGTGCGTGCAGGCCCATCCTTCAAGGCTCTGCTCCCGGCCCAGGCTGGGCTCCCGTCTCTTCTCCCCGGCTCCAGCTCACTCACGCGGCTGCGGCTACGCAGGTCTCCTCGCTGCCTTCACTCTGCAGCCTCGTGGCGGCAAGCCTGGCCGAGTGCCTGCCTCCAGCCGGGAGGCCCTGGAAAACATCTTGCTTAACCCTCACCAAACCCCGTGAGGCTTGGCACCCGTGCCCATTCTACAGATGGGAAAACTGAGGCTCAGGGAGAGATTGCCACGCCCGGGGCCATGAAGTTGCCACACGGGCTGGTTCACGCAGCAGGGAGTTTTGGGAGCACGTCCTGTGCGGGCCCGGGCAGGGCTGCCTGGCCCCGTGGGGGCTTCGTGAGGAGACAGTCTCCAGGCCGCGCCCTCTCGCGCCAGCCTTTGGGGGCAAAGAGGCATTCGCTAGGCGGCGAGGAGGAAGGAGCCACGTGGGTCCGGTTGCCAGGGCTGCTTGCTCTTTCCGAGGACGGCTTCCCCCACCCCGGCCCTCCCACCTTCCTCGCCAGCAGGTCTGGGTCTTAGAGGTCACTGTCAGGCCGACGGGAGGCAAACTGAGGCCGCCCGCACGTGGCCTGTTTCCTCCCTGGGCCAGCGAGCTGCAGGCCAGCTGTGGTCCAGCTGCTGGTTCCGGGCCTCTGGCCGGCCCTGCCACCCCCTATAGTTCCCCTTGGATTCCGGGTCCACCCGCAGCCACCGCAGACTCACCTTCTGCACCCCTCTTTGCTTTGGCCCCGGCTTCCTCCCCCCTCTCCCAGCAGGGGAGGACAACCTTCCCCAGGACAGGTTGTGTAGACAAAACCTGCTTCTGACCCAAGGTCAGATCGTCTCACTCGAACCCGAACCCGAGGAAGCGCTTTCCCCGGCTCTGCTCTGGCGCCTCGCCCCACACCCCGCCCTCTCCTCCTGGGCCTGGCTGCTCTGGCCCCAGCCGGGGCGAGAGGGGAGGCAGCCTGGCGAGAGGGCACCTTGAGGCTCCGTCCCCACCTGGTGCCTCGCTCCGACCCATGTCTCCCCTGCCCGGCGCAGCCCGAAAACCTGCTCTACACGTCCAAGGAGAAGGATGCGGTGCTCAAGCTCACCGACTTCGGCTTTGCCAAGGAGACCACCCAGAATGCCCTGCAGACACCCTGCTACACTCCCTACTACGTGGGTGAGTCCTCGGGCGTGGCGTGTCCCCCACACCCACACACCGCACCCCATGTGGGGCGCCGTGGGCTGCAGAAGCCCAAGGGTTAACGCCCGGGATCGAGGGAGGGACGATCCGTGTGCCCGGAGGCAGGGAGGCGGGGGGGGCCGGAGGCTGCAGAAATATCCTCCCGAACCTCAGCTTCTGCTTTTGAAAATAGATCCAGGAAAATTCTGGCTGCAGCCTGAGCCGGATGACATCACGGCAGCTCTAAATAGACACGCGGTGAAGGCTGCTGGGCCGGCAGGGCCTGGCGCCACGGTGTTCTTTCCCCGCTCCTTCCTGAGAGGGGGCAGGCCTGTCCCCCCGCGGGGCTGGGCCTCTGGCCGCCTGCTGTGGCCCCGGGACGGCCTGGTGTGCACACACTCAGGCTTCCGGAAAGTTCCCGGCTCCCTGGGAGCGGGCAGCCCGCAGAGCAGATCGGTGCCCTCTGGGCGTAGTGTGATGCCACCTTCGCCCAGGGCTCCTCTCCTTCGGGAGCCTCCGGGAGCTGCGAGGGGCAGAGATGGCTGGACCTGTGTGTCAGGACCTGCTTGGCAGGCTTTTAACTTACACCTCCGGGCTCTTCATCCATCGCCCTGATGGGAAGACCGAGGCCCAGGGATGGTGGCCAAGTGGACAGGGGGGCCCAGAGCCCTGCCCACCCCTCCCTGCCCTGTGTGTTCAGGGAGGCAGGGGACACAGGGCATCTGGGGGCACCTGTGACGGGACCTCGCCGAGCCCTGGGCCAGCCTTTCTCTCCTCGGCCCGCCCGCCATGCCTGAGCTGGCCTGGAGGCGCCGAAGGCTCTCCTCCCTCCAGCCCGGCCAGGATGCGGGTTTACTTCCTCGGGGAGCTGCGCTGCCTCCCCCAACTTCACACACATGCTGCCTTCCCAGACGGTGCCAGACGCCAGTCTGCGCAGCCCCGCTCCCTCGCTTGGCTCCTGCTCCCCCCTCGCCCGGGCGCCAGGCTCCTGCCTGGGCCGGACCCTCGGGGCTGAGACCTCCCGCGCCCTCTGCCCTCCGCCCTGCAGCTCCTGAGGTCCTGGGTCCGGAGAAGTATGACAAGTCATGTGACATGTGGTCCCTAGGCGTCATCATGTACATCCTGTGAGTACAGCCGGCCCCGTGTACCCCAGAACCACAGCTGCCCTTCCCCCTGCTCATAGCCGCCTCCTCCGGCCGCCTGAGGCCTGTCCGCTCCCCGGGCAGACGTGGTCCCAGGGAGGGGGGGAGGGGGGGACAGAGGGCTGGCACTGCTGCCGTGGCGCCTGGCTGCCTGTCTCCCGGTGAGGCCCCGGGGAGGAGAAAGGTCCGCCCTGGCACTGCGCCTGCCGGTGCCAACGCCCGCGCCCCCCGCAGCCTGTGCGGCTTCCCGCCCTTCTACTCCAACACGGGCCAGGCCATCTCGCCGGGCATGAAGCGCAGGATCCGCCTGGGCCAGTACGGCTTCCCCAACCCCGAGTGGTCGGAGGTGTCCGAGGACGGTGAGTGAGCCTCGGCCTTCAGCCTGGGCACCCCTTGGGGCTCAGACCCCCCTGTGCTCAAGGGCTGTCTCCCCCGCCTGCCCGCTGTGCACCCTGAGGCAGGTCCCTGGCTTTTTCGAGCTCGGGCTTCTCTCTCTGTCAGACGGGCTCAGCATCTGCCTCCTTCAGACTCCCTCTAAGGCCCGCGCCCCGTCCCCGTTTTCCCGTGGGGGCCACGGCCCGGCCCGCCTCTATCCATCTCCCCGGACCCCACAGGCTGGCAGCGGGGGTCAGGAACTTGGAAGCTTGTGGTGTCTGGGGCGCGATGGGGGGCTGGCTCCCAGGAACTCTGTGCCCTCCCCCTCCCCGCCTGTCCCTAGCCAAGCAGCTGATCCGCCTCCTGCTGAAGACGGACCCCACGGAGCGCCTGACCATCACGCAGTTCATGAACCACCCCTGGATCAATGTGAGCCGTGGCGGGGGCGGGGGGCCAGCGGCGCTCGGGTGCCTCGGCGTGGGCCACAGACGTGTGGCAGCGCCCCACCTACGGCCTCCCCTGGCCGCTGCCCCCGCCAGGCTCCTTCAGCTCCCTGAGCCTGGGTTTCCCCACCTGCGCCCGGGAGGAGCCGGGAGGAGCCGGGAGGAGCAGGGGCGGGGGAGCCGGTGAGGTGCCCGCCACAGGTGCCCGCAGGCTCTCACCCGCGGGCGGGGGCCTTGCAGCAATCCACGGTGGTGCCGCAGACACCGCTGCACACGGCCCGCGTGCTGCAGGAGGACAGAGACCACTGGGACGAAGTCAAGGTGGGTGGACGCGGCCTGTCTCCCTGCGGGTCCCAGGTTTTGGGAAACGGGACCCAGGCTGATGGCTACTCAGAGTCTGGGTCTTGGGCCCCCGCCTGGTGCCTGGGGCACCGGGGGTGCCTGGGACTGAGCCAGAGGTCCCTCCACGGCACATGGCGCTGCACTGCCCCCTCCTGGGCGGAGCCCCTGGCTCACTCCCTCACCAGCGGGCTCTGGCTGCGGTCTTGTGAGCCACACCCCTGGGAGGGGTCCAGCCTGGTTTTAGACGCAGCAGAGGCCCATATGGGGCAGCAGCTCAGAACCCCCAGACTCCCCAGGCATCATCCTCAGGCCCCAGCGCCCTGCGTGTGCGTGAGGCGGTGCCCCGCGGGTCCCTGACCCTGGTCCGGGTCCCGGTCCCGCTCTCCCGGGTGTGGGCCCGGGGAGTTGTGAGGTACTTCCCGCGCCTTCAGGGGTCAGCATCGTGCCCACCCCAGAGGACCGGGGGGAGGACCGTGGGATGCGCGTGGACAGGCCCGGTGCCGGGCGCACAGGGGGTCCTTGGGCAGCAGAGGTGGTACCGCCGTCGCTGACCTTACGAAGGGGCTGCCCGGCGGGAGGGGTGGCCTCTGCGGCCGGCCCATCCTGACGCCCGTCCCCAGGAGGAGATGACCAGTGCCCTGGCCACCATGCGCGTGGACTACGACCAGGTGAAGATCAAGGACCTGAAGACCTCCAACAACCGGCTGCTGAACAAGCGGAGGAAGAAGCAGGCGGGCTCCGCGGGCGCGCAGGGCTGCAACAACCAGTAGCTCCGGCCTCGCCTGGGAGCGGCCGGCCTCAGGGCCTGTGGGCCGGACGGGGGCGCTGAGGCCCAGGTCATTTTTTTAAACACAAGGACTACTTGGTTGTATTTTAATTTGTCACGTGGAACTTCAGGATGGGGGACCATGGCCCCACCCCTCCCTCAGTGCCCCAGTGCAGGTGCCAGTCTGAGGGGGCCGTGCCTGGGGCCGCTGCAGTGCCTTTGCCCGGGCGCCCTGCCCTGGCCGTGGCCCGGTCCTGCCGTGGCCATGGCCCTGTCCTGCCGTGGCCGTGGCCTTAGACTTCTGGGCCACGGGGAGCCGTGGCTGGGCTTCCCTCCTATGAAAATGCCCGCCTGTGGGGTGGGCAGATGGGCCTGGCCTTGGGAAAGGCAGCTGGCCATTGGTTGCCATGGTGATCAGGGAGCGAGTTGCTGTCTGGGAATGCCGAGGGAGTGAGTGAGCGAGCAAGGGAGGGAGAAGGGGCAATTGGGGTCTGTGTGCCTTTGCCTTCCCCGGCGGCTGTCTCTCCCACGGCCTGCCCTCACTCTCAGCCTCGCTGGTCTCCCCGAGGCCGCAGGCTCAGCCAGCCTGCCCCCCACCCCCTCCCGCCCGGCGTGGCTGCACTCTCATCCCACAGGGCCCTTGGGGCTCTTTCTCCCCAGGCCCTGGCCCAGCCCTCCCCCAGGGAGCCTCCTCTCCTCTCAGCGGAGGGCGGGAGGTGTTTTTAACACTTTTCTGCTTCGGAAAACGTCACTGTGACAGAGGCAGTCCTCTGCTCCCACCTGCTCCGGTCCCAGGCGGGAGCCTCTCCCGGAATGGCTCATCGGCCGCCTGGTGGCTCTGGGCACTGCCATGGGAGTGGACGGCTGCGGGCAGGGCCAGGGTCCCTGTTCATCAGGGATCTCTCTCTCTCTCTCTCTCTCTCTCTCTCTCTCTCTCTCGCTTTCCTAGAGAGTGGAAGGGAGGGGAGGGGGAGAGAAAGAAACATCGATGTGAGAGAGACACATCGATGGGTTGCCTTCCCCACCTACCCCAACCAGGGCAGGGCAGAGCCTGCCACCGAGGTACGTGCCCTTGATCAGAACTGAACCCGCGATGCTTTCGTCCTCCGGCCAGTGCTCGATCCACTGAGCCAAACTGGCCAGGGGTCAGGGGCCTCTCTTTACCCACGTCGGACCCGGGGCGGCGGGAGGCTGCCGAGGGATGCTTTGAACGTCTGGCCCTGGCCCAGGTCCGGGTACGAGTATTCCTCCAGGCTCACCCAGCGCCCATGCCCCCGACCTGGTCTGCCAAGTGCCTGACCCCCAGCCCGGTCCCTGCTCCGCCCCCTTTCCTGGCTGGGGAGCCCTGGGCCATGCCACGTCACGTGGGAAAACTCCGCTGGGGGTCCTGTGAATAAACACGCCTGGCATTTCCCCTGGCTCCTGGGCTTCTCTCTGTCTGTACGAGCAAATGAAAGTGGCTGAGGGCAGCCACTCGCACCCACGAGGGACTTGACACCCGAGGCAGAGGGTGGCCGGGCCCGGGGAGCGTGCTCTCCGGCTGGAGGCCGCCGGGGGCCCCGGGCAGGGGACGATCAGGAGAGAGGAGGGAGGCAGCCGCCCCCCGCCCCCACTCCGTGCCCTGTGCGCTGTGTGTGTGACACCCACCCCCGGGCCTGCGCGCCAGCGCCTGCCCACAGCGGCCGCCCCCAGCTGTGTGCCAGCCTGCTGAAGGGCAGGCACCGTGCCTGCTGCGGCGCTGAGCTATTTTCAGAAGCTGCCAGATTTCCTTCGGCAGCGGCAGCGGGGAGGCTGGGGAGGGGAGGGGGCGGACGCAGGAGACTGCCTCTTGACAACTCCAGCAGCCAAGCACCCTCCGCCCTCAGGGGCCCCGTGGGCAGCCTCAGGGGGGCCCTGACGGTGGCATATCCCCCTCCCCCTGCCCTGCTCCTATCCTGAGACCTCCCAGATTTGGGGGGCTCCCGGGCTCCCCAGCAGCTCGCCCTCCCCCTGTCCCTGGGGTGTTGGGGAGTGAGGAGGTGCCGGGGGGGGGGGGGGGCAGGGACGGGCTCCCAGTCCCGAGCCGGGCGCTGCTTTCTGCCTGGCGACCTTGCACACGTCCTCCAGCGTTCCTGCCTCAGTTTCCTCCGCGGTGCAGTGGGATGCCAGTGCCCACCTGGGAGTCCCCTGCGGGCTCCGGCTATGCTGCCTGAGCAGGACGGAGGGGCCTGGCGCAGGCTCAGGCCCAGCCCCCATTCCCGTCCCAGCAGCCTGAGCCGGCAGGAGAGACGAAGTGCTGGGCATTGCTCGAGGGAAAATCGATCCAGCCCCAGATTTGCCTCCGGGGCCTCCCACGGGAAAACCAGGCTCCCTCCCCCCGCGGGGCTCCCTCCCAAGGGCCCGCTCTCCACAGCAGCATCGGGGGGCTGCCTGGACCTCGGCTTCGAAGAGGCCCCCCCCCTTCTGAAGGGCGCCGGGCTCCCCGGGGACTCTGGGTCTCACAGGGGCCGTGGCTCAGACGCACTCATCAGTCCTCTGTCCAGTGAAATGACGGGCAGGTGCCAAGGCTGCCCACGTGGGGCCTGTCTAGCCACAGAGCCCCATAGACACAGGCTCCTCCCCTCGGCTACCTCCCGAGCACCCCCTTTGCCCGGGGCCCCGTACTGGGTGCAGGTGGCAGCATGGGAGCCACGGACCCAGGCTGCCTGGGAAGTGGGGGCCGCTCCCTGAGGGTCAGCTGGGACCCGGCAGCTGAGCAGCCAAGTGGCCACACGCTCGCCTCTGCCTGTGCAGACGCAGGTGTTGGCAAGGGCTCCAGGTCACCTCCCTGGGAGCTTCCAATAAAGCCATGAGGTGTCTTCACACACGTGCATGTGTGGGAGCGTGTGTGTGCATGTGTGTGCATGTATGTGTGAGAGGTTTCTTCCCAGGATGCTCCCTGACCGGCCGATGGCAGAGGGCTCTGTCTTGCACTCCTGCCTCTGGCTGGCTCTGTCTTGAGCCTCGGGGTCTCGAGGTTCCAGGGGAGCCCGAAGCTCGCTCTCGCGCAGGGAGAGGGCACAGCCCGGGCAGCTGCCTCCGGACCTGGCTGCTGAGCCCGTTGCACCCCCGGTGTGTCCTCGCAGCTGCCCGCACCAGCCGTGATGTTCTGCCCTTTGTCCTCTGGGCAGCCTGCGTGGCCACCCGCGAGCCGAGGCCAGAGGCAGGGAAGGGCCTGGAAGCCCCCGCCCGCCCTCCGTGTGGGGTACTGTGTTTAGAGCCGGAGACCTGAGCTCGGCTTTACAGGAAGCCGTGGGCAAGGCTGTTTGGTGGGTGTCATCCTCGCCGGAGAGCGTTTCCATTGCTTTCCAGAGAGACAGAGGGAGAGAACCGTGGACATGTGGCCTCCTGCAGGTGCCCTGGCTGGGGGCAGGGGGTGAACTGCCACCCAGGTAGTGCCCTGGACCGGGAACTGAACCCCAGACCCTTCTGTGCTCTAACCCTCAGCCCTGGCACGAAGGGTTGGTTCCCCATCAGCAGAACGAGAGGTTCCCCATCAGCAGAACGAGACACTGACGAGTCAGGGGTAGGCGACAGACTGTGGGGATGTTCTGTGGTCTCGGGCATATCAAACACGTCTCTGGGCCTCAGTTTTCTTGCCTCTTAAATGGGAGTAATCCTCCCAAGGTGGGCAGGGCTGCGGTGGAGACGGGGAGAGGGGGTCCAAGTGGAAGGCCTTGCTCACCATGCCGCCCATGTGCCTGCCCTATGCTGTGCCATCTGCGCGGGCTCTGCGCTCTGTTTCCTGACCAGGAGAAGCAGCTGGGCAGGGCAGGTTGATGGGGGTGTGGGGCCACCTGCTGGTCAGCCCGGTGAGCATTCAGATGCCCACTGTGTGCCAGAGCTTGAGGCGCTGCCGTCCTGCCTGGGTGGCGGGGGAGACCACAGCGTCACAATGCACAGCTGCCATTGACCGAGTGCCTACTGTGCGCCATGAGGGTGCTTTACCTGGGTCATCTCAGGCTTCACATTCCCAGCGACACACGGAGGAACGGAGCCCCAAGCTATAGCCACTGCCCTCTCTGCTGCAGGGGGTCAGGGAAAGGAACGCTACTTCGACTGGGGGCAATCAAAGAAGGCTTCCCAAAGGTGGTGACATAGATTTGGGTGGACAAAGGTTTGTGAAAAGGGCTTTCCAGCTGCAGCCAGAGCCCCTGTCTGACTGAGCTGCCTGCCTGCGCCTGGGGCCTCTCTCTCTGAAGGTCCTGGCAGGCCAGGGTGCAGTGGTCTATGAGGCGGAGTTGGCTAGGGCTATGAGGGAAGACAGGCGAGGCAGAGGGGGCTCTGTCCATGGTGGCCAGGCAGGTCCAGAGCATCCATCCTCACTGGGTCCTGAGGGGATCCAGGGGCGGGGGGCCGCTCGGGGCTGTTCCCTGCACAAGACGAGGGGCTACGGAGGGTCTCCTGGGCAGGCCTCCTGGGCTGCAGGCCATGGGAGTCCTCTAATGCCAGGCCAGAGCCAAAGTGGGTGACAGGCTGGGACGCGAAGCTCAGGGAAGGCCGCTGAGGAGGAGGAGGAGGAGGAGGAGGAGGAGGAGGAGAAAGAGGAGGAGGAGGAGGGGGAAGGACAAGAAGGTGGCTGTAAGCCTTATGAAGGTCACTTTATCGTCTTGTGTAATTTGTTCTTTCGATGTCCTCTCTAATAAACCTGTGCCTATTCCAAGGTCATAAACACAACCTTCTATTTTTGTTTCTTTCCTAGAATCTTAATTTTCACACGTGGGCCATGACCCGCCTATAGTTGACGTTGGAGTGCAGTGGGAGCTTGGGATTGAGGCTTATATTTTCCCAGATGGATATCGGGACAGGACCATTCCTGAAGAAAAATAAAGATTTCTTTCCCTGTTGAATCCTGATGACACTCCTCAAAAATCACTTGACTGTATATGTGTGGTTCTAGTTCTGGACTCTTTTCCCTTCCATTGATCACCTGATTGCCTATATAGTTGGCAATATCATACTGTATTGATCACATTCGATCCATGACCATGGCATACCTTTCTACTTAAGTTTTCTTTCATTTTTCATTTCTCAATAATATTTCCCAGCCTTGCACATTGTGCATTACATAATTGCTAGCATTTTTTTAAATTTTGGATACTATTGCAAGCAGAATTTAAAATTTTTTTAAATTTTCCAGTAGTGTATGACTAGTTTATCCAAATGCAATTGATTTATGCTTATTATTTAATTTTATTATTTTTAAAATATATTTTATTGATTTTTTTACAGAGCAGAAGGAAGAGGGATAGAGAGTTAGAACATTGGTGATGAGAGAGAAACATCGATCAGCTGCTTCCTGCACACCCCCTACTGGGGATGTGCCTGCAATCAAGGTCCATGCCCTTGACCGGAATTGAATCTGGGACCCTTCAGTCCGCAGGCCAATGCTTTATCCACGGAGCCACACCAGTTAGGGTGCAATTGGTTTTTAGATGTTGACGTCACATCCTGGGACATGGCCACATGGACTGACTCTCTCGTTTGTGAAAAGGGCTTTCCAGAAACATCCCCTGTGGATGGAGGCAGCTTCGCCTCTTCCCTTCCCGTCTCCCGCCTTTGTTTTTCTTGCCTGTGCGCGGGCTGGGGCTTCTGACAACACAGACGGCAGTGGCCACGGCAGAAGAAGATGAAGGAAGGGGCTGACATGTTGTTTCTCGGGAGGCCATGCTGTCCACAGAGCAATCACAGGCCAGGATTTTCAGGTTGGCAAAGACTTCCGGGGCAGTCCCTGGCCCTCTGTCCGGAGGTCCCAGCTTCTAGAGTCCTCCACGCTCTTCGAGGAGGGAAAAGCTCCGAAAAGGGCAGGAGGGCAGCCTCCGGGGCGAGGGCAGGGGGCGCGGAGCTGCCCACGTGTGTGATTCCCGGGAAAGCCGCCCGCTTCCAACGGGCAGGCTTGTCAGAAACGCCGCGTGCTCCTGGGAGACGGCGGGAAAGGGGGCGCTTCTGGTCTGTTCCCTCCGGGCCGTCCCCACAGGCCGCTGTTCTCGGCGACGGTAACTGTGTGGGTGGAGGGCTGGGCCTGACCCCTGTTCTCTCCGAGTTACATACAGACAGTCGCCACGTAGGCATGCGGCTTCCGTGGCTCTGGGATGCCCCACCTTGCAAGGGTTGCTCCTCATGTTTAACTGGTTTATCCCATGATTGGCATTGGGGTTCCTTCCCACATGGATGGACACTCTTTTTTTTAAATATATTTTATTGATTTTGTACATAGAGGAAGGAAGAGAGATAGAGAGCTAGAAACATCGATGAGAGAGAGTCATCGATCAGCTGCCTCTTGCACACCCCCTATTGGGGATGTGCCCGCAACCAAGGTACAGGCCCTTGACCGGAATCGAACCCCGGTCCCTTCAGTCCCCAAGCCGACGCTCCATCCACTGAGCCAAACCGGTCCCGGCAGGATGGACACTCTTGTATTGATGTCTGTGTGGGTGGCCTTGCCCTCGACCCCTTCTGGACGCCCCCTGAGGGTCACCACAGAGGCAGTCGAGTCCCGCTTTCCTGCCCGCTGTTCACGGTCAGTGACACCTCTGTGCACTGGATGGGCCACAGAAGGGACCTCACGGCAGCCTCCGCCCGTCTTGGAGCTGAGAGAAGAGGCTCCTTTTCCCATCGGTTCCTCTGCTGGTTCCGTGTCCCCTCCTGGGCGGGAGCAGATCCCATCCTGTGACTCGATTCCCCCTCTAGGCAGCCCAGGGGGCCTGCAGTTCTGTTCTGAGGGCCTCCTTTCTCCACCGACGCCGGCCTGGGCAGACAGTGACCGAGGGGGCGAGCAGGGGCGACCATGGCCACGCCGTCGGGCCCCAGTGAGGAGGCGCGCAGCCCCTTTCCTGAGAGCGGGGTGTCCGTGGGGTGCAGGGCAGGGGCACAGCCAGGCCCGGTGCCTGTGCCCGTGGGATGAGGAGTCAGACACGTGGCTAGGATGGCACCTGTGCCAGGAGCCTCCTGTGGGCCTTGGCTCAGGTTATCCCAGCCCGGGGATGGGGAGTCCATGGACGGAGCTGGTCGCACACCCCCAGCGGCCCTGGCTGCTGCCCACCCGGGAGCTGGAGCCCCTGCAGCTCGGAGCCCGCCTGCTCCTGCCGGATCCAGAGCTGTGGGTGCTCACACATCACCGCGCCACGAAATGTTAGAAAAAGAGTCCGCTAAAAATAACCACCGAGGAATATTTAATTTGATAGCAAGACTGTGACTAACGCATGGAACAGAGGGCGTCTGTGTGACAAGGCCCAGGACAAGGATGGGGAGAGTCGTGCTGACCTTTAACCGGCGCCACGGGAGCAGGGCTGAGCTGGGCGCCGGGGACCCCCTGGCTCGGGGCAGGCGGGTGGTGCGCAGGGGACGGGATGGCCACGGCAGGAAGCGAGGGCGCAGGCGGTTCTCGGGGAAATCAATGCCTTTGGGTGTCGACCAGAGAGAAGGGGCCGGTGCTGAGCGAAGAGCTGGCTGGGGAGAGGCAGACGCGAGAGGCCAGCCCGGCTGGATGGGGGGCCGAGTCAGCTCTCAGCCTGGCTCCCCAAATGCAAGGGGACCCGGCACTTCTGGGAGGTGATTGGCGTGGCTGGGGAGGGTGAGGTCCAGTGTGGAGGGAATGGTACCCCGAGCTGGGCCTGAGCGCTCCAGCACCGCCCTCCAGGCCTCCCTGATGGAGAGGCTGCTGTTACTCTCAGGCCTCCGAGGGAGAGCCCCGGGCAGAGGGTTGAGCTGCCTGCTTGGGGTCACCTCGCTGGGGAGCAGCCCGGTTTGGATGTGAACTCAGCGACCTCACGCTCAACTCTTACGTTGCCAGGTCCCTTGAAAAGGGCCACGCGCTGCCAGGAGCCTAGACCAGTGGTCGGCAAACTCACTAGTCACCAGAGCCCAAAACCAGCAGGACAACGATGGAAATTTCTTTGGAGAGCCACAGTTTTTAAACTTAAACCTCTTCTAACGCCACTTCTTCAACATAGACAAGCCCCAGGCCGTGGTGTTTTGTGGAAGAGCCACGCTCAAGGGGCCAGAGAGCCGCAGGTGGCTCTCGAGCCTCGGTTTGCCGATCACTGGCCTAGACCGACAGGTTGGGGCTGGGTTTCTGCCGGGGCCGCCCAGTAAGTTCTCATGGAAAATCACCACGGCTCCCGGCACGGCAGGGCTCCGGGTCCAGACCCCTCCTGAGGCTCCATCGTTCCCGCCTGCATCGTACATTCTGACCCACCGCCCTCAGGGCGGCGGGGGCACAGCATGCTCGCCATCTCCTGGCGTGGCTCTTCCTCAGAGGTGACAGAGCGAGGACTGTCCGCCTCCCGGGTCAGCGTCCTGCAGCTGGAGACAGTGCCTGAGGGTCTGTTCCCACCCTCTTCTCTACGTCCCTGGAGGAGGAGCTCAGCCGTGGCCCCTGATCCAATCCGGGGACAGTGGGTTCTGGGTGTATCTTCCCCTGGACCCTCACCACGGGCAAGGCTGTGGGTGACAGGCAAGGTGTGGAGGTGGCAGGCAGAGCGGTGGGCTCAGACCCCCGCCCCTCCTCCGCGCCCCCCACCCCCCAGGTTCCGGAGAGCTGGATCTGGCGGGAGGGGTGTGTTCTTCCCTCCGAGCCTGGACGGTGGGGCTCCGCCTGCCCCCCTTCCCCCCTGGGAGAGCATCATGAGACTCTGGGAAGGCCTGGCTCACAGAGGAGGGAAGCGAGTGGTGCTGGTGAGGAGGGGCAGGTGTTTGGAGAATGGGGGTACGTGCAAATATGCGGCCGAGCCGGGACTCCAGGGGGAGGGCCTTTGCCTGGTGTGTTCCCCCAACGAGCCCAGGACCCCCTGGAGGGGCCTGGTCCTCGGGGCCCGTTCTTACATCGCTCACCTCTGCTTCTGACCCAACGCCTAGCAACGGTGGCTGCCCCATGTCATGGGTCCCAGAGCGCCCCAAGACACAACCCTGCCTCCCCCTACAGCCACCTCTTCCACCGTCCGCGGCCTGCTCCCTCGCGACAGCCTGACCACACTGGCCTTTGCGTTTCTCTTTTTCCTTTCTATATTTTTATTGATTTCAGAGAGGAAGGGAGAGGGGGAGACACAGAGAGAGAAACATCAATGATGGGAGAGACTCATTGATCGGCTGCTTCTTGCAGGCCCCCTGCTGGAGACAGAGCCCCAAACCCGGGCACGTGCCCTTGATGGAATCAAACCCGGGACCCACAGGCCGACGCTCTATCCACTGAGCCAAAGTGGCTTGGGCCGCACTGGCCTTTCCATGTCTCGGATACACCCAGCTCCCTCCTCACCAGCCCTGCCTCCCCAAGCACTGCTCCCTCTGCCCAGGGCACTTCCTCTCCTTGTGGACGCGGCTGATTCGTCTGCGTCGGCAGGCTCCAGTGTAAATGCTGTTTCCTCCGAGAAGTCTTCCCGGACTGACCAAAGTAGGGCAGGCCCCGGGCGGGCGCTCGTGTCGTGTGCTGTGCTCTCCTGCCCTAGAACGTCCGTCTTTAATTAGAGACTCCTCCATCTCCTCCACGTGATAACTGGTTCAATGTCTCTCCCCGCTCCGCCAGATGGCTCACTCTGCGACGGGGCAGACCGGGGGCTCTTGTGCCCTGGCCCATTCGAGGTGCCCAATAAACGTGGGGAGAGACGGGGAGAGCTCCCCACGCTTCCAGGGGAGGAGCAGGTGGAGTGGTAGGAGCGGTCTCTGCTCCCTTTCCAGCTCCAGCCCCAGAGCGATTCAGAGACAGAGAGAGAGAGACACGCCAGACAGGCCTCCTTTTGCCTTTAATGCAAAGGAATGGGTGAAGGCATTGCCGTCGCTCCTCCCGCGAAGAGAAATCACCTCTGTCCTGCTCTGCCATCTCCGCGCTATTTTGGGCTGTTTTTCTCTTTGGGGCCCATTTGTATGGGAGCAATAATTCCACCACGTGGCTTCGCAGAGGCCCAATTAATATTATAAATACGGTCCCATAAAACGCACTCCTTGACACCAGAACGCTTTGTGGCTAATGACTCTCCAAGGTCTTTAATTTCGGCTCCTCCTTGGTGACTTAGTGCAGACATCCAAGGGCACCGCTATTTCCCTCCGCGGGGAAGGACGCCGAGGGATGCCAAGTTCCTGCCGGGAGGATCTTGGGTTTTGTTCTTCCTCCTCCCATTTTCCTGGACAGAAATAAACAGCAAACCAACAAAAACGGTATTGGGACAAAGGTATCCATTTCTGGGGGCGGGAGGGGCCCCTTCAGGAATGTATTCCTTCCAGCAATGTTTACTGAGCACCTGCTCTGAGACAGTTCTGGGGTGCTGGGCCCTGTGGGTGCCACGGAGAATCCAGCCCTGCGGTGTCTCCAGGTGGCCCAGCGTCCCGAGGGGGAGGGAGGAGCTCAGAGCCGGACACGTCCACGGCGTGGCTCCCTCGGGGGCCGGAGAGCGCTGGCCCGGCTGGACACGCCGCGTCTGTCTCCAGAGGTTGGGATCGGGGGAGTTTTGGCCATTTCTCATCGGAGAGGCGCTGGCTAACGGCGAGGAATTTGCATTTTAATATTTTGAATGGGTTGATAAAATAGGAACAGATGGCTAGAGCTTGTCATTTTAGGGAAAATAGAGAAATATTGCGCTGCTTAATCTGTCTCTTGTTCACACTCCTCCCTGGCCCTCCCCGCTGCACACAGCTTCAGCTGCAGCAACATTTAAGGCAAAACACTAATAATATCCTCCCTGGCGCAGGGGCCTCTTCACGGGGAAGCGCCCTGACTTTGCCGGCCGGCCCTGGGTGCACGGACCCTGTTCGGCCTGAGTGCCGATGCCGCCTCCTGGGAGGGTTTCCTGGAAGGTGTTGTTTGGGGGAGCGTAAGGGGTGGCGGGGAAGTGAGACCAGCTTGGGTGTCTCTCTGTCACAAAGAGAACCAGCTCTGGGGCTGCTTTACTAGCCAGGGCAGCCCCACACCCAGGAACCCGGCGGGGAGGAGCGGAGGGGGGTACCGCCTGTCCCTAAGCCGCCCCTCCACATGCCCCTGGACTGCAGGTGGGCATCAGCTCTAGCTGGGGGCAGCTCCTGCTCCAGAGAAGGCAGAACGCCGCCACAGTCACCCGCACCCCCCCCGACCTGCCCCTGTCCCCTCTGCTCACCCACACCTCACCTGGCCCTGCCCCTGTCCCCTCTGCTCACCCACATCCCACCTGGCCCTGCCCCTGTCCCCTCTGCTCACCCGCACCCCACCGGGCCCTGCCCCTGTCCCCTCTGCTCACCCGCACCCCACCGGGCCCTGCCCCTGTCCCCTCTGCTCACCCACATCCTACCTGGCCCTGCCCCTGTCCCCTCTGCTCACCCACATCCTACCTGGCCCTGCCCCTGTCCCCTCTGCTCACCCACATCCTACCTGGCCCTGCCCCTGTCCCCTCTGCTCACCCACATCCTACCTGGCCCTGCCCCTGTCCCCTCTGCTCACCTGCACCCCACCTGGCCCTGCCCCTGTCCCCAATGGGCTGCTCTGAGTTTCCCCACCCTCCTGCTTGGACAGAGCCTCAGAGGAGATCAGCTGCTGGGAGGGGGAGGCGGGGAGGTGAGTGATGCTCGGCACCAGAAACTCCTGCGAGAATGAGCAGCCTGCACCGCCTGCCGCCTGCTTGCTGACTCCAATAGCAGGAGCCTCCGTGATGCTTCTGAGTAAACAGCCTCTCTGTGGCCACACGTTGTTTTATGAGCTGAGTCATCAGCCCGGCTGGCTCCTGGAAGGCTGGATTCTCCAGGCAGCAGCGAGAGAGCGCGGGGAGCAGAGCCGGTCGCTGCCCAGCTTTGCAGAGGGCCAGGGTTATTCGCCCAAGGTGATGGGGTTGGGGAGGGGGAGGCATTATTATGGGTCTGCGTCTGTTAAAAACATGGCTGATGAATGCAAGTTCCACTTAACAGAAATAGATGCTGCTGTCTGCATTCCGTACAAAATCTGTTTGATTATGGGTGATTACGAATTCCCGCCAATCCTAAGCAATTTCCTGCTGAAAACGGCTTCCTTTCCCCACTCCTCCACAGGGCATTTTCCGGGGGCAGGAGCGGACAGAGGGAATGAGTTCGCCCCCAAAGTCCTAGCGACGTGTAAAGTCAGATGGCAAACCGCCTTGCTGCTGAGCTGAGTTTGCTCCTCTTTCCCTGGCTGCTCCACAGGGTGTCTGCATGGACTTTTCATTAAAGCCACGGTGCCCATATCCCAGGAGTTTACTCTCACGGACTCAAGTTTCTGAATTTGGAGATTTGCGACCGGCTGAAGCAACAAGCTGCTTCACTGAGTTCTCAGGAAACGTCCACGTGGGCCGCTCACCCCGGAGCACAGTGGTCGGAGTGGGTGCCTGCTGGGTAGCGGGCACTCTGTCCCGCTCCGTGTGTGGTAAAACCACGTGAAGCATAATGGCTACCCCTGAAGAAGGAAGTAGATGCTTGTCAAGGTGCAAGTGGACCCACTGATCTCTCGGAGGAGGTGGGGTGAGGAAGGGCTGCGGAGAGGGCAGCCAGCGGCAGCTGGAGAAGCTGGCTGGGGGCTGAGGAGGATCTATTGAGTGGCCAGATTACTATGATCTCTGAACTCATGATAATCTGGCCACTCAGTATATATATTTGTATTGGAGGGCTGGTGCATGAATTCGTGCATGGGCAGGATCCAGCCAGCCTGGCCCTGGGCGGCTGGCTGGCCTGTCTGCTGGTAAAACTCCTGGTGAGGGGACAATTTGCATATTAGCCTTTTATTCTATAGGGCAGACACTGAGTGGCCAGATTATTATGCGTTCAGAGATCAGCATCATCTGGCCACTCAGTATACGTGTCAAGACAGGAGAGTACATGCGCTGAGGGGTACTGCACGCCAAGGCCCGGCCAGAGCCAGGGACTGGCAGACTCCAGTTTGTGTCTGGCATTGGGATGGACCTGGGGGCTTTTGGGGGGAGCAGTTTCTGGGAGGTGATGGGGTCAGAAAGCAGAACTTTGAGGACTGAGAGTCAAAGGAATTGCCTTGAAACAAAAGGATCTGGAGTGGATGATTCTCCTTCGCAGACAGACCAAGAGGCGCAAGAGAGAGGGAATGGGGATTAGGGTACCCACAGGGCAGATGGTCCCTGGATCACAGGAGTCTGTGGAGCAGAAGAGAGTAAAAATGGGGGACAGGGAGCCACAACAGTGCAGTGGGTTCGTGGGGATCCTGAGGAGGAGCAGCCGGCGAAGCTGGGTGGGTGATGTGAGAACAGAAAGAAGTGTGGATGGGATGGGAGGGCAGGGTGCCGGGGTTCTGACGCTCAGAGGCAAGCTGGAGGTCAGCTCTCCTGCTGGGAGGGGCGTGTATGTGCGGGTGAGAGCCGGCCCCCCGAGGGCCTGAGCAAGGGCTGAGCAGATGCAGAGGGCACAGGAGCAGGTGCACGCCCCGATGCAGGTGGATTCCCCAGAACACGTGCTCTGCCCCTTTCCTTCCACTCAGGAAAACAGCCTGAATTTAGCACAAACAGCAAGACCACGGGGCCTGGGCCTGATGGGATGCCCTCTGGTTGAGGTGCGCAGTGCTGGCCCGGGGCCATCTGCTAGCGGAAGCCTGCCGTTGAGGTGGGTTCAGACGGAGAACGAGAGGGGAGACTTTGGGAAAAGCCGTCTTTCGGCGCTGAGACCGTCAGCACATCCACCACTGATGGAGTGAAACCAGAGGATGAAATAAGAGCTTGAAGGTTGTTCAGAGGTCTGTGTAACTCAGCCCCACTCCTGGATAGCTCCCCAGAGGGAGATCTGTGGGGAGGCTTCACCCCCCTCGTACACGTTCCACGGTAGCCACGGGGCAGGGGTCTGTCACTCTGGAACAGTCAGCGACATATGCAAGGCCATGTCCTATGGTCTCTGGCCAACAACACGCTGAGCTATGGAGAAGCTCAATTACCCACAGGGCATTTTCCGGGGGCAGGAGCGGGCAGCCTTCATTGGAGGGAGGAGAAGCCTGTAGGAACTCGGAGCTGGTGGCAGTGCAGTCGTCCCCCCTTATCCACGGTTCCATGTCCCACAGTTTCAGCTGCCTGTCTTCCACTTGCAGTATGAAAATGTTGAGTGGAAAATTCCGGAAAAACACAATCCATCAATTTTAAATCGCATGCTGTACTGAGGAGCGCGATGAAATTCCACCCGGGACGTGAGTCATCCCGGTGTCCAGTGTGTTCGTGCCGTAGACACTTCCCACCCGATGGTGACTTGGTGGCTGTCTCAGTTATCAGATCGGCTGTCACTGTATCGCATGCGGTGCTTACTTAACCATGGCCCCAAAGTGCAAAGGAAGCGATGCTGGCAATCTGGGTATGCCAAAGAGAAGCTGTCCAGCCCTTCCTGTAAGCGAAAAGGTATGCACATACAGGAAAAAACACAGGGTCTGATACCACCCAAAATTCCAGGCACCTATGGAGGGGGGTGTCTTGGAGTGCATCCCCCATGACTAATGGAATTATGGGGGACCGCTGGAATCCAGCTGGGCACAGTCAGGCCTGGAGGAATAAAGCAATCCTAAATGACACTGGGAAGGAAGACTCGACAAGATTTGTCCATTACTGAGATATTCTTGTACTCGTCCTGCTTCCTCCTCAACACGTATGTGCCTGGCAGGTGCTAGTCTGGGTGCTGAGCAACCAGAAAGGTGGCTTTCCCCTGGCGCTTGCCTTTTGAGAGAAAGACACAAAGGCACGCAGCTGGGATCCCAGGACAGGAAGAAGCCAGTCTGGCCGCAGGGTCCATCAGGGAAGTTTTCCTGGTGGTGAGGCACCCAGCTGGGCTGTGAAGAGTGGGGTGTCTAAGAGAGATAGGGAGGGATTCCACCAGGGTTTGCACTTGGTAGTGCTGGGGATGGATGGATGGATGGATGTGTGGATGAACTGATGGATGAATGGATGGGTGGATGGATGGGTGGGAGGATGGATGGGTTGATGGATGGATGGGTGGGTGAATGGATGGGTAGATGGATGGATGGGTGGGTGGATGGATGGATGGATGGGTGGATGAATAGGTGGATGGGTGGATGGATGGGTGAGTGGGTGGATGGATGGGTGGATGAATGGAAGGATGGATGGGTGGGTGGATGGATGGATAGATGGATGGGTGGATGGATGGCTGGATAGATGGATGGGTGGGTGGATGGGTGGATGAATTGATGAATAGATGGGTGGATGGGTGGATGGATGAGTGGATGGATGTGTGGATGGGTGGGTAGATGGATGGATAGGTGGGTGGATGGGTGGATGGATGGGTGGGTGAATGGATGGGTGGGTGAATGAATGGGTGGATGGATGGATGGGTGGGTGGATGGATGGGTGGATGGGTGGATGGATGGGTGAGTGGGTGGATGGATGGGTGGATAGAGGGATAGATGGGTGGATGGGTCTGCTGGTATGCGAGCTGGGAGCACCATGTGGTACAGGTATCGTTGGAGAGGAAAAGCCCTGCAGTTGTCAGACTAGCCTGGGCTTTGATGGGTGGTGGCCTAGTGTCCGGAGGTGCTGTTGGTCGGCACCAGAACGAACAGGCTCTTAGGGGACAGAAAAGAGGGAAGTCCTGGGAACCGACCCAGGAAGGCAGAGAGAGACCTAGGAGCAGCAGAGACGGAGCCCAGGGCAGGAACCCCTGATCCAAGGAGGAAGCACTTCCGACTGTGATTGTTGTCCCCAAACATGTACCGCGGCCAACTCAGCGAAACACGGGCCTCGAAGGCCTCGGCCTCCGGAGGACCTAAGAGCCAGGGGCGCGAGCATGTCCCACCTGGTTCTTCCTCAGCTCCCCCCCCCCACACCCCCCGTCCCCTCACCCCTCCACTACCCCCCCCCCCCCCGCCTTCCTGGGGGCGGTGCTGGGGCAACGCGGTGGGAGACCCTGGCCGCAGACCCAACGGCGTCACCCTCTTCCCATGGCTCCCCCCTCTCGGCCAGGGGGCCCGCGGCGACCTCGCCGTGCGGGGCAGGAGGCAGCGGCCGCCCCAAGGGCCCGGCCCGACCCCGCCGGGCGGCCCGCGCGCCTCTCGCGGCTCCCGGGCGCGGCGGGGGGCTCTCGCGCGGCTCGGGCGGCGCGAGCTCAGGCGGCGCGAGCCCCCGCGCGGGAGCGGCGCATGCGCGGGAGCCGAGCCCGCCGAGGCGAGCCGACCAGACCCGCGGCGGCCGGAGCCGGAGCCGGAGCCGGAGCCGGAGCGCGGCGCTGAGGGCCGAGCGGGGCGCGGGAGCGGGGGCGGCGGGCGGGCGGCGAGCCTCGCCCACGCCGCCGGGGACCACTCGGTGGCCCGCGGGGCCTCGCGGCGCGGCCGTGGCGGCGGCGGCAGCCTCCCGGGCGGCCTGTGAGCGATGCGCCAGCCGCTGCCCCGCGCCGCCTGACCGCCCCCGCCTCGGCTCGCGGTGCGCCACAGCCGGGCCCGCGGCCGCCCCCGCCGCGCTGTCGCCCGGCCGCCGCGCCCGCGGGGCCGCGCCCGGCCCGGCCATGTGGACCCCCACGGAGGAGGAGAAATACGGCGTAGGTGGGTGCGGGCGGCCCGCGGCGGGGGTCCGGGCGCGCCCGCGCCGGCGGCCCCGCGGCCCCGCCTCGGCTCGCGCCCGCGCGCCCCCGGCTCCTGCCCGCGGGCGGCGCGGCCTGGGCGCGGGGGCGGCGCGGGGCGCGGGCGCGGGCGCGGGCGCGGGGGTGGGCTCGGTCCCGGGCGCGGGAGGGCGGCAGGGGGCGCTGGCGGCGCCGCCTCGGCAGGTGCGGCCGGCGGGGGGCGGGCAGGGGCGCGGCCGCCCGGGCTCTGGCGCGGGGCACCGGGCGGTCTGAGCCGGGTCCCCCCCGCTCCCCGCCCTCAGTTCGGAGGAGTTTGCGCACCGCGGCGGGGAGCCCCGGGCTGGCGGGCCGGCCCGTTACACAACGAAGGGTAGCGCGCCCTGACATCATCCCCGGCTCCGCAGCCCGCTGGCGTCGGGCTCCCGCGGCCCGGCCCGTTCTAGTGTGTTTTCGCTGTGTTTTTGCCATCGGGGCCGCAAACACCTGCCGCCAAAGCGGGGGTGGGGAGGGAGGCGATTGGGGAGATTCTCGGCGTCAAGTGGGGGGCGCACCGCCGTCCCCGCTTTGTCCCACCTGCTTTCGGCGGAGACCGTCCTCCCGCTCAGGGTCCCAGTGTTTGCTTCCAGGGTGAAACACTCCCTACACCAAGTCATGGGAAGGAGCAGGAGGTGACTTAAGGGATGGAACGTCACTCTTACTTTCGTAACCTCGGGCTTGTGTGGCAGTTACGTGGGGAGTGCAGGTCACGTTGCTTTCTCGTAAGTCACCTGTCATCGCCATCAGTTCGAAACGGATGTGAAATGCCGAGGGTACAGCTTTCTTCCCCGCCGCCCCCCGCCCCCAAGCTGCAGTGGGAAAGTAGAGATGGGTAATCTGGCTAAACATAGATTTTTTTTTTTTTTGTTTCCCGTTTCCTACTGCAGCTAAATCAAGATTTAGTTCACAGTTCAGTTACAAAAATCACTTTTTAAACTGGCAGAGGGAGCAGACGTTTAGGAATGCCATCAGGCAAGTTATGTGCGAACTTGGATTTATTTAAATTCAAGGACTCGCAGTGAGATCTGGGCTGGTGGCAGATCCTGTTTTGGAAAGGTAACGTGGTGAAGTTGGAGTCCGCTCAGCTCAGCTGGCGTGATGGCGTGCGCGGGGGATGGAGGTGAGAACCGGAGCCTGGTGGTGCTGGCCCGGTGTGGACAATGCTGCCAAGGGGAGGGTCGCCCCGGGGGATATTTTATACCCTTCCTCTTCGAGTTCCCCCTAAAGACGAAATAGATCCTGTGAAGAGTTGGTGGCCTGTCTTCTCTGTAACTTGCGCTCAGAACTGGGTATCTGGAATAACGAATAAGTGACGTGAAAGTGGTCGCCTGCCCAGTGGTACCCCATTTCTGTCCTTCTGGGGAGGAAAGTCTAAAATAGTGGGGTTGGCAGAGTTGTGGGTCTTGGCTTCTTTACTGGTGGTGTGGGCAAGTTTTTGAGCATCATTTTTCTTTTTAAAAAACATTTTTATCGACTTCAGAGAGGAAAGGGGGGGGGGAGAGAGAAACATCCATGATGAGAAAGAGAGAAACATCCATGATGAGAGAGAATCATTGATTGGCTGCTTCCTGCACGCCCCCTACCGGGGATTGAGCCCGCCACCTGGGCCTGTGCCCTGAACAGGAATCAAACCGTGACCTCTTGGTTCCTGGGTGGACGCTTAGCTCCTGAGCTATATGCTGTCATTTCCTGAATGTGTGACGTGGGGATGATATTTACCTCCGTGGTTGCGAAAATCAAATGAGAGCCTACCAAGTCGCTTACTAAATGGTACTTTCTTATTGTCCCCGCGGCACTTAGAGGAACCACAACACGAGGCAGCGCTCTCAGGTGTGTGAGGTCTGAGGAGGAGGCAGGCATATGTAAACCTCCGCGCGCGAGGGTTTAGTATGTGATTTACTCAGGAAGGCGGAATGCAACTCTTGATTTCCTAAGACGGTGGGTTTAGCTTTAGAAAAACGGTTATTTCCTGCGGAGGGGCACAGCATGGGCACAGGGAAGGACTTAATGCTTGTTAGACGAGAGAGAGCTATTCTGAAGATGGAAGCAGCTGGGACTTAGTATAATTTAGCTGCCTTTTCTGCCAAACAAGGTAACTGTCTTCTCTCATTGCTTTCTTCTGTCCCCTCCTCAGTTATGGCCTGAAAGTTCTTGTATAAATTGTCCAAAACTCAGGGTATACCCCCCCCCCCCCCATAAGCATGCTAGGGCTATACTCCTAGGCTTAGCATGCTTATGGGGGGGGGGGTGGGGAAGGGCGGAGGGTGTCAATTTATTATGTAGCTTAAATATTGTACATAAAAGAAGAAAAATAGTCAATTAGAAGTGGTATGTTAGCTGCATTATTTCTTTAATTACTGACTTGAAAATCTAATCATTATTTTTTCTCTGAGAAAATGTTTTGAATTGTAGCTTTGATTTTTTGTTGTTATTACTAGCCCTCACCCAAGGATATTTTCCCATTGATTTTCAGAGAGAGTGGAAAGGAGGGGGAGAGACAGACAGAAACATCGATGTGAGAGAGAGACATTGATTGGCAGTCTCCAGGGCCGGGAATTGAGCCTGCAGTGGAAGTCCGTGCCCTTGGTTGGAATTGAACTCAGGACCCTTCATTCCATGAGCCAAACTGGCTAGAGCTCATCTTTGATTTTTTTTTTAAAATATATTTTATTGATTTTTTACAGAGAGGAGGAGAGAGGGATAGAGAGCTAGAAACGTTGATGAGAGAAACATCGACCAGCTGCCTCTTGCACACCCCCCACCGGGGATGTGTCCGTAACCAACATACATGCCCCTGACCGGAATCGAACCTGGGACCCTTCAGTCCGCAGGGCGACGCTCTATCCACTGAGCCAAACCGGTTTTGGCTCATCTTTGATTTTTATGATGAGCTTGGAGCACAGATTTCTGTCTGCTTGCTAACCCATTATCCTTAGAGCAAGGGGGGAAACTTTTGATTTGTACTTCCCACCGATTGGCGGAATTGCTCAGATGGTGGTGAGAGAAGGAGCCCTTGTTTCAGCATACGGAGGAGTTTGCGAAGTTTTTCCCACCGCACTGTAAGATTTGATTTGATCCTATAGTAATGTTTTACTGCCTTTTAATTAAAAAAATAATTTAGAGATTATATACAGCTTATAACATTTTAAAATTAGTTGATTTATTAACTTTGGGCAAGGTGATATCTGAGCTTCCCTTTCAGTGACATTTTCTGTGGTTGGCTTTGGAGGGAGGGGAGGGACCGGCCCTTTGTTGAGGATCAAAAGAGTGAGCAGCCAGCGTGCCCAGGGTTCTCACCGAGAGCGCACCCTGCAGGTGGCTGGTGCGCTGCTAACGTATCTTCCTCGGCGGAAAGAAACCGCCTCCCAGAGGCTCAGTCCTTTTGTCCTTCAACAATGCCAGGAGGGGAATATTTTGTGGCGTTTTTGAGTCTCATGTTGTTCCTCGCAGTACAAGAGGCTGTTCTTTGCTGAGCCCTTTGTTCCACATTCTGAGTCCTCATGCTCTCCCGCTAGAGGTGGTCTGCTCTCCTTCTGCGGCCTCGGGGCTCGGGGAGCCTTGCGTCCGGCCCTTTTTCAGTTCACCTTTCCGGGAAGCTTCTTGCTGGAAAGTGATTAGGTGAGACGAAGCCAGCTATTTCTGTGAACCTCTGCCTTTTCCTTTAGTGATTGCACCCGTGCTGCCCAGTATGGGCACCAAAGACCAGGAGCTGCTTCCCTGGCCCCTGGCAGCAGCGGCCAGCACAGCGCAGAGAGGCGGGTCTGTGGGTAAAGCCTGCCGGAGCGGCAGCACAGGTTGGAACGCGCGCGCACTCCTCTGGCATCTTAGCGGCGGGAACTGCTGCAGAAGGTCATCTTTTTCTGCTTCATGAGGCGAATTTTTAAAGAATTCAGGGCATTTGTTACCTATTCTTTGCTAATCCCCACTTAGTAGTCCTTGAAAATTTCTTCTCCTTACCACTCAGAATTATATTTTAGTTAAGGTCACATGTACTTTTTTCTAATTTAAAAAGTAACGCATATTTTCTTTTACCTGGCTTCCTTTCGCTTTATGTTCTCCAGGTAGAGGGAACCCTCCCCCCATGTGGTATTTATTTATTTATTTATTTATTTATTTATTTAAAAAGCTTTCAGTCTTTACAAGAAATTCAACGTAGGAAGTGGCTGTGGGAGCTGAAGGAACCAGTGTTTACACAGTGTCACTAACCCCGTTGGTAAAGGGCTACAGCTCAGTGCAATGTGGCAGTGGCTCCTCAGTTCTTGCTCTGTGAGGCATCCCGTCTCTGAAGTCTCTGAAAGGGCCCCATATCCTCAGATGGAAATGTCACATCCCAAGACTGACTTTTGTGCTGAAAAGTGAGGATGTGCTTGATATGGGATGATTCACTGTTTACAGGGGCTCCCACAACATGATTGTTCTTGAGCCTCACACCGTAATATCCCCTCTCCCCTCTTTCTTAAACAGATGAGAGAGAAACTGGAGCAGAGAGAGCTAAGTGGCTGTGATTTAGAGTTGAGATTTGAACTTTGGACTTTGGGATTCTGAGCCACAGTTTCTTTTATTGCCTGGTGTTGCCTTTGAAAGGAATTGTTTAGTATTGTATATCTGTGAAAGATCATGTGTTTTCTGCAGACTTTTCAATAAGTTGGATAGTTATATTTAAGGAATTTTATTTCTATTTTAAACATTTTTTTTTTTATTAAGACTATAGTATTGAGTATTCTGTTTTTGAATGGAATGATTTACATTGATAGTGAGAACAGATTCAGGGCATGTCAGGAGGTTTTTTTTAAAACAGCTCTGAGGAATATGTTGGATACTATTGCCCTCGTTTAAAGACATTGTAAGTAGGCACATTTATTAGTGCCTTCCCGAACCAAGAGGCCTTTGTTTTGATCTGTCAGCCCATAAAGCAAACAGGAAATGATCAACATTTTTAATAGAAAAGGCAGTATGCAGCAATATTCTATAGACTATTTAAATGTACAGTTCATTTTGTCATGCATTATTTTAAGAGAATGTGCTTTAGAAACATTAAGTTGTGAACCTGAGACCATTTTCTCTCTAGCATTTTTAGGCCCATTCTGAAGTATGATGGTCTCAAAAGAATGGTCATTGAGGTAGAAAGTACTTTATACTCATACCATATTGTTACATTAGTGCTGAATTTTAATTTTAATTTTTTAAAATATATTTTATTGATTTTTCAGAGAGAGGAAGAGAGAGGGATAGAGTTAGAAACGTCGATGTGAGAGAAACATCAACCAGCTGCCTCTTGCACACCCTCTACTGGGGATGTGCCCGCAACCAAGATACATGCCCTTGACCGGAATCGAACCCAGGACCTTTCAGTCCGCAGGCCGACGCTCTATCCACTGAGCCAAATCGGTCCTGGCTGAATTTTAATTTTTAATAGTTTGTATTTTGAATACTTTTTTGAATTCTTGTGCCTTTATTCTTGATTATAAAGAAATTTCATTTGATCTGAAATTACTCCCAATGTGTAAGAATTATTGGATATGCTATATTAGGGCTTTAATTCCAATGTTATACTTTTACTGTAATAAAAATCATGTTTATGATTATGCTCTCAAGACTCTTGCATAACCCCTCTTGACATATTTTGTGTGGAGAAGCAAGATTTTTTTCCACATAAAGGCTCTGGGCACTTAAAAATTTCATAAAATACATTACCAAATTATTTTAGCTGTGGCCCAGGTACTCGCAGCCGATTTGCTATATCGCCGTTAGTATACTCTAGGAAAGGTAATTACTGTATTGGGAAATGCCACTCAGGAGTGTTCCGTTTTCTTATCTGCAATGGAATATGATACCAACCTCCTGCTTACATCTATTTCTTTCCTCAGAATTCATTCATGAGATCTTAGAGATTGATGAGTGAGAACCAAAATTGATGGAAGAATTAGTGTTCGATAAATGCAGAGCTTTATATTGTAGGCTTAGTCTCATCCTTCAAACATATGTGCATGTGGCCTTTATTCAAATACATCTAATCACAGTGCCCTCAGCACTTTTTGGGATAGTCAATTTTATGGTTAGATAGCTGTGACTAGAACATTCTTCCTTATTGAATAGAAGAGATTCCCTGTCATTTCTTAAAAGTTTGTGTTCTGTTGCCACATGTAAATGATTTGCTTTAGTAATTGATAAAATTTTTGAATTGGGGATCTTTGAGATAAGGTTACGGTCCAGAACTAAATGAGGCTGTTGACATAGCTAACATTCATCAAGTGTTTACAATGCTCAGCACTTTCATGTTACAGCTCAGAGTTGCCTCTTCAGCCTCCTCCGCTAACCTACTTGTACTTTACACTCAGCCAAACCACACTTTTCCCTCTGTCTGGACCTAATTACGCCAGTGCTGCGGGGGCCAGGACATTTGCCATCTCTTAAAAGTCTCTTGTTATTTGTTGCATTATGTCTTTATTCATATTATTCCTTCTACATGGGGGGCTTTTCCCTGTCTTCAGCTCTCAGGTTCTTTTCTATCTTAAAGGCTCCCTTCATGGAACGTTATTTTTGTAAATCTTTTTCTAGACCCTTGACCATACCCCTCTCTTTCTCCAACCAGAGAGATTTTATACTTCTAGAGGCCTGGTGCACGAATTCATGCACGGTCGGGGTCCTGCCAGCCCGCTCTGGGGCAGTTGGGTTGGGCTGGTTTGGGGGAGGGGATGCCCCACGGTGGAACTCCCGGTCGAGGGCACAGTTTGCACATTAGCCTTTTATTACATAGGGTGGGTGTTCTATGATACTTTGTCCCTAACAGTGGCATACTTAATCCTGTTTCATTAGACTGATGTCTTTCCAACTTTTGTCTGATCTACAATAAGAAATACATTTAAGATGATCTCTTATGTGTATATGTATACATAGACATACATTTACATATATGAAAACGTACTTACTGTATACTTTGTACAGTGAACTCTGATATTTTCTGTTCATTCTATTTCATTAAAAATATTGGTGGCAGCTTAATTGATTTTATGGTTAAAAAACAACACTGCTTTAGGCTATTAACTCTTAGAACTATGAATTGTTATATTTATGTTTGTATTATTGACAGACAGGGATGCAGAAGGTTTTATACACATATTTGTAGCATTGAATTGGACATTTTTTGTTAATGTAGCATAAAGCCTGATTTTGGTGACTTTTGAGGTTGCTATTTCACACAAATTACTTATATTGAATTCATAGATTTAAACTCTGTGTTTTATTTCATATGAATTGAAGTTAAACTAGATCTCCTCTATCCTAAACTTATACACCTGCTAATAACCATAAATATAATAAACATAAATAATTTGTTTCATTTAAAAAAGATATTATATTTATTTCCATTACATTTCATTGAGGCGAGTATATTTGGCTTGCCCTGTTGGTCCTAAATTGGGGAAGGGGCTGGATGTGGTTGGCTCATCAGTATAACCTCTCAAGCCTTTTTGAACTTGAGTTTGTGATCCCTCATAGCACTATCTTTTCTTTGAACCTTTACATAATTCACAAACCTGTCTTTTTCAAGTGGCTGATAAAAAATGTTCAACAGAATCAGAAGAAATTTTAGTATCTAGAGGAAAGTGTCCAGTTAATAAACAAGTCGATTTTGCTTTGAATGCACATGAGCTGGATAACTATTGAACATTTCATGACAGTGGCACCTGGCTACCTGGGTGAGCCTGACGTGTTTGGGGTTAGGATGGGCCCCTTGACAGCCCACGATCTATCGCCAAGGGGGAAAGACGCCTCTAGGAGGCCTGCGTGGCCTTATTGTAAGTGCGGGAGCAAACATGGAAAAGATGTGAAGTCCATTTGCATTTGCATGTGTAGGAGGAGCGTGGCTCCAACTTTTCTTGAGTTTTGTTCCTGACATTTTCTCCACATTATCTACACTGTAGATATGCGGGACAACTCACCTCTTTCCAGACACGTCTAGAACTTTCCTACCTTTGTTGCTTTGCAATGACAGAAATGCAATGGCTGCCTTTCTGTGCCTGGAGAACGCCAGCTTAAAAAGTTCAAATGCCATGCCTTTGATGCCTTCCCCATATTAATAAGCTCCGCTTCTTGCACCTACAGCAGTTGGACCAACTTCCAGTGCGCAATGACCCTTTCAGAGCAGCTCCATTGCGTCTCTGCCTCAGGGGACCGGGCGGCTCCAGGATGAGGAACTCCATCCTCATGTCTGTCACTCTAGGACTGTCACAGAGGGAGTGACCGCTTACTGAGGAGTCCAGCCTCGTGAAGAGTTTCGTTTGGCTTTGCTAATCCTGACAGTATTCTCACAGGCAGGCCGTCAACCTCATGTTTGGTGGTTAGAAGTTTGTGATGTAGTGAGCAGACTTTCCCCCCTTGGTTTTCTCTTTCGTGAGCTTGTTGGGAGGGTTTATGGCTGAGTTCAGATGACTGATTTTGGGTGGGAGCCTTAAGAGTCCAGTTTGAGTCCATTTCGCCTGGAATGCCACAGTTATCACAACAGCGACTCAGAAATCTTGCTCAGATAATAGGGGTGCAGTTTGAACGTACCCGACAGTTCCTCTTTCATTTGACATCTTTGGGAAGCTGTGTTTTGGTTGAGTGACTTTTCCAGAGCGCTCAAGGTTAAACCTGTAGAAACACAGAGAGAAGATTCTTATTTTTTTGTTGGACTTCTATCTAAAATATAATATATTCTATACTTGCCTGTGTTGTGAATTTTCTTTTCTGTGTAACATTTTCCCTCTGTTACATAAGGTACAAATTCATTGTAGAAATGTTGGTAAATAGAGAAAAATACACAGGAAGGAAGGAAGGTGTATCTTATTTCTGTTACCCAGGAAACTACCCTTCTCAACATATTAGTATATATTTACAGTCTCTTTCTGTACAAATATTTAAGTAGGCATTTAAAATAAATTTAGGACCAGAATGTATATATTCTTGTAATCTTTTATTGAAATCTATTACACTGTGAATGCTTTTTTATGTCCTGAATGTTCATTGTTTTAATGACTGCTGTTCACAAAATGGATGTACTATAATTTACCTAATCTCTTACTTTGGAGCAGTTGGTTATTTGCAATTATTGCCAGAACAGTGAGGGTACTTGTTTTTCTGCACCTCTGTCAACCTAGGAGAGTAGTTCCTCCACAGGTTTGTGTTTTCAAAAAACCATGCATGCTTGAGAGGAATAAGTCCCTAATATTACAGAAATCAAGAGTCCCCTCCTCCCAGTTCAGCTTCCTGGCCATCATTGTTTACTTGAGCCTGCTGCTGATTGGCTCTGTCAAACTAACAAGTGATCACAATGCTAATACAGGGATGTTTGTTTGCTTCCTCAGGGAAATCCCTTGGAAAATCACTTAATTCCAGTTGGTGGGCCTCTTGTTTGTTCCTTTTCTAATTTGACTGTGATGCCCAGGGAATTCTGGGGACTCTGAGTCACTGTCAGTGTATTCTTTCCGTCTGCACATTTCTTTCTCTGGAGCTACTTCAGATACCATCCTTTTCTTTCCCCATTTGCCAGCCGCTCACTTCTGTTTGCTTCCCTCCCCAGCCACACATTTACAAGCTAGACCTCAATTGAACTTGTTCCAGGGAAACTGGATAATCAGCTGGTGGCTCCTTTCCTCTCTGAAGTGAGAGTCAGTGCCAGTGTGATAGACTCAGCTCCGTTGAAAGAGCTGACTGCCTCACGGTCCAGGCTCAGCTCTGCAGGAAGGCCTGTCTGTCTGGAAAGGAGGTGGGTCTGGGAGGGACAGGCCGAGGCAGGGCTGTTCTGTGCGGAGGGCAGTGTCCTTTCTGGGCGGGGCATGGAGACATGACATCTGTCCTGCTGCACCATCTTGTCATAGGAAAGCTAGCAAGGAGGGGTTTGTTTACTTTCTGGTATGGGGAAGGGAGGAGCACTTAGGGGTGCATTTAGCGCTATGGAGGTAGGGAGGGAATCTTTTGGGAAGAAAACCTTTTGATACATTTAGACATACCGAAATATTTAAGCTCTAATGAGGGTGTATAGAACTGTGTTGTTCCACAAAGCGCTGTTTTAATCCATTTGCTTTCTCAGAAACTAGCAGATTTCTCCCATCCAAGTACTAACCAGGCCCCACCCTGCTTAGTTTCCAAGATCAGATGAGATGGGGCGCGTTCAGGGTGGTATGGCTGTAGACACGAAACTAGCAGATTTCTATGTTGTATATGTAATCTGTTTTAATTGGTTAATTCTTCACCTCAATATTTAAAGATGATTTTTGTCATAAAATGTACATTTTACCCATATTTAAGTGTACAATTCACTGGCATTAAGTACATACAAATGGTTCTAGAACCAGAACTACTATTTATTTCCAGAGCATTTTTATCATCCCACTCTATATCTCCCTCCAGCTCCTGGTAACTGCTCTTCTGCTTTCTGTCTCTATAAATGTGACTATTCCATATCTTGATATAAATGGAATCATACAATATTTGTTCTTTTGTTTCAGGTTTATGTTACCAAGCACGATGTTTTTAAGGCTTATTCATGTTGTAGTACATACTAGAATTTAAAATTTCTTTATTTGAGTGAATACTATTCCATTGTATGTGTATATATCACATTTGTTTATCCATTCATCCTTTGATGTACACTTAGGTTGTTTCCACCTTTGACTCTTGTGAATAAAGCTACTATGGCCGAAACCGGTTTGGCTCAGCGGTAGAGCGTCTGTCTGCGGACTGAAAGGTCCCAAGTTCGATTCCGGTCGGGGACATGTGCGTTGGTTGCGGGCACATCCCCTGATAGGGGGTGTGCAGGAGACAGCTGGTCGATGTTTCTCTCTCATTGACGTTTTTAGCTCTCTGTCTCTCTCCCTTCCTCTCTGTGAAAAAATCAATAAAATATATTAAAAAAAAAAAAAGCTACTATGAACATTGGTATGTGAGTGTCTGTTTGTGTCTGAATTTTCCATTCTCTTGGATATATATCTAGAATTAGACTCCTGTGTTCAATCCTTTGGCTATATATCTAGTAATAGAATTATCACGATAATTCTACGTTTAGTTTTTTTGGTTTCCATAGTGCCTATACCATTTTAATCTTACCTATTTTTTTTTTTTTTTGCAATGAAATGCCTGCACCATTTTATATTCCCACAAATAATGCAAAATAATTTCCATTTTTCTATATCCTTGCCAATACTTAGTTTCTGTGTGTGTGTGTTTTTTTTAAAGTGCTTGTAATAGCCATCCAAGTGGATGTGAAGTGATCTCATTGTGGTTTTGATTTGCATTTTCCTAATAATTAGTGATGCTGAGCATCTTTTCATGTACTTACTTGCCATTTGTATATGTCTTATTTGGAGAAGTGTCTGTTCAAGTTCTTTGCCCATTTTAAATATTTTTTTTGTCATTTATTGCTTTTAGAGAGGAAGGGAGAAGAGAGAGATAGCTATCCAAATGGATGTGAAGTGATCTCATTGTGGTTTTGATTTGCATTTTCCTAATAATTAGTGATACTGAGCATCTTTTCATGTACTTACTTGTCATTTGTATATGTCTTCTTTGGAGAAGTGTCTATTCAAGTTCTTTGCCCATTTTAAATATTTTTTTTTGTCATTAAGTTGTAGTTCTTATATATTATTAACACAATTCTTTATGTTACATGGTTTTCAAATGTTTTCTTCAATTTCTGTCTTTTTGTTCTTAGATACATAACATTTTTACATTTTGATGAAGTCTCATTTACAATAGTCTCCCTCTTATCCATGAGGGTTTTAACCAAATGGGTGCTCAAAACCACAGATGGTATACTATGTTTTTTTCCTATACATATCTTTCCATTTAAAGGAAGCACTGTGAATTTTCTTTGTCATATCAAAAATTTTTTAAATGTATATATTTTAATTGATTTTAGAGAGGGAGAGGAAGAGAGAGAATCATTGATTGGCTGCCTCCTGCACGGCCCCTACTGGGAATTGAGCCCGCAACCAGGACATGTGCCCTGACTGGAAATCAAAACGCGACCTCCTGGTTTATAGGTCTACGCTCAACCACTGAGCCACGCTGACTGGCCCGAATTTTTGAGGGATGTATTTGAATCGTGATAGGAGCACACTTGGGTTCTGCTAGTATCAGGTGAAGATTTTTCCCATAAAGAGGATGGCAGCTGGTCCAATAGGGACAAGTGGTCAGTGTCCCCAGATTCAGTTCTAGTGCCATCATAAATGGAGCAAATAAAAGATGTTGAAGAGTCATTTAGTTCACTTGATTGGCAATTTAGATGGTTACTGTCAAATTATAGAATTATTTCCCCTTTTTGGGAGAAGAATCTCCAGCATGATGCTTTTCTAAGAAGACTCGGCCTACTGCATGAGGAGGAGCAGAGGAACAAAGAAAAGGTGACTGTTTCTCAGAGGAAGAGATTCAGAGAGGAGCCTGCAGGGTGTTAGTGATCCCCACTCTGAAAACTGTTTTAGCACCCCGTGGCGAGGCCTGCGATTTAGCAGTGGGTTGAGCATCATGAGTGTGGCTCCAGTGTCACAGAGAGACTCATTTCCATCTACATTATGAAGAGGGAAGGTTGGGGACAGCCCCTGTAGTTTCTGGGAGGACATTGGCAGGGTTGTTTCAAAGACTGAAGGTGTTGGAAATGTTTAAATTATGACAGTCTTCTTTCCAATGTCCTGACCGCAGTGATGGCAGAAGGAAGGAGGCGCTCGGGTTTGCACAGGGGCCTTCAATGCCAGGGCTGGAAATGAAGAACGTTAGCAGTCTTGTAGCTTCTAGGTGACTGACTCATCGAGGTTGGGAGCAAGCTCGTTTGCTAAATTAACCAAATCTAGAGTGGACGTCGTCTCCCATTCTATCCTCTTCATTTTAACTAAAAAAAGAAAAAAAAAAAAAAGAAAAAAAGAAAGAAATCTCGGGCCAGCCTGTTAATAAGCATATAGAGTTAAAGGCTGTGCAAGTGGAGTCCACATCTGAAGGAAGATTAGAATTTTCTTCGAAAGTAGTCTGAGGACGATTATAATAGGAACAGTTTCAACAGGTGTTTGTTGTTTTTTAAAAAAATACATATTTTATTGATTTTTTACAGAGAGGAAGGGGGGGATAGAGAGCTAGAAACATAGATGAGAGAGAAACATCGATCAGCTGCCTCTTGCACAGCTCCTACTGGAGATGTGCCCGCAACCAAGGTACATGCCCTTGACCGGAATTGAACCTGGGACCTTTCAGTCCACAGGCCGACACTCTATCCACTGAGCCAAACCAGTTAGTGGTTTTTTTTTTTATATTTAAAAAATATATTTATTGATTTCAGAGAGAAAGGGAGAAGAGATAGATAGAAACATCAATGATGAGAGAGAATCATCTATCGGCTGCCTCCTGCACACTCCCTATTGGGGATCAAATCTGCAACCCAGGCATGTGCCCTTGGCCAGAATCGAACCTGGAACCCGTTAGTCTGCAGGCTGACACTCTATCCACTGAGCCAAGCCGGCTAGGGCTCAACAGGTTTTTGAGCAAGCCTGCATTGTCCCCCGTCAACAGGCTCAGGAAGATCACTGTCATTGCTTGGTGGAGGTCTCCAGGGAGTGTTCCAGCATTTTGCCCAAAGTTAAGGCTTTGTTTTTCTAAATTCCTTTCAGGATGTTCCCATCAAGCAAGTTCCATTCAGTACTGAGCCTGACCTTCACTGTCAAGCATATGAACTAACGGATATAAGTCAGAGAAACCAGCTGATAAGTCTGAATAGCTATTAAATTCCTCCCCAAATCCATGGGGATTTTCAGGAGCCGTATAACTATGGATGCAATGTGGCCTTAGCCCAGGGAATGTAATAAACGGGTGTATTAGGGTCCTCAGCAGGCTTGACTTCAGAGGGACAGGTGCTGACAAGCTGCTGAGGAGGGAGGGAGTGCGGGAAGGTTCCCGGGAGGAAGAGGAAGATGGCACCCGAGGGGGAGCCAGACACAAAGAGGCTGAGGGAGAGGAATGGGAGGCTTTGGAAGCCATTTTTTTCTCCTTTAAGTGCTTATTTGCCTCAGTTAATCTCAACACTTCATTTTGTAACGAGGCAATTTTAGACTCAGTCAAGTTTGGAAGCCTTGAAATACCAATTGAAATATGTGTTTTCAAATACCAAGTGAAATATGTCATTTCAGAGCTATGGTTGACCAATTTGGTTTTAAGAAAAGCAAGTTTGGGGATTTCAAAAGTTCATAGTGGCCATTGATATTCTAAATTACTTTGAGTCATATCAGTTTCTGATCAGGGAAAGTATTTAGCTAAGTGGGATCCCATTATTCAGAGGCTTTTCTCTAGAGCCAAGGTCCAAATAGTCTGCAGGCCAAATGCCAGCATCCCGCTTTAAGAACAGACCATCCAGAAACCAGGCCAAAGGCTGAAATAGCCAGTTTCAGAGAAATATCGATATCCTGAAGGAGACAGGTCAAGGTTGAGTAGAACAGTCCTAGCAGAACAGCCTGCTCCAGAACATGTCAGGCTGAAGGCTGAAGCACAGTTTCATGAGACAGTATAACCTAGAACAGACTGAAGGCCAGCGCAGTTCAGTAGCAACATCCCGTTTCCAAGGGGACCGGGATGTAGGCTAGCATCTCAAGAAACAGCCTGATCCCAAAGCAGAGTGCCCAAACAGGTAATCTCAAATAAAGAAGGACTTCAACAGAAGAGGGCACAGCTTTACACGGACTCCAGATAGAGGCCAGAGAGTTTCAAAATACAGAATGGGAGCTCAGATCCAGGAGAAAACTTACCGTCAAACGCCAGGGTCAGAGAGAAAACAGAGAGCTCAGCGGGCTGGTGGGTGCCTCACCTGTTTGCTCACCAGCCTGGGAGCAATTAGGGCTCTTCCCAGATCCTGCACTGCCCGCTAACCCTTAAGCAAAAGCCAGATATTTTCCCAGCAAGATGACTTTATTCAGGAACAACAAGGAATTGTAACTCGTAACATGTGCAGCCATGTGGGCCATGTACACGTCCACTAAAACAGAAAAGAGGAAGTTCCTTTTTGGGGCTATTGATAAAGACTTTCCCCGGTGCTTCCACAGGGCAGGAGAGCTCCCCATCCTGGCCTCCCTGCTTTAAATGAGGTTTCTGATGATGATGATTTCACTTTTTTTCAACAGTGTCTTGTAATTTTCAGAGTACAAGACTGTCACCTTTTTGGTTAAATTGATACCTAAGTGCTTTATTTTTATGATGTTGTTAATGGGATGGTTTTCTTAAATTTTTCCATTGGTTGTTAGTGTATAGAACTACAGCTGATTTTTGCATGTTAATTTTACATCGGTAACTGCTGAATTCATCCAATAGCTCTAATGTTTTTTCTTGGGGGGAGGGGAAGGAAGAAAGTTTTCTACATAGAAGATCATGTCTTCTGGGAAGAGATAATTTTACTTCTGCCTTTCGAATTTGGATGCCTTGGTTTCTTTACCTTGCCTAATTGCTCCGGCTGGAACTTCTAGCACTATCAATAGGTGAAAGCAGGCAGCCTTTCTTGTCCCCGATGCTTGGAGAGGGCCTTACATGTGGCATATCTGTGCGTTGGATTCTCATTTGCAGTTTGGAGCCACTCCTTTTTTTTTTTTTTTTTTAATGTATTTTATTGATTTTTTACAGAGAGGAAGAGAGAGGGATAGAGAGCTAGAAACATCGATGAGAGAGCATCATCGACCAGCTGCCTCCTGCACACTCCCTCCGGGGAATGTGCCCGCAACCAAGGTACATGCCCTTGACTGGAATCGAACCTGGAACCTTTCGGTCCGCAGGCTGACGCTCTATCCACTGAGCCAAACCGGTTTCTGCTGGAGCCACTCTTTTACGTTCTGGGGTTACATCTTTACAGCTCATGACATATTAGGAAAGAGCTCTTTCCTGTTGGGAAGACGTAAGGGAAAGAATAGTATGGCTCAGTCTATTTCATTTCACACGGCCACCTGTGGTTGAGGGCGTCTGACAGCCCCATTGAAATCAGCTGGAGTGGGGATTAGGCATGCTTGGCACACAGAATAAAGGAGGTAAGACTGCCTGGTGCACATATACACTGTGCACACGAAGCTGTAGTAAATGTCAAACATACTATAGAAGTAGAATGTGCCATAGAGGTCAGATTCCTAAGGATGAAAGAACTGAGGCTCGATGAGTCAGAGGGTTTTGGTTAGAGAGGAGGAAGCAGGGGATGTGATCCCGGCAGTGGAAAGCAGTGAAGGGTGGGTTTGAGACGCTGCGAGGAGCGGGGGCTGTTACTGGACCAGGTGCTGACATTGGGAGGAGATTGGGAGGATAGGGTTGGCTGAGTGTGAGGGCCTTGAATGTCAGAGTAAGGGATATAGCCTTTATTCTGAAGGCAGTGAGTGGGGAGTCGTTGAAACATGCTGATCGAAGGACAAAGGCATTTTAGAAAGGTAAATTGAGGAGCCTACGAGTGCTTTTAGAGTTAGAGAAACTAGATAAAAGAATAATGGGATTTATTTCCAGAGGAGCTAGGCAATACTGTTCTTAACATGGAAAACCTATAATGATTGGGAACAAATCACTTAACTATCTTCTATTTGCCTCTTCAGTGAAATAAATACACTTACCTTTCCTCACATGAGATCAGAATTTATATATAATTTCTCTAAGAAAATATTAAGTTGTAGTCGGCATCATTGCTTTATAAATGACCTTATTAACTTTGAAACATATGAGAGTATTTTCCTCTATGGTATTTGGAGATGGTAAGTTGGAAATAGATTATTGATTGAGGAAATGATAGCTACATTTTATTAGTTCATAAAGTAAGGAATTATTACCTTGGGCTGCATTTTCTTTTAAACTTGGAATTTCAATTAGTTAAATGGCAGAAACAAGTTCTGAAACTAAACTTTAGTGCTATGTGTTAACACTTTTTTTTTTCTGCTCTTATGATTTTTTTTAATACAACTTGTCTTTTTTATTTTATTTATTTTATTTTTATTTTTTAAAATATATTTTATTGATTTTGTACAGAGAGGAAGGGAGAGAGATAGAGAGTTAGAAACATCGATGAAAGAGAGTCATCGATCAGCTGCCTCTTGCACACCCCCTACTGGGGATATGCCCGCAACCAAGGTACATGCCCTTGGCTGGAATCGAACCCGGGACCCTTCAGTCCCCAAGCTGACGCTCTATCCACTGAGCCAAACCGGTCCCGGCTTATGATTTTCTTTATTACTAAAAATTCTCAAAAGTGCCCTCATAACTGGGATTTTTGACATCTGTACCCTAAAACAGTGATAAACTTGCTCTTAGCATTGCTTGTGCTCTTGAGTTTCAAATTCTTGGGGGGAAAAACTCCTTCAACTCTTCTGTCTTCATCTCTGCCAAAGAATTTACTGTCTTTGGCCAGGATATCCTAATATATAAAAACCCAGGGTCCATAATGACCGAAGGTTTGACCGAACACCAGGCTGTGCAGGTAGCAGGCTCCAGTGGGCAGGGACTGGCGAGCGGGCTGAACTGCTGATCATGGGGAAATAGAGAAATGTGGCTGATCACCGGCCACCACAGCTACTGGCTGTAGATCAGACCCTGTTTCTCTCTCTCAGGGCCTCGCCAGCAGCTGCGTTTCTCTCCAAGAGATCAGCAGTTCAGCATGTTCACCAACAGCCTGGAGTGGCTGTTGATCAGCCCTGCCTCTCTGATCAGGCCTGGCGATAGGCCCGGAGATGCTGATTGGCATAGAAACTGACCAATCAGAACCAAATCTGGGTGAACTGTGAGGAACCAGTGGCTGCTTAGGAGGTGGGGCTTTTGACACTGACTGGCATAGCAACTGACTAATCAGAACCAAAGCTGGGTGAACTGTGAGGAGCCAGTGGCTGCCTAGGAGGTGGAGCTTCTGATGCTGACTGGCATAGAAACCGACCAATCATAATCTAATCTGGGTGAACTGCGAAGGCAGAACCTAAGGTGGGGCTAAGGAGAGGTTTTAAGGGCAACAGCTGTTTGGTGTAAGGTGTAAGAAAGCGGTTCAATTGTTTTAACGATTGGTTTGGCAGTATAGTGCATATGGCTGGCTATCAGTCCAGATAATAGGGATTATGTGTTTTTGTCTGCCAAGAGCATCTCCTCCTGCTGAAAAAGGCTACCCCCCACTTAAGCAATCCTATCCTATATAATCTATACTAATAAAAGGGTAATATGCTAATTAGATTGGGTCAACTGGCCATCTTCCGGACATCTCACTTCCTTCTGGACAAAGCCATGGTGGTAGGGGCTGAGGCAGAGGCAGTTAGAGGCAAGATCAGGCAGGGGAGGGCATTTGAGGGCGAGATCAGGTCGGCAGGGGAGGGCAGTTGGAAGTGAGATCAGGCTGGCACGGGAAGGCAATTAGGCGAAATCAGGCAGGCAGGCAGAGGGGTTAGGGGCAATCAGGCAGGCAGGCAGGTGAGTGGTTAGGAGCCAGTGGGGCCCGATTGTGAGAGGGATATTTGACTGCTGGTTTGATCCTGTGGGCTTGGGCCTAAACCAGCAGTTTAGTTAGTGTATAAAAATAGTTGTGATGTTAGTTTATGATGAGTTTTTCAGAAGTGCTCTTTATCAGGTTGAGGACATTCACTTCTATTTTTAGTTTGTTGAGTGTTTTTATTAAAAAAGGATGCTGGATGTTGTCAAATGCTTGTTCTGTATAAACTTTGGTTATTGTGTGGTGTTAGCCTTCTATTAATACTGTGCATTGTATTAATTGATTTTCATATGCTGAATCAACCTTGCAATTCCTGGGATACTTGGTAATGTTACATGATCAGACTTTTATTTTATTTTTAAAAATATATTTTATTGATTTCTTACAGAGAGGAAGGGAGAGAGATAGAGAGCTAGAAACGTCGATGAGAGAGAAACATCTGCCTCTGGCACACCCCCCACCGGGGATGTACCCGCAACCAAGGTACATGCCCTTGACCGGTATCGAACCTGGGACCTTTCAGTCCACAGACCAACGCTCTACCACTGAGCCAAACCTTCTTCGACATGATCAGACTTTTAAAAAAGTGTTGCTGTGTTTGGTTTGGTAACATTTTGTTGAGATTGCTGTGTTCGTATTAGTGAAAAGGTACTGGTTTGTAGCTCTCTTGTGATGTCTTTGTCACATTTTAGTACCAGGGTAATACTGGTCTCACAGGATTAGTTGGAAAGCAGTGTTTACTTTCATGTTTCTTGCAAGAGTTTATGAGAGATTGATATGAGTGACTCGCTGAGTGTTTGGTAGGATCCCCTAGAGCAGCCATCTGTCCTGTGCTTTCCTGGGGGAAGCCTTTCTTTGTGGGAACTTGTAAAATGATTAATTTGATTTTTAAACTTGTTATACTAGACATATTTAGACGCTCTGTTTCTTCAGTAATTTGTGTCTTTCTAGGAATTGGTTCAGTTTACATGTTACCTAAGTTGTTAATAGTGTCTTATTATAATCCCTTTTGTTTTTATAAAGTAGGTAGTGATGTACCATCTTTCATTCTCCATTTTAGTAAAGTGAATTCCCTATCTCTCCGCTCCCCCCATCAGTCTAGCTAAAGGTCTGTTAATCTTATTGATGTTTTCAAAGAACTAACTTTTGGTTTTGTCTATCTTTTCTATTTTGTTTTACTATTATATTTACTTCAGTTTAAGTCTTTATAATTTTCTGCTGCTTGTTTTAGATTAATTTTCTATTCTTTTACAAGTTCCTTCAGGTAAGAAGTCAGGTTGAGATAATTTTTTAAAACCATCGTCGGTTCTTTCTGTATCTTCTAGTAGGGACTTCACTGGCCTGCAGCGGCGTGTGTGCCTGAGGTTGAGGATTTTGAAGTAAAGGGTTAAGATTTGTGACTTGCTTTTGTATTCTTTGGGAAATTACTGAAATTTTAGACTGTAAACATTTTAGTGAAGGGAATTTATAGTGTGAGTAATGGGAACCAGAGATGAGCCATGGAGCCTGTTTGGGTTTCTGCAGAGAGAAGTCCCCTTCCAAGTCCCGGAGAACTTCCTGAGCACTTTTAGGCCTGAGGGCTGAGCCCCTCGAGGACTGACGGCCACATTGGGGTTCCGGCACAGCCATTCTGGTTGTCCTGGCTATGGTGGTGGCACAAAGGAAGGCGCTGTCTCGGAGTGGTAAACACTCCTCACTGCAGGTCTGTATCTGGAGTTCCAGATGCACGCATTCCTCTGTAGCGGGCACCTCCGTTCGATGTCGATGTCCCCGGCACCTGAACTACTTGTCTAGGAACTGGCGCTCCCCCAGTTTCCTCCGCCTGTTCTTGCGTTAGCACCTTCCGGGGTCTAAACAAATGCTATCAGTCATATGGAGCTAGAATTCTGCCCTCTGCAGTCAGTCCCACCAGTAGTAACGGCTCTACAGAACTCCTGTGGGGAGGGTAGAAGGCAGCTGGGACCTCTTTGGATCGCTCCATCGGTTTGTCATTGGTCTGCCTGCAGCCAGATTTGATCCTCTTCCCTATTTCCTTTTCTACATGTATTTCCTGGTGACTTTACTAAAACCAGATCTTGGTCCGTCCCTTCCTTCCTCCCTCCCTCCCTCCCTTCCTTTCAATTTATTGATTTTTTACAGAGAGGAAGAGACTTAGAAACATCGATCAGCTGCCTCCTGCACCACCCCCACTGGGGATGTGCCCACAACCAAGGCACATGCTCTTGACTGGAATTGAACCCGGGACCCTTCAGTCCGCAGGTGGACACTCCATCCACTGAGCCAAACCAGTACAGGGGGTACTGACTTTCTTAAAACCTTTACATTGTTTCTCTTAGGGTCAGGTCCAGATTTCTTAAAATGATTTAAAAGCCCCTTTTACTCTGGCTTCTGCTTCTCTCTCCAGCTGCATTTCCTGGTCACCGTTATTAGGCTGCTATCCTGAACCTCTGAGAAGTGTACAATGTGGCATGTTCTCTCCGGCCTCTGCTTTTGGAGCTCTGGCCTTGGTTTCTGTCTCTAACCACATAACGGCAAGCCTCCTCCTCGCCGTGGCATTGCCACCGGTTTACCGTGGTCAGATCCTGGAGCTGGCGTTCTCTGTGCTCTTCGCACCTGCCGCGCGCCCTTTTCCTCTTTTCACCCGTTTCTGTCTTCACATTCATCCTTCGGTTCAGTTTCCGTTTCCTCATGGAGGCCTTTGGCCCAGGTTTGGTTCCTCTGCTCCGTGCATCATTGCACCTGCAATGCACCTCACAGAGCCGTCGCGCAGTTTATAGGGTGACTTGTTTTCTCCACCGGACTGAGCTCTGCAAGGGCCGAGGCTGAGTCTGTCTGATTTCCCATGGCACCCGGCACCTGGCATCTTGTTGGACACATGCCCGGTGTGTATTTACTGACTGTTGACCAGTGAATGACACAATTAAGTTTGCTTCGGTAGGTCAGGGAATACTTCAGAGAGAAGGACATGCCTGGGTTAGGGCTTGGGAAGTGAATAGAGGTTTTCAGAAGATGGGAGTGCGGGTGAGAGTGTTAGAGGAAGGGCACTTTGGAGAACACGTTTACAAAGGTACAAAAAAGCTGGGGCATAAGGGAGCCAATTTCTCATCATTCCAACCAGGGAGAGTGAGTCTGAGGAATTGCAGAGAGGTGAAGTGAGAGGATGAAGAAGAGATCAGGTCATGTGAATCCTGTTATGCCACATTCATCTTGTTGACACTGGCCACCACTCACATTAAGATGGGAATTTTAACATCTATTAAACTCTTATTGTGGCTTAGGTTTATTTTCTTAACATGCATTATTATCTCATTTAATGCGCACAACAGACTTTTTCCTGAAAACTGAATGTCATTGGAGCTGAATAAAGGCTGGTGTCTTATTTATCCTGACATACTTGATGTTTATACTTATGTTCTAAGTAGCATCAGCATTCTTTGAAGTCACTTTTGTTTTTTGGTTGTTTTGTGGTGTGTTTTTGTTTTTTTTTAGAAGAATATCCTCCTGAAAATTATTTTTTTCTTAGAAAAAAAAGAAAGGAAAATCAACCCCCTCTTAGCAAAGCCACAGACACTGTGGCAGTCTGCCCTCTGGAGGCGGGGTGGGTGCCCATGGGTCGGGGAGGTCACTCTGGCTCAGCGGGAGCATGGCAGCCTGGAGCCCCTCACCTCCAGCCCCACGTCACCCAGCACCTCCAAGAACTAGATGCCAGATGTCTCAAGATTATGATGTTTCAAATAGCTACTTCCCTCTTAATTTTTTTTCTTGCTTGTTCTTTTTCTTTCATTCATTAAAAAAGAAAAAATTCGAGAGGTCTGCATCAAACTTAGCTTTCCACCCTAAGATTCTCCATCGTAGCAGGAATGCCTTATGTCCGTTTGCTGCTTTCCTCCTCCTGGTTTCTATTTGGTCTTCCATTCTGTTTAATTTTTCCTGCACAGCTGTCACTAGAGTAAAGATCATCACCATAGCAAGGCTTTCTTCGGCCTGTAATGCTAATAATAACTCAGATGCCCGACACACATTATGGTCCGGTTTTCCTGGGAGGGCATTTTTAAAGGGGGTTTCATCGGATACTTTTCCCTGCATGTAACCCTGACCAGGCTGGACAGTTTCATCACTTCCTCTAGCCTGCGGGGTCACAGTAATGGTGACTCGGGAGGCGTTCTGATGACACTGTAAGGAGTCAGGGGAGGGGGCTCCAGCTTCCAGCTTGCCACGCGCCCCTCGCCAGAACCTGTCTTGTGGTCCTCGGCAGCAGGGACCTGGCTACGCCCCCTGGGGGGGAGCGGGTTGTTTTGATCCATGGTTGGATGGTTGAATCTGCAGATGGAAAACCTGCAGATATGGAGAGTGGATTGCAAAGATGATTTTTGATATGTCAGTTCGTATATAAATTTTTAAGGACTTTTTACCTTATATTTCTTTCATGATAGATGAAGAAATATTTTACCAATTTCCCATATGAGAAAAGAAACCAGCTTAACCTGTTTATTTAGTTTCATTACACTGTTCTGTATTCATACTATTACAATATATTTTATTTCTATTTATTTTCTAATATGTTTTTATTGATGAGAGAGAGAGAGGTGGGGGGGAGAATTTGATGTGTGAGAGAGAAACAGCTATCAGCTCCCTCCTACATGCCCCTAACTCGGAATGGAGCCCACAATCCAGGCATGTGCCCCTGCTGGGAATTGAACCAGCGACCTTTGGGTGCATAGGACGATGTTCAGCCAACACCTGAGCCACACTGGCCATATGTATTTTAAATCATTTCTCACAGTAACTATTTTTTTTTTAAAGTTTTAATTCTTAAACTATAAACACAAAAGAATATATGTAATGCACACATAGATAGTAAAGCATGGTAGTGAAACACATACTCACGAAGCCTCTTTAAAAAACAAGAGTATTGGCAGACCAGAGATTCTGTTTTCAATAATGGCAGAGTAAGACCCTTCTTGATGATTACCTTTACAAAACTATAGTGTTTCAACATGATGAAAAAGCCAGCTCAGGCTGGCTTCTCAGTGGTCAGAGCATCAGCCTGCAGGCCGAAGGCTCTTGGATTTTGTTCCTGGCCAAGCGCATGTACCTCAGTTGCAGGTTTGATCCCCGCCCCGGTTAGGGCGCATATGGGAGGCAATCAATCGATGTGTCTCTCACATCGATGCCTGCCTCTCTCTCTCTTTCCCTCTCTCTCTCTCTCTCTCTCTCCTCCCCCGCCCCTTCCCCCTCTACTCCCCTCCCCTTTCACTTTCTCTAAAAAAAGTCAATGGGAAAAATATCCTTAGGTGAGGACTAACAGCAACAACCCAAACTGAGATGCCTCCTGTGCCTGAGTGACAGCAGCACAGACTGGTGTGGGCCGCACTCAGGAGAGGCCTGTGCAGAGGATGCTTTGTGCTCACGGCTTTCAGGAGGGTGCGGTGAGGTGGGAAAGTCAGCCTTTCCGGCTGGGAAGCTAGAATGATGATGATCATGCCGCTCAATGGAACATGGAAATCATGGAAGGGAAAGACTGAGAGAGGGTCCTGGGATTCTGGCCACAGTTCCCGCTGTCCCTGACCTGGATGCTCAGAGCAAGCTCATTGCAGCCCAGCGGACAGGCCGGGAACGGGTTTGCAGTTCAGTCACCCAGAGAAGGCTTTTGGACCGCAGAAACAGAAACTAATCTTCACGAGTTAAAGTCAGTAATGGCAAGGAGACAATTCCACGATTACTGGGCATAGGAAGCAACAAGAGAGAGGAGAAAGCAACCACATGTGGCCTTAGATGAGTCATGGAAACAAAATTTTAAAGTAAAATTAAAAATGTCTTCACCGATGCAGAACAAAGTATGCTTCAGTGAGTAAAAAGATACTTCATGGGAGTAAGATAATCAGAATAAAACCAAATAGAAATTCTATAAGTGAAAAATACAGTATTGGAAACATAAAATTCACTTGCTGGATATAACAACCTTTTTCTCACAGAAAAATTAACCTCAAAAGTGCCAATAACTCACCATAAAAGCTAAAACAAATTTCTGGAAGAAAATAAAGAAGCGTTAGACAAAGATTTCCTGAGCACACATAGCACAAACTGTAAAAGGAAAAATTTGATGAAATGTGCTTAATCAAAATGAAAAACTTTTACTTTTCAAAACACAGTAAATATCGGTAAAACTAAAAGATACCACCGTCCTGCGGACAACATTTGTAAGACATTTATATGGCAAATGCCATGCGATAAAAGAACGGACAAAGATGTGAACAGTCTTCACAAAAGCAAACGTGCCAGTGGACAGTGAGCTGAGCCTCTGGCACTGACTGTCCCACGTCTCCATCAGCGGCGCTCCCTTGGGGGTTGGTGAATAGACAGTGTGGGGCAGCCTTAGAATGGAGTGTGCTCCCCAGTGGGCAGGAGTGAGCTGCTGATACATTCCTCGAATGACGTTCAAAGGAGTTATGCTGAGCGATGAAGCCGGTCATAGAGGTTTGAAACATGATTCCACTTTAATGACATTCTCCAAAGGACAGAGCTATAGTGATAGAAAACCAATCATCAATTGCCTGGGGTCGAGAAGGGGGAAGGTGTGACTCTCAAGACACAGCATGAGGGAGTTTTTTGAGGGGCGATGGAACTGTTCTGGATGTTGTTTGTGGTGGTGGTAACATAAATCTATGCGTGTGCTGCAATTCATAGAACTATACACTGAAAGAAAGAAAATCAACTTATAATTTTATTTTATTTTTATTTTTTTATATTTTATTGATTTTTCACAGAGAGGAAGGGAGAGGGATAGAGAGTTAGAAACATCGATGAGGGAGAAACATCGACCAGCTGCCTCCTGCACACCCCTCACTGGGGATGTGCCCACAACCAATGTACATGCCCTTGACCGGAATCGAACCTGGGACCCTTCAGTCCGCAGACCAACGCTCTGTCCACTGAGCCACACCAGTTTCGGCAACTTATAATTTAAAAAATAAGTTAATGTGCCGGGACCGGTTTGGCTCAGTGGATAGAGCGTCGGCTTGGGGACTGAAGGGCCCCGGGTTCAATTCCGGTCAAGGGCATGTACCTTGGTTGCGGGCACATCCCCAGTAGGGGGTATGCAAGAGGCAGCTGATCGATGACTCTCTCTCATTGATGTTTCTAACTCTCTATCTCTCTCCCTTCCTCTCTGTATAAAAATCAATAAAATATATTAAAAAAAAATAAGTTAATGTGCCCTAGCTGGTGTGGCTCAGTGGATAGAGTGTCAGCCTGCCGACCGAAGGGTCCCAGGTTTGATTCCCGTCAAGGACACGTACCTTGGTGGCAGGCTCCTCCTAGGCCTGGCCCTGGTCAGGGCTCGTGCGGGAGGCAGCCAATCTATGTGTTTCTCTCACATCCTTCTCTCCCCATCTTTCCCTCTCTCTCCCACTCCCTCTAAAAAGCAATGGAAAAATATCCTCAGGTGAGGATTAACAAAATAATAAATAAGTAAATAAGTAAATATTTAAAAAGTTAATGTAAGTCTAAGATTCTATGTTTCTATGATTATGACAGAGATTGGCCTGTAACTTTCCTTTCTTATAATGCGCTTGTCCCATTTATTACCATGCTGTTTTAAAAATGAATCCCTTTTCCCTGTTCTCTGAAAGGATTGGTGTTTTCCTCAAATGTTTGGACAAATTTATTGATAAAGTAATCAGGAACTTATATTTCATTTGTGGGACTTACAGATTCAATTTTCTATAATAGATATAAAACTAATTAAGTTTTTAACTATTCTGTTAGTTTTTAATGTTTTATTTTTATAAAAATAAAAAATAAATTTGTCCATTCTGAATTTTCAAATCTGATGGTATAAATTTTTTTTGAAATATAATTTTATATGTAAGTTGATTATTAATGACATTAATGTGGTCTTTTTTTACATCTTCACTAGAAGGTATTTTTTTCATTGATTTTTAGAGAGTGGAAGGGGAAGGAGAAGAGAGAGAGGGAGAGAGAGAAGCGTGCATGAGAAAGAGATACATCAATTGGTTGCATTCCACACAGACCCAGAACCTGCAATGCATGTACGTGCCTTGATCTGGAATTGAACCTGTGATCCTTTGGTGCATGGGCTGATGCTGTAACCACTTAGCAACACCAGCCAGGGCTGTTTTTAATGTTTTGATTGCTGATGTTGATAAAATGTTATCTCCTGATCAGTCTTAGAAGGCCTTTAATATTTATAAGGCTATTCTTGGTTCTTTGTAGTCTTATATAAATTTTAGAATCAGTTTTTTAATTTTTAAATTTATTAATTTAAAAGATGGGATTTTGATTGGTATCCATAGATTTTGTTATACATTTGCTTTTCATTTTGTTACTTTGTTTCTATTTTTATTATGAATATTCTGTTTCTCAAAGAATAATCAAATTTATTTGGTGAATCTTTGTAAAGTATCTATTTATAGTAGATAACAAACTTCCACTGTTAATATTTTCTTAAGTGATTGGTATATACTTGCCCCAGAAGTGCAAACCGGTCATGCTGAGGGAGAGAGACTATTTATAGACATGCTTTCAGACACATGCACACACCTCTCAGGAAGAAGAATTTTGCTGAGATGTTCTTCATTGTCCAGATCTACTTAATCTTGCCTTTCAGAATATTGATAACATTGGAATGAACTTACATATTTAGAGGGGAACTAGTGAAGAGGGGAGAGTATATGTCTAAGAAAATTTAGTGCTTAATTTCAGGGACACTGACCTTATCTCAGTATTTAAAATGCTAATTGATATGTTTATCCTTGTTTTTCTAGTGACATGCAGTTTTCGAGGATCTGTTCCTCAAGGGTTGGTCTTAGAAATAGGAGAAACGGTGCAGATTCTTGAAAAATGTGAAGGTAAGTATGGTCCTATAAAGTATACAGATAGTGATCATTTTGGGGCAGTATTGTATAGTGACATGATAAGCAATCGTTTTAAGCTGTAATTAGCTACGTTATAATATACTATTATAAAATCCTCCCTGAATTTTGCTCATCATAAAAGTACAAGCTATTTTTATATAACTATTAGAATTAGTCTTTTGCCAAGAGTATACCTGTGATATTGTTGTGTATAGTGACAATTCATCCATTTTCCTTTTGATATTTTTTTAAAATTGTTATTTATTTTATCAGTTTTTATTGAATTTGCTGGGGTGACACTGGTTAACAAAATGATGCAGGTCTCAGGCGCACAGTTCCACATCACATCACCTGTGTTGTGTGTTCACCACCCAAATCAGGTCTTCGTCCGTCACCACTGATTCCCCAAACCCTTTCCCACCGCCCATGTCCATGAGTTTTCTCCCTCTCTCTTTTTCTTCTTTTTTGCTCAATTCTCCCACTCCCTCCCCAACCCTTACCCATCCTTGACAACTGGTAGCCTAGTCTCTCTAAGTCTGTCAGGATTTTGCTTGTTAGTTCATTTTGTCCATTAGATTCCATATCTGAGTGAAATCATATGGTTCTGTGTTTCTCTGACTGGCTTGTTTCCATGATCTCCTTACTGTAGTGCTAGATCAGTTTGCCAATATTCTCTTGAGGGTTTGTACTTGTCATCCACCTGTCTCTGCTTTCTGAGCAGCCGTTATCCTGGGTTTGGGGGTGGGGGTAAATAAATTCGCATTTTCTTCGGTCAGGGAAGTATATGCTCTGCCTTTGAAATAAAAAGTTTGCAGCCTCTTGTTGGAAGGGTGCTTCCTGTTGGACTGCACTTGGAGCTTTTGATCTGCTTGATTGGTTTGCACCCAGAATCTCTGTAAAGGATGCTGCCTGTTGACTGTCACATGGCTGATCTATATAAAGGCTTCATTCTTTGGGTTTAACACTGCTGACTCTGTGCTGCAGCCTCAGTAGCAATTGTAGTGGCCCTGTTGTCTCTCTCTGATAGTATAGCCTCGCTTACATGGTGACTTACATTCCACTATCTACATAGTAGTGCACATTTAACAAGTGCGATGCCACAATGTTACATATAATACATATGGAAACACCTAGCACAGAGCATGGCACAGATTGACTATGTTTTGTTTACATGTTTAAAAAACCATAGCTTTCAGATGAATTTCTATTTAATATATATATGTATACACAGGTCCAGAATATTTTAGCCAGCCTCTTTTCTTAATTTGTATTTCTCTTCTTACTGATTATTTTTCTAACTTAATGGGAGTGAATTTTTTAAATTTTCCTTTTAAAAAATCAGGTTTGAAGTAAATTTTAAAATATGTAAAGTATGTTTGGCATGACCAAGTATAGACGGTTATTCCAGAATTAAGTTGAAAATGTAAACCCTATACCTATCTTACTCCATTCACATAGTAACTACTTACACAGTAGACAGTAAGCGCGTGCTGAATTTTATTATCTTTGAAAGTATAGTGAATTTCTAGCGGTTTTTCTAAAATCTTCAATTTATTTTTTGCTCATCAGTCTTATGTGGTTATATTTAGTTTAAAATTCTATTTTCTGTACTTTTCATCTTCTTTGTAGACTAATTGCTTAAATATAATATAGTTTGCATAACTCGTAAATCTAAAATCTCTACTGATTTCCGTATAATATAGGATTTAACATTACATCTCAATTAGGAATTTAGTTTCATTTATTACCTTAATTTTTAATCATATTTTATAAAGTGTCATTTTAGAATCTAGGTTTATGATATATATATATTTAATCTTCACCTGAGGATATGTTTTTTTCTTGATGTTTTTAGAGAGAAACAACATTCATTGGCTACCTCATGCACGCCTCCTACTGGGGTCAGGCCCACACCCCAGGCCTGTGCCCGACAGGGAAGTGGTTGACACTCAACTACTGAGCACACAGGCTGGATTGGGGATATTAACAAAATATATGTTCTTGTTGATTTTAAAGAGAGAGGAAAAAAGAGGGTTAGAAACATTAATGAGAGAGAAACATTGACACTGGGAATTGAACCAGTGACCTCTTGGTTCATGGGTTGATGCTCAACCACTAAACCATGCTGGCCAGGCCACCTGGGGATTTTCATGGAGTTGGATTGCATTCCTCTGAGGTCTTTTCTAGTTTTTTGTGTCTTGTTCAGTTGAAAGGACCTTGTGCCTTTTTTTTTATTTTTATTTTTTTCCAAGTTCCTTGTTTAAAAATTGATTGGAATGACATTGGTTAATAGAATTATATAGGTTACAAGTATACAATTTTATAATACATTATCTACATAATGTGTTACACACCAAGTCAGGTCTCCTTTCGTCACTATTTATTCCCCCTTTATCCTCTTCTACCTCCACTCCCCCCCTCCCCCTCTGCTTCTGGTAATCACCATACCGTATTTATGAGTATTCTTTTGTTTGTTTAATCTCTTTACCTTTTTTCACCAAGTCCCCAAGCTCCCTTTTCTTTGACAGCTGTCAGTTTGTTCTCTGTATCTATGAATCTGTTTCTAATTTTATTTATTTTGTTCATTAGATTCCACATATAAGTGGAATCATACAGTATTTGTCCTCCTCTAACTGACTTATTTAACTTAGCATAATACTTTGGATAGGAAGAATTAATGTGATTGAAAGCAATCTATAGATTCAGTACAATTCCTATCATGTTACCAATGACGTATTTCACGGAACTAGAACAAATATTCTAAAATTTTATATGGAACCACAAAAGACCCTGAAGAGCCTCAGCAATCTTGAGAAAGAAGAACAAAATTGGAGGAATCATAACCTGATATCAAACTATACTATAAGGCCATCGTAATGAAGACAGCATGGTGTTGACATAAAAAACAGAGATGTAGATCAATGGAACAGAATAGAGGTCAGAAATAAACCAACGTCTTTATGGTCAATTAATATTTGACAAAGGAAGCAAGAGCATACAATGGGGTAAAGACAGTCTCTTCAATAAATGGTGTTGGGAAAACTGACAGATATGTGCAAAAAGATGAAACTAGACCAGCTTCTTACATGATATACAAGATAGGCTCAAAATGAATTCAAGACTTAAATATAAGACTTGAAAACATAAAAATCCTAAAAGAAAATATAGGCGGCAAAATCTTGGACATTTCTCATAGCAGTATTTTTAAAAAAAATATTTCCTTGAGCAAGGGAAACAAAAGAAAAATAAACAAATAGGGAAAACTAAAGAAATTTAGTTTTCCCTATTTGTTTTTAATCTGATTTTTTAATCTGATAAGGGTTAATATCCAAAAATTTAAAGAACTTACCTAAAAAAATTAAAAATGGAACTGCTTTATGCCCCAATGGTTCCACTTCTGGGAATATATCTGAAGAAACCTGAGACTGTTAATTCAGAAGAATATGTGCACTCTGTTTATTGCAGCGTTATTTACAATAGCCAATATTTGGAAGCAGCCCGTCAGCAGAGGAGTGGATAAGAAGCTGTGGTACATTTACACCCTGGGCTACTACTTGGCTGTGAAAAAACAAGGAAATATTACCTTTTGTGACAGCAGAGATGGACCTAGGGCATTATCCTTTTTGAAGAAAATTGAGAATGTTGTATTTATTGTAAGGCTGTTCCTTCTGAAGTAAACTACTAATGAAGGCACAGTTAATATACCTTTTTTAAAAAAGTTCGCATTTATTTTTCTAACAATGCTTATGCCTCACAGAAAATGACAACAATGTGATTTTATTTATTTATTTATTTATTTACTTATTTATTTATTTTTAAATATATATATTTTATTGATTTTTTACAGAGAAGAAGAGAGAGGAATAGAGAGCTAGAAACATTGATGAGAGAGAATCATCGATCAGCTGCCTCCTGCACACCCCCCACTGGGGATGTGCCCACAACCAACATACATGCCCTTGACCGGAATCGAACCTGGGACCCTTCAGTCCTCAGGCCAACGCTCTATCCACTGAGCCAAACCGGTTTCAGCAAAAATGTGATTTTAATATCCTTCGTATGCTTCGTTTTAGGTTGGTACAGAGGAGTTTCCACAAAGAAGCCAAATGTAAAGGTACTGAATAATTTTATTACCTTTTCTAATGTAGGAGCTTCCTTGTCTGCTTGTTTTATAGAAAAACAATTCTTATTTCTTATTTTGCCTTGGACAATCTTTTACAGAGGCCACACTCATTTCTTCCTTCTCAGCGCTGTATCAGTCTCTGCTCTGTCTCAGCTCTGTTAGGATGACTTTTATTTTAAAGGATAGAAAATACATATATGGCCATAGCTGGAAAGCTTATTTTGGAAAAACCTATTAGGATATTTAATTTTTTTTAAATTTAAATTCTTAATTGTTGAAAGTATTACATATGTCTCCCCCCCCCCACGTCTTTGACTTCTCCCCGCTTCTCCCTTCCCCAGCACAAGCCCTCACCCCCATACTGTCTGTCCATGGGTTATGCTAATATGCATGCATACAGTCCTTTGGGCCCTATTTTGTGGAGCCTGTGATTAGTTAGATGAGTTTTGTTTTATAAATACAGAATGAAAAGATTTTCAAATGATATTCATTAGATGTCTTTGTTGATCATAATGATATTGTTAAAATATGAATTTAAACAGAACTCTGTGCCAGATAATTGTTTGATGTGGGAGGCTGTCTTGTGCATTATTAGATGTTCAGCAGCATATCTCACCTCTACTTACTAGATGTCAGTAACATCCCCCCTCAAGTTGTGACGATGAGAGATGTCTCCAGACACTGCCTGGGGGTGGGGGGAGTAAAATTGCCCTGTGAGAACCACTGCGCATAGTCACATTGCCCCTCGCACTTCTCATTTCAAAACACACTTTCAGTTGTTATTTCCATCTTTGGAATGCTTATAAGGACACAATTTTTATTTTTTGTTTTTTTATCTTGATTTAGAATTGTCAAAAATTAGAACTTGAATAAATGAGAAATCTTATAAATTATTGGAAAGCTGTAATTTGTAGTGTGTGTGTTTTGGTAATACCAACTCGGTTCATGAATCTTGGATTATTGTAGAATTTATAAAAACACTTATCTATATACATTTTAATAGCTTTTATTTGTATTCTTAAACTTAAAAAATTAAGACAATAACTGAATTTCATTTACTGAAGCAATATTTTGTAAAACCATGATTTAAATTTCTTTAGTGTTTGAAAAAGATAACCATTTACTGATTGACACACTTAGAATTAAAAAATACATTCCTATACATTTTTCTTAATAATATGGTCACAAGAAGAATTTCAATAGGTTTTTTCATAGATATCAACAAATTTGGTTTAGAAGGAACATACCTCAACTTAATAAAGACTACATATGACAAGCCCACAGCCAGTGTCACATAGACGGGGTGGCCACTCTCACCTCTCTTACTTAGCACAGCACTGGGAAGTCCGAGCTAGTAAGAAAGGGAATGAAAAGGTCTTCATATTGGGAAGGAAGAAATAAAATTGTATTTGTTTTCAGATGATATTATTTGTATAGAATCCTAATTAGCTTCCACCAAAAAACTGCTAGAACTAATCAACAAATTAAGTAAAATTGCAGGACATATAATTAACACACAGAAATTAGTTGTGTTTTTATATACTTCCAATTAAATATCTGAAAAAGAAATAAAACTATCCAGTTCACACTAGCATAAAAACACAATAAAACATTGAGGAATAAATTTAACCAAAAAGGTGAAAGATGTGTACACTAAACCATAACATGCATTACTGTGGTTTAGCTGCTGATGGCCTTGAGAGGTATAGAGTGGGTTTATTATTGTTAGTGGTGTGGGCCAAAGTGTATAAAAAATTTAGGCCATTTGTGGGTAAAAGAAGAAATAAAAAATGTAATTTGTGTTTTATGGGAAAGGATTTTCATACATCAGGAAAAGAATGAAACATTGATTGGGAAACTTAGTGTTTTTTTGTTTTTTTTTTTAAACAAAATGCATTTTTTATCCATTAGGAATTGAAATCATGCTATGGCAAATACCCAAGTGGAAATCCTTTAGAAAGAATAAAAGAAAAATTAGTTATAGAGGCTCCCAAATTGATAAATTCTTTTGAATACAAATATTAGCCAGAGTCTGAGAATTGTTTTTCTAGCGCTGAGCAGAATAATCTGTGAGTTTTTGGCCAGTCAATATTGTTGATTTTAGATTCATGCCAAGCTCTGTACATTTTATATCCTGAGAATGATTTGATGGAATATTTTCAATCTGTAACTTAAAAAATATAGTTTGTGGTTAAGATCACAGTTTTTTCCTGAGGATAGACTCTGATTGCAAATGACAATGAATAAATAATATAATATAATTTAAAACATTGCATTCTTAATTAGCAAAGTGGTTGCTATATCAAGAGATCTATTATGCTGTTGATAGAGTATTTCTATGCTGAAATCTGACTTCTGTTTTAGTATATGTGAGATATTAATCACAGGTTATTTGTTCTAATAGAAAATCTTTTCTCTTTCACAGGGGATCTTTCCTGCAAATTACATTCACTTAAAAAAGGCAATTGTCAGTAATAGGGGGTGAGTAGTTGGCCTTACTAAATTTATATACAGTTTTTGTCAGTTCTAGAGGAGGGCTTTGGTGGATTTTTTTGTTTTGTTTTGTTAATGTATAAATATGCTATTGACATGTTTTCCTGCCAAAAACATAATTGCTTCATTCATCATATATAATTCTGAGGACATAGTTTTTTGTTAAAATACTGACAACTTCAATTTGTTTTCCTGTGTTCTGGAAAGATAATCTGAGTGGTGAGTTTTATAAAAACCATTTTGCATACAGTATTTTTTAAAATGATGTACTGTTTTGAGAACAGCCACGAGTTTGACATGCTTGACTCACACTGTTGCAGGATGTTACTGCAAAGGATCTTCAGCCAATTATGTGCACCTCTTTTTATATTTGCATTAATTTAAAATTGGAGTTACACATGTTGACAGGGCAGCACATAGTATTCCGGTAATTTATTAAAGGTAATGTGGCCGTTTTTCGTGGTCTAGGCAGTATGAAACTGTGGTTCCTCTTGAAGATTCCATTGTGACTGAGGTTACAGCAACTCTACAGGAATGGGCCAGTCTTTGGAAACAACTCTATGTGGTAAGTAGTTGATAACTAAGTTTATTATATCATTAAAGTTTCATATACTCAGACCCTTCCTGTTAGGACCTGAAAATAGAAAGATAAATGGCTTATGGTCTTGACTCTAGAGAATTTAAGGAGCGGTGGAAGAGAGAGATGAGTAAACTGATGAAGAAAAAGAAACTGTGCAAAGTAAACGCTGTGTCCACACAAAATCTGCACAAGGATGCTTCTAGCAGATTTTTCCATAATTGTCGTAACTTGAAAGCAACCAAGAGGTCCTTCAGTAGGTGATGGATTAATAAACTGGTACCTACAAACAATAAAATATTATTTAGCATTAAACAGAAAATGGGCTAGCAAGCCATGAAAAGACATGGAAGAACCTAAGTACATATGACTGACTGAAGGAACCAATCTGAAAGGACTATATACCGAGTGATTTCAATTATATGACAGCCTGGAAAAGCCAAAACTGTGGAGACAGAAAGGAAGTCAGTGGCTATGCAGAAGGAGAGATGAACAGGCAGAGCACAGAGGCTTTTACGGTAGAGCAGGGAAACAACTCTGTGCTGCTAGGATGTTATTCTACACTGGAGGCCTGGTGCATGAAAATTCATGCACTGGAGTGGGGGTCCCTCAGCTCGGCCTGCCCCCTCTTATAGTCCGGGAGCCCTCAGGGGTGGGAGGCAGCCTGCAATCAGGGGAAGGTGACGCCTCATCACATCTCTGCTGCTGCCACTGCTGGCAGCGCAAGCCTCGGCCAGCCCTGATTATCTGAGTCTTCGGCAGCCATGGGTGGCTGAGCAGCCACCATCTGAGGCTTGCCTGTGCCTCTGGCCGACCCTGGGCGGCTGAAGGGCTGAGAGGACTGGAGGACGCCAGAGGCAGGTGTGTAGAGCAGCCGGACCTTCCTGGGGGTGGGCACAGCTGTACTGCGTGCCTGCTGCCCAGTGGGGCTTAGGGGACTTGTGGCTGTGGGCACTGTCATCTTTGAGGATGTGGCAGTCAATTAGCATATTCCCTCCTTATTGGCTGTGAGTGCCGCCATCTTTGTGAGGGTGTGATGGTCAATTAGCATATCCCCTCTTTATTAGATAGGATTTGTTTAAACCCATAGAATGTACACCAAGATGGAACCCTGATGGAAACTATCAACTTTAGATGATAGTGTGTAAATAGAAGTTTATCACTTGTAACAGATGCAGCACTCTGGTCGGGGTTTGATAATGGGGAAGGTTATGCATCTGTTGGGAAAGGGGCATATGGGAAATCTCTGTCTCTTCTTGATTTTGCTGAGAACCTAAAACTTATTTAAAAATCTTTATTAAAAATTATGCAAGTGTGGAATTACAACCTAAAATAAAATCCAAAAATATGATGTCCATTTATTCCTCCTTATCATAAACCTCTTTAATCATGTTTGTCTGAGTTTGTCTGTGACACATGTCTTCAAGGATGATAAATTCATATTCAACTGTGAAGATGAGTTTGGCTACTATAAATGCCATGTCTAATATGCAAATGTAACAAATTCACACTACCCCACATTATCCCCATCCAGTCACACAATGACATAATTTTACTATCGTCTTTCTTAGGCTGGTTCTTATTCTTACTAGGACATTCTTTGAGATTTAAAAAAAAACCACTCTATTACGGTTTACAATGCCCTTTAAAATGTTTTGAATAGTCATATTCCTTTGGATTTTCTCTCTTTACATGTAGTAGATCTGTTCTTTCTGTCTTACCTCTGGCATGTTTTTATATTTTAATTTTATGGATTTTAGAGAGAGAGAAAGGGAGGGAGAGAAAAACACAGGTTTATTGTTTCATTTATTTATGCATTCATTAGTTGCTTCTTGTATGTGCCCTGACCGGAATTGAACCCACACCTTGGTGTATTGAGATAATGCTCTAACCAGCTGAGCTGCCCGGCCAGGGTTGGCATGTTTTATATTTTAGACAAGCGGCATTAAAATACTGGAGAGACAGGTTAAATCACATAGCCTAACAAACAAGTAAATTTATCTGGAACTCTGTCCCTGTGCTGTCCGTCTAAGCTCGGGCTTCTGCATGTGGAAAGGCGTTACACAGGATTCTAAAGTTGCTCAAGCACAGAGTCATTTATAGGAGCAGCACTGCTGCTGCCGTCAGGAGTGGCTGCAGCCTGGAAACTCATTGCCTAGCAACCACATACTAACTCTGTCTGTTTGCTAGGCAACCTTCTCCAATCTCCAGTCCGTTTTGTGTGTGTTGGTGCTTCATCTTTTTCAGCCATAAGCATTTTAATGTTTCAGCAAAGAGTGCTTCTTATCTTCGTAATGACCTCGCATAGGGACCACAGAACGTGTGTGCTTAGTTACTTTTGTTTCTTTCCAGTCTTTCTCACAATACTGATTTTCTGCTGTTGAACATACATTGGTGGGATTAATATAGGATGTCCCAAAAACGTAAACACGCTTAAGAGCTGATAGCTCAATTGATTTTCTTTCTTTTCAGATTTAACCCACTGGAATTAATAATTAGTCAAAGTGTGTATATATTTTTGGGACACCCTGTATATTGAACTGTAAACAAGTGTTTCTTTCTACATTGATTAATATTTATAAATTCTATTCTTAAAAATAAAGAATATATTCTATAAATTTATCATTCTTGATCTCTTAAAATTTAGCTTAGTGTATTAAAGTTAATTGGTAGTTCTATTTTAAAATTACATTGTATTGAATATTTATCTGATCAGTTTAGTCATTACAAAAGGAGGTAAAGTTATCCTATTTTATAAAGGAGGATACTGAGGCACAGTATGAATTGATGTACCAACCTGGTACATGAATTTATTATAACCATTTATTCTCTCATTAAGTATTGTTGAATCCCCTGTTTGCAAGACCATATGCAGAATGTTGAGACCACATCTCATATGCAGAATGTTGAGACCACATCCATTAACAGCAGTAGTTAGTTTTGGATATTAAGGCCAATATGCATATCTTTATAAAGAGTTTATTTTAATAAAACTGGTAAAGTTACAACAAATGTGAAGGCCAACCAACACTTCTCATATAGTTAGTGGAAGGCAATGTTGTATAAGTCCAGGCTCAGAAGTGGGGTGTAAAGATATCATCCTGAGACGTGGTTAAACATTGCTTACTACACTTGAGCAGCATCCACATATGAGCAGTTAAAAGGGGGGTCATGTGGCTCTCGGTGCCTTCTTCACTTGGAGGACAGCTCTTCTTTCCTGGTTCTCAGAGAGCTCCGTGTTCTGGCCTTTGGGGTGTGCCAGGCGCCTCCTCTTCTCTGCGGTGCGGGGCTTCAGTGGGGACGAGGCCGGTTATCCGGAGACCAGGGCAGGCCTGGCCCTGACCTCTCAGGCAGCCACTGGCAGGCGTGTCCTGGGAGCAGGGGCTCTGGCTTGGTCTGTGTTGCCCCCAGAGGTCTTCAGCCAGTTGGTGCCATGCTCACATGTCTACATACAGACACACATTCATGCCCAGACTGTTAGCCTGCTTCAGGATTCCACATTTTACTGTTGTCTCAGTGTATAAATACAAGTGTTATTTGGCTTTTTATTTTGCATTAGAGTGGTTACCTCTAAAAAACATACAAATGTAGCAGAATGATTTTATTCTGGAAGAACTTGGACAGAACCAAAAGCAGCACTAAATAACAGCTGTCGGTGATATTCTTCTAGATGCTAACAGTGAGATGTTTATGCAGCCATTTCATTAAAGAGGAAGTAGAAACCACTCGTAAACATATTAGAACATGCTCAACCATCCCTAGACATAAATACGAATTAAGAGGAGATATGGACTTTTACTTATCAGATTGATAAGACTAAAGGATTGACAATACCTAGTGTTTGATATTGATGTAGATATAAACATGTTGGAGTGCGATTTGGCGCTATTGATAAATCTGTTAAACTGGCCCATCCTTCTACGAAGCAGTTTTACCTACCAGACTCTGACGCAGGCTGCCTTCCCTGGGTCCCTAAGACAGTGAGAGCGGCTGTGCGCCATCGTTGGTCATTGTGGAGGACAGGACAATTGGCTCCGGGTAAGAATGAGGGTGTATTTATTTGGTAAAGTTAAAAAGGGAAAACCTCATTGCCCTCCCAGAAGCTTCCTCCAATCTTTCAATTGTTAATTACTTTTCCCCTCCTCATTTTTTACATATATGATCTTTCAGTAAGCTATCTTAAGTCACTCAATTTCTCTCTGTCTCAGCATCTTTTCTCATGGATTTGATTCTTAGGGGAAACTGTGTAACACTGGCCTAAATAAAGAGAAGAAAGAAGGAAGGGGATGTGTGTGGCATTTTTATTGCCTTTCCCTTTTGTTTCTTTCTCCATACAGCAGGGACCATGGTCTCTTTAAAATGCATGTGGGATCCTAGTGTCCCTTCAGTGGTCAGCCTGTCCGCAGTTCCTGTTGGGCATAAATGCCAGCCCGTCCTGTCTGCGTCTCCATCCCTCTGTCCCGTTAGCCAAGGCCTTACTCTGTTCACACCTGGGAGCTTTGCTGTTGCTGATTCTTTTACCTGGCGTGTTCACCCTGGCTCTTCACTTCCCAGCTCCTCCTCATCCTTTGGTCTCTATTTAAATATTGCGATAGTTTGGGGAAGACCTGGGGAGGGGAGAGAGCAGGATGAAGGGATTAATGGGGGAGGAGTGGACTAATGGGAGAGGGGAAGGACATCTGCGATACTTTAAATGATGAAGATAAATAAAAATGTATATTTCTTCATCTAAGGCTTTTCCTAGCAATTCAACCGAAGTAGGTCCCCTGGTCTTTGTCACCACATTATTTTACCATGAAAAACACTGACTTTTTATTATTCCTCCTCGTTCTTAACCATCGATGTATTTGTTCGAAACAACAGTATTGTACCAACTATGTAAGTCAGTCATTTCTAAGGCTGGATATTTACAGAGAAAGAGAGTTAATCTAGGTAAGTGAGAAGTGACCATTAGAATGCTGAAGGAGTTGTGCTCTTTTTAACGTGGGAAAGAGTAGCTGAGCATAGATCTCCCACCAGCTACTGAGGAGAGCTGAGGAATTGGGCATATGTGATTCACTGTGAGTTATAGAGCATGGAGCAGAGTGATAACAGGTGTAGGCATTCGTCACTGGTCTTTGACAGTAGCTGTTAATGCAAGAAGACAGCGAAGGAGGAAGGGGTGAGGGAGGGAAGAGAGAGAGAATGAAAATGAACTAGGAGCATTTCCAGCACTATTTTTAGGTATAATTTCAAAACAGACTTTTGTTTATTCTCCTTTGTATTTGAAAGTGATACTGCTGATGAATTAAATATACTTTTTTTATGGATAATCATAACATTGCATGGTTTCTTTCCTGTAAGATGCAAGTAGATTGATTCTGTCATAAAATAAGGGCAGATACTGATGTTAATAATTCAAGTCTCATTGTCAATTGCATTGCTTCTCATCTAAATAATAGCAGTATTGTTAGAATGACAACTTCCTAACATTTAATATCATTTTATTTTAACATATTTTTGATCCCAGAGTATTTAAACTTTCAATTAAAGGGGAATTCTGATTTTCTGTCCATGACCCTTGTTGAACAGATCTTATATCAGTCGAGAAAATACTCCTACTACCTTTTATTTTATTAGTTACATAATTTCACCTTTCACATTTATGACTTTACCATCTGGAATTCCTTCTCCAGATGGAACTCTGGAATTCCAGCTTTACTTTTCTCACTATCAAAGCCAGTTTTCCCACGCCACCTACCAACCAGGCTGTTTGCCCCCATTGACGGTAATGCCGTCTCTGCCTCCTCCAGCTGCTCACACGAGTTTGTTTCTGAGCTCTCCTTTTTGTTGTCTGTAATGCGTCAGTTTTTATCAAAATGGCTTTGTGGGATGTCTTAATATATGATAAAGTAAATCTTAATGTTTAGTAGGGCATGTCTTTTCTGGCCTCCTTTCCAAGGTTGGTGTGTCTGCTTATGGGCCTTAAATTCATCCATATAAATACTATATGTGAATTTACAAAGTTCCTTTCTAAAAAATATCGTTGTAATTTATAGTGGAATAGCTCTGAATGTAGGCACTAATTTGGAGGTTATTTAATTTATTTACAACGTCAAGTCATTCTAACGATGAGCACTTATTTCATGGTCTCTCTTCTTTATATTTTGAGGCCATTATAGATTCACAGTCTTAAGAACTATACAGAGCCCTGGCTGGGGTGGCTCATTTGGTTGGAGCATCGTCCCATACACCAGAAGGTGGTGGGTTTGATTCCCGGTCTGGGCACATACCTAGATTTTGGGTTCAGTCCCGGTTGGGGCATGTGGCAGGAGGCAACCGGTTGATGTTTCTCTCTCTCATGGATTTTTCTCTCTCAATGTCTTGATCGATCTCTCCCTTTTTCAATCACTCTCTCCCTCCCTCTCTCTAAAATCAATTAAAATCTCTCTTTTAATGTAACCTTTACTCAGTTTCCTTCAATGATAATATCTCCCAAAATTATATTGCAGTGTCACAACCAGGATATTGACAGTGATATAATCCACCTATCTTGCTTAGAGTTTCCCAGTATTACTTAGACTCGTGTGTAGTGTGTGTGTGTGTGTGTGTGTGTGTGTGTGTGTGTGCCTTTCATGGTAGAAGTTTTTTAATTTCATGTTTTAAAGACATCAGAAATATATGTATATATGGGTTTTTAAATCACATGTTAAAGACAAGTAGGCCTTTAATGAAAAGTGGTAGTTTTTTTTACCTATCTCTCCCTATTCCTTATTTCCATTGCTCACCCATTTTACTTAGCTCTTTTAGTTACTTATTCTGAGATTCCGATTTCTCAGTAACATTGTTGTAATGTGTATCTCGATGTGTACAATTTTCGGGCTCCTTTAGTGGCCTCCTATTACATGTGTATAGTGTAGGATCCTGTGACTGAGTGAGGGAGGCTCCTTCTGTGGACCATGTCTGTGGCGCCTTGGGAGTCCGTCTGCCTCCTGTTTGTTCCTCAGTTCCTGCTGCCTTCTCTCTCCCAGCATTATTGTTCTTTTCCAGAACCCCGCTGCCTTAGGATGTGCTGGAAGTTTTGTCATTTTTGCCTCCAGCCATGTTTCAGGCTTAACTGGCTGTAGGACCCACTGGTTTGTCTTTCTGAGGCCCCTGGTCTCCACAGAGCTCTCAGCACCATATTCCTTCCCACGGAACCCAGTTCCTGTCCGCCTGTTCACTGTGCATGCCTCACACCCGCACATCGTGGCTGGAAGCACGAGGGTGTGCATGGGCGTGGCGTTGGCCTGTAAGGATGCCTCTCTGCTCTAATGCTCTCTCCTCCCTCTTCACTGAGCCCTGCGAGCTGCAGCCGTCTCTTGATGTCTGGGCTGCAGTCTCATCTCCATCGCTTTGATGGCTCATCGCATTGATGGCTCATCACGGGAAGCAGAGTCTGCAACATTGTTCATTGTCTCTGTTACAAGTGTATCTCTTCTGCGATTATGATTTTTGTCTTTTTGATGTTCAAAGACAGTCCTGCCTTGGCACTTTCTTCTTTGACTTTTCTCAGCAGTCGTTCATATTATTGCAAGTAAGATGAGAAGATGAGAGCTCAGCTCTGAATATTCTTTATACTCAAATGCTCTTCCCCTAACTCTGCTACTTGCAAAATAGTTACATATTTTTTGTTAAATTAATATGCAGTTACTATGCCTATATAGCTAATTTTATATCAGAGCCACATAGTGAAATAAGATTACATTTATTTGTTGTATGTGGAGTGTTTTTTTGTTTCTATTTTTTGTTAATCTTCACCTGAGAATAATTTTCCCATTGATTCTGGTGGTGGTGTTTTTTTTGTGTTGTTTTTTTTTTTAAAGAGAGGAAGGGAGGAAGGGAGAGGGGGAAGGGAGAAAAGCATTGATGTGAGAGACACATCTATTGGTTGCCTTCTGCACCACCCCTACCAGGGCCGGGGATTGAACCTGCCACCCAGGTGTGTACTCTTGACTGGGAATCGAACCCAAGACCTTCAGTGCGTGGGCTGATGCTCTAACTGCTGAGAACACTGGCCAGGGCAACCTTGTTTTTTTTTTTTTTAATAGTTAATAATTGTTTCTCTTTTCATTTGTTTTGTTTCCTCTTTTTTGTACAACCTGACCTTCTGGAGAAATGAAAGCCCCTTTGAGTATGTTACACATCCAGGTGTTTGCAGCTTAATGGTTTCCTCCGCAGTGTCCTGACAAAGCCCTCCAGCATCTATGTTAACCTGGCCTGAGCAGTGTCCCTGCCCTTGACCTAGGTCCCCCGTCTCCTGGGCTAAACCAGTGTCATCTCAGTTTTTTATTTAGTTCCTCATTTGATGAATCACTTTCGGCATACCTTCCTGAGAAATGTGGGTGGGAGAACATTTATTTTGGAGATTTTGCATATTTGGGATGACTTTAGTATATCCTTACCCTTGGTCGATAGCTTGGCTTGACATAAAATTTTTGGTTACAAATGCAGCACAGAAGCTCTAAAGCATTGCTTCATCACCGTCCAGGTCCCAGTGCTGTTCAGAAGCCCAGTGTCACTCTGGCTCCTGGCTGCTGGTGACAAGGGGTTTCCCACAGAAGGTTTTGGCGTCAGCTGCAGCATTACAGCCATGCTCCGAGCTATAACCCTTTTCGTTGATCATGCTGCTCTGCGTGCGTTCTGCCCCTAGAAACTCATTTCCTTCGGTCCCAGGCCGTGGACTGCATTCCTTTGACAGCTTCGCCTGTGTTTTTGTAGTTTTCTCTTCTCATAACTCTTCCCGAATTGGCCAACGAGGCACTGGTTTTCTTATATCTCCTCCCCATTTATTTATTGTACACTTTTCTTTCTTCTGCTTTCTGGCAGAATTCTTCAACTTCCTATCCTTTTTACTAGATTGTGCTTTTAACTACAACTGTCTTATTCCTAATCTCCAAAAGCCTTGTGGGCTCTGGATCTTTATCTCCTGTTATATCCTGTTCTTACTCCATGGAAGTAATACATAACTTTTATGCTGCCTGAAAATACTATTTATTTACTCCTAATATTGTTTCTGTTTGTTGATTATATGGTGGTATTTTCTATTCCTAATTAAGAATGAAGCATTAAAATATTGACAAAGTTTTGTGAGTGGGGCTACTGCTGACTCACTGCTGGCCATCACTGTGGAGTGATTAGGAGAGGGCCAGCTTGTCACGGAGAAGAGGAGAAGCTCTCAGTGTTTCTGGGCTGAGGGAGGGTCCTCTATTTCCCTCGCAGAAGGTGAAAGCTGGCTATTGCACTGGGAGCTCAGTGTGGGAAAGGCACCGGGAGCTCAGTGTGGGAAAGGTAACCGGGAGCTCAGTGTGGGAAAGGTAACCGGGAGCTCAGTGTGGGAAAGGTAACCGGGAGCTCAGTGTGGGAAAGGTAACCGGTAGCTCAGTGTGGGAAAGGCACCGGGAGCTCAGTGTGGGAAAGGTAACCGGGAGCTCAGTGTGGGAAAGGTAACCGGGAGCTCAGTGTGGGAAAGGTAACCAGGATATGAACCTATTTACGACACCAGCTTCAACGGCAGTCTTTTTTAATTGGTCAGCTCTTTTAGTGCCCCCTGATGTACTGACTGTTAACCTCTGCAGAGAGTGCATGGTCTTGTAGGGAAAGCCATCGGGTGGCAAAAGCCTGATGACTTGATAGTCTCACAGCCTTTTAAAGAGTTTTATACCAATTCTCCTTTTTCCATTTCCCCCGAACCCCCACACACACCCTCAGACCCATCACACCCACACAGTCGCATGCATAACATACACATACACAGGTGGAGGAGTGTTTATGCCAAGCAAATAGATTGTACATTAGAGGCATACCCCATATTAACAAACAGTTTACAACAGTGATTCCCAACCTTTTTTTGCCACGCCCCACTTAAGTATCTCTAAAATCCTGATGACCTCTCCCCACCATGACATAAAATTCTTATTATTCAAAAAGTGATCTCCTACTCAGGTAGAGGAAGCCTAAAAGGCCATTAACTTGGTCTAAACAAGCTTCCAAAGATCATGACATCCATGAGAGAAAAAAAGAACGAAAGGACAGTTGAAGTCCTGAGGAAGAAATCACTAAGGAATTGCTTTAAAATAATGATATAAAGTGGTATGAAAAAAATCGCAAAGAAAGCTCCAAAACATAATAGAGAACTGAAATGCATAAATATGTCACAATATATATTCACATACTGTGTGAACTATAAGAAATGTAAAAAGCTCACCGTTAATAACTCATTCTTGAATTGCCCCCCTTAAAAATCACATTGCCCCCCCTGTGGGCATGGGAACCACTGGTCTAAACGTAATTTTCACATTGCTTTTTTGCACATGTATTTCTTACAAATATGTACGTGGAGATAAGTGTGAAACTGCTTGGATTTAGAGATTGTTTCGTTTCACAGGATTTTTTCTCGTTGAACTCATTTTCAAACCTTTGCTAATTACGTAGTTCAGCAGCCGAAATGGAAGTTTAAATCCCGGACTTAAAGGCGTTTGTAGCAGCAAGGCCATTAGTGTTGCAGGAACTGCGGCTGAGATGTTTTTATATCACACTGAGATGAGCACTAAAGCTTTGTGGTTTAACACAAACATTTTGAGTGGGATTAAAGGGTAACTTATGGTAAGAGACTTGACTATTAATAGCAGTTTTTAAGAAAAGGAATTTTGGAGAAGTTTAAATAAATTCAAGTTTAAAATGGTTATTTTGTTAACAAGAAATAAGATGAGAAAATAAACCATCTACCTACAACTAAAGTAAATGTTCGAAAGTAAGAGGTAAAATGGAGACATCTGGGAATCAACTTGAATTTTAGATGTAAAGTTTAACTTTCATTAAATTGATTTTCACCTGAAGTTTTCAGTACTAATGGCAGGACATTTGTTCTCTTTGAGGAGGTCATTACTTTTGACGTAATTTTCTTTCAAATAGCGTTTTACAATCACACCCGCATGCCTTTATGAATATACAGTTTTAAGGAAAGGCCATACCTGAGGGTGGAGCTGATTCAGAGGCACCATCCAGCACAGCCCTTCTCCCATTGGCTTACATGCCATTCAGTGGAAATAATGTGTAAGTCGGGAGTATTAGCCTCCGATTTTTTTCTGCTGCGTTCCAGAGATTCTTGCACAATGAGAGACACATTCTACTTGGCACCTGGTTGCAGCGTAAAGTTATAGTTTCTCCTGGTTCTTTGGACTGTTTCCCAAATGGTCTGACTGTTCTTGACAAATATTAGACTGTTGAGTTTTTGGAGAAGCTTGAACGTGTCGTTAAGTTAGGCTACAGATTTCTTTTTCCTCTTACACTTACCCCTCCCCTGCTTTGTTTGAGCAGTGACAGGAGCTGGGGATGATTGTGTGGGAAAGCTAACCCTTACTCCTGCCTGTTATTAATCAGGCCTCTTGGTGGGAAAGCCGGAGTGGGGTACCCAGCTGGCCCGGGGTGTCAGGTGATCCTAAGTAAACCGTGTGCTCAGCGGTCAGGCGCCAGATTACTCACCTTGAACGGTGTGTATACATATGCACATGTATGTAATATTTCAGTATCAATATACATTATACAGTTGACTCTTGAACAACATGGGCTCGGGGTGCTGGCGCCCAGCACAGTTGAAAATCTGTGTATAACTTTGGACTCCCCCAAAACCTTGTTGTCCCTCAGTATCCTCAGGGGTGGGTTCCAGGACTTTTCATGGATGCCAAGATCTGCAGATGCTCACACTCCCCATGCGAAGTGGCGAAGGTCAGTGCATACAGTTGGCCCCCACACACATAGACTGCCACTCGTGGGTTGAAAATGTGGAGGTATTTAATACTGAAAGAAAACCGGGTAAAGTGGATTTGCCTGGTTTAAACCCATGTTGTTCAAGCGTCAGATGTACTTGGCTTAACAAAAACTCAACCTTTTAATTAATGCTCACAAATCTCGAGAGATCTGGCAGCTGAACTCCCTTTCCCCTGCTGAGTGTGTTAGCACTCTCCATGAAACTGTCTCACATCTTCCCTATCCTCAGACTCCAACGCCGCTCCCACCCCTCTCCCTCTCCACTGACGGCTGGCATTCTATTTCCTTGAGACTAAAGCAGCCGAGGAAAAACCCAGTTCTCCTGCACCAAACCTCCCAGCTGCTGTGGCATTTGCCACATCCTGGGCCTCTCCTCTTTGTGCCAAAAGCGGAGCCTCCTCTGTGACCTGGGACCTCCCTCCTTTTGGCTGCTCAAGAATTTAGCACCTGGATCATCCCATTTGCTCTCTCTTCAATCATTCCCTTCAGCACACAGATAGCCTGGCTCTCTCCCTTGATCACACAGCCTGTTCTGCCACCTCATTTCTTTGCCTTCAGTTACTGAAAATTCTACAAAAGAATTGTCTATGCTCTGTCTCCATTTCTTCTTTGTTTTCTTTTTAAAACTTGAATGTAGTTGGTACACATTATTATATTAGTTTACAACATAGTGTACAATATAGTGATTCGACATTTACCAGGTGTATGCCTACTGATGCGATCGCCACACTAAGTCAGGTAACCATCTGTCACCGTGCAGCTGTCACGGTGTTTTAAACTATATTCCCCTTCTTCACCCATCTTCTCGCCCCCTCCGACAACCATCAGTTTTATGTCTGTTTCCATGAATCGGTTTTTATTTTGTTAGTTAATTTGTTTTTTTAAATTCCACATATAAGTGATGTCATATGTTTGTCTTTCTCTGGCTGACTTAACTCACTTAGCATAATACCTCTAGGTTCATCCGTGCTCTGTTCTCTCATGAACTCACTTCATTCCATCACATCTGCTCCCGTAGAGGTCGGTGATGGCACTACAGCGCCAAATCCCGTGGCAGTTCTCAGTCTGTATTTTATTTAATCTTTCAGTGCATTTGACAAAGTCCTTTGTAAAATCCTGTTTTCAGTATTGCTTTTTCTTTCGCCTCCCTGCTTACCCCTCCCTCTCAGTTTTCTCTGCTAGATAATTCTCGATTTTCTGACCTCTAAATGTCACGTGTCAAATTAGCATGTCCAGAGTAAATCTTGTTTCCCTCTTTCAGATGTGTTCCCAGGCCAGGAAAAGGAGTGATCTTTGACTTCATTCATTTCCCACTCCTAATCTATCAGCAGATCTGATAGCTCTGCCATGTCAAACTGAGCCCTACCATTGTTATCACCACTGTCCGACCTTCACCCAGGCAGCCCTCCTTCTGTGGGTCATTGCAGTCCAGAGCTTTCTCACCGGGATCCCTGCGCTCCTCTTCTCATGGTTTCCTCTCCACAGAGCCCTCTGTGATGCTTTCAGGACTTAAGTCATAGCGCATTACTCTTCCGCTGCAAATCCCAGTGCTTCCCATCTTGTTTGGAATAAAAGCCAAAGATGGCTCATGCAGGCTGTGTCCTCTGGCCCCTGTGGCTTCTGGCTGCATCCTCACCCCTCTCCCTGGTTCTCTTCGCCCGGGAGGCACTGCCCTCCTCGCCACTCCAAGGCCTCTGCCACATTGAGGCGTTTGCCCTTGCTGATTTGTGCCTCTAAAACCTGCCCGGCTTTCTCAGGTGCTGTCACCTCCTTTCCTTCATGTTTCTCCTCTCCGTTCAGCTCCCAAAGAAGCCTTTCCCTGGCCACCCCCTGACAGAGTGCCTTCTCCCCTGTTCCCGCTGCCCATGGCTACCTACTGTCCCTATTCTGTTCCAATGTTCTTTCTTAAAGCTCACCACCACCATTTACTTATTTTCCTTTGTTCATCTCTGCTCTGTGGAACAAAAACACAGGAATAGGAACTTCTGATCACAACAAAATGGTAGCATTCAGCCGCTGCTCTGTGATCATTTGTTAATTGAGTGAACGAATAAATGCTCTTTACATATGCAGTGGGTTATTATTACATGTGGTTCCATGGAAAAATAATAATTCTAACTTTCTATTTTAAATTTAGATAGGTAGCCCTGTTTTATCAAAACCGCATTGCCTTTTCTGCTTATCTTCAAGATCTCAGTTTGCCAGATGCTGTTTGCTTAGGCCTTGCTTTTTGAGCTGGCAGGACTTTGTAAATTCTGCCCTTCTGCTAGCATTGTGTCCCAGCAAGGTGCTTAACTTTTTTTCATATGGTCATGGACGAAGAAGGGCCAGAATGCCATTTGAAATGAAGTTAGAGCACACGATTCCTTAGGTTTTTCCAATTAAAAATAGTTTCTCTTTAAGATGGACCATTAAGTCTGGTGCTCCATTCAGTGGTTTCTCAGGAGTATGATGTTTTGAACATTTGTTGTGAGGTCATTGCCACCTAAAAAATAGCAGTTTGCTTTATAATTAACTAAGCAAAAACATTTGTAACTTACTGTATAATTAATTTTATTTATAGCCACTTAAATCAAGCTTATTTTGGCAAGCCCCCTTTTAGGGGAAATCTCAGATAGAGATTTTACTAACAAATAGTAGGCCAATGATTTTCATCTCATGACACACATAAACTAATTACTAAAATTCTGTGGCACATCAAACATATTTTATGCTTATCTGACAAAGAAAATGGGGATACTTTTGGTTCATTCAATCCAGATAGTTATTATTGGGCTGCCTGTTGTCATTTTTGTTTTTGACAATCTAAGGGAAGAGGCCAGTGCCCCTGTTAAATAGTCAGGTATTGCATGTTATAAACATTCTTGCGACACTCCGGTTGAAAATCACTAGTATAGGTTGATCTATCTTTAAAAACATTTATTCAGATAAGTTACGTTCCAAGAGTTTTAATTATATAAAATTATGCTTCCCTATAATACAGAAACCTAAAAATTCCAAAATAAAAAATTCATTTGTGAGCAGATAGGAATTTATTTTTAAAATCTATGTTCTTAAGTATAACTTTTTCTCAAGCATCTACTGTCATGCCACTTACATTTTTTACTTATAAATATAGCTACTGTGACATCAGTAAGTTCATTGAAAAGTTCCCACTCACCTCTTATGAAGGTGACACTTTTTATTAAACCAGAAAGACGAGGCATCTGTGACACCGGGGACGCATACTGTTTACAGAAGCTAATTAAAGCCAGATGAGCCTGGAAACGGGAGTGAATGTTCCTCTGGAGACCGCGCTTTATTTGAAGCCTTCGTGCCTTTAAATAGGGCAAGCGGTTCTCGCTCTGCCTCCCCCATTGAGTACTCTGTGTCGCTGCAGTATGGTACCTTTTGTCAGAGCAGACAGAGCTCGGCTCCTGTGCGGCTTCCCGTCCCGTTAAGTCGGTGACGCTGACTGCTGACTGTGGAGTGGAGATACACAGCTGTGCCGGCCAGGGCAGCTGCAGCTGTTACGTCACTGCGTGGAGGTTTTAGGTAGCACGAACTACATGAACTAAGGACTTTTAGATCTTAGATGGACTTCTCTTTACATTGCCTTTTTAGAGGTTTAGAGAAATGAGCACTTCTCAGTTTAACTATTTCTCTTTCTTTTTTCATTCCTTTTCCATGTCCATTTTTTATTTCCCCCAACACCAAAAATGCCCTTTCAGAAACACAAAGTAGATCTTTTCTACAAACTTCGCCATGTGATGAATGAACTTATTGACCTTCGAAGGCAGCTACTGTCTGGTCACCTGACTCAGGATCAGGTGCGGGAGGTTAAGCGGCACATCACCGTGCGCCTGGACTGGGGGAATGAGTAAGTATGTCTGCTGTTTGGGCCTCTCTCAGCTTTATTTACAGCAACTCAGTCCTCATGGAGTCTGTGCGTAACCGTAGCTTCTCTTAGTGGTTAAAAGTCATTATTATACTCTCTACTCCAATGAGCTCTGGTCATTTTTACTATGAGTTGTCGTTTCTTTTAGTTTAGCAAAGGACACTCATTAGCTCTGCTCACTGACACACTCCCAGCCTCCGTTTTAACTTCTGGGAAATCAGATTGGACAGCATGATTTGTTGAGGTCTCTTCCCGCTCAGATTCCTTGATTATCGACCTCAGGAATCAGAATTTGCTTTTGTTTTATCTTTTAGTGTCTTTTTAATAAATGTGAATTTGGTGCATCTAAATAAGCATATACTACAAATGGGAATTTTTACATCTGTACTTCAGAATATTCTTAACTAATTTTCATTCAAATATAGCCCTGTATGTATGGGTGTGATTATTTGCTATTGCCATACAAGTACAATCCTAAGACTTTGCTATGGGAAGCTAGAGTAAATAGTATTTAGATTTTATTTCTTCCTAGACTTAATCATTGATATAATTTTCAGATACTTTTGTCTCATACTCTTAAAATCATGTCCGTTAAACTTTGAAGTGACCAGTTTACTTCCTGTTAAGATCTACATATACCTTAAGTATATTAGTACAAGTCTTCAGCTCCTCTTCCTCTCAAGACATCATTGAAATAATCATTGAAATAATAGAAAAGAAAAAGAACGGGAGGGGCCGGCAATAAATGAGATAGGACCCATTTCTACAAAGCCGTCGGAGGGTGGGGACAGAGGAAGCCCAGTGTATGTGGGGAAGTTTAGCTAATGAAGGAGCTACTCCTTTGTGACGCACAGAATCACGGAGGGGAGGAGTGTGCCTTTGAACATAAAATGGGGGGTTTGGGGGGAGTGTGTGAGAGGAAGAATCCCCCACCACGAGAGAAGGCCTGGCAGCCAGTGTTTCCACTGCAGACCAGCTGCCCGGGAGGAGACCGGACAAGAGAGAGTGGGGACCTTACTGTAGAGCCTTCGGTATTGTGGCACCAAAGGGTTTCCAAGTGTGATGACCAAATCCCTCCCACTGAGCAGAAAGAGAAGTTTGCTAGTCACCGGCCCATGGACGGAAACTCCCGCACTTCTAAGAACTGGAAGTCTGAGTGGCCAATCGAGAATCAGCAAACATTTGCAGAAATCCTTCCATAAAGAAGAGGTGGGAATCAGGGTAAATAAAATGCCTAGCTCAGAGGAAGTCATCATGCCCCAGAGAGAGTCAGAGATGAGTAATAACTTTTTATTTTATTTTTTTCTTTATTGATTAAGATATCACATATGTGTCCTTACCCCTCTATGGTACCCCCATCCCCGCTTGTGCCCTCACCCTCCTAGTGTCTGTGTCCATTGGTTAGGCTTCTATGCATGCATATAAGCCCTTTGGTTGATCTTTCCCCTTTTCCCCGACCCTCCCCTGCCTTCCCTCTGAGGTTTGATGGTCTGATCGATGCTTCTCTGCCTCTGGATCTATTTTTGTTCATCAGTTTATGTTGTTCATTATATTTCACAAATGAGGGAGACCATGTGATATTTATCTTTCTCTAATTGACTTAATTTGCTTAGCATAATGTTATCCAGGTCCATCCATGCTATTGTAAATGGTAGACGTTCCTTCCTTTTTATAGCAGCGCAGTATTCTGATGTATAGATGTACCACAGTTTTTTAATACACTCATCTACTGAACTTTTAAACAATCTGAGAATCCTCCAAAAGAATCAAGAAAATCCATTATGTAGGGGGAAAATGCTATAAAAAAGAAACTGAGTATGTGGCTTCCAAAATAAAACATTTAGGAAGATAATTCTATGTTGTCACTAGGAAAATAAAAAAGAATGGGAAATGATTGAAGAAAGAAGGGCAATACAGAGGGTTAGACCAGGGGGTCCCACATCAGACATTATAATTTCCAGGAGAAAAGCATACAAAGGCAAATAAAGAAGACATTCCATAGAAACGATAGAAGATAACTTCTCAGAGCCAAAGAACCAGGAGTCTCAGGGTGAAAGGGCCCACCGGATACCTACTGTGAGTGAGGGAAACCCCAAACCACTGCCAGGCACACCAAGGTATTTTCGTACTCATGGCTGGTGAGAACAACCCACAAGGTTTTCAGACAGAAAAGCAAGTCTTAAGAATAAGGATCACATTGGCCTCAAAAGTTGTATCAGTAACACTAGATGCTAGAATATGATGAAGTAATATCTTCAAAAGTACGATAGCAGCTGTACTATCTAATCACGAGTGGGGCAAATAAAGCGGTTTTGAAGTATTCAAGAATCGAGACGCTATCCTTCATGGCCCCCTTCTTCAGAAAGGACTGAGGATGTGTTCTTGCAGATGAGGAATCCCCAGGAGAAAATAGAATATAGAACATTTAGAAAGGTAAAATTCTGCCTGGCTGGTGCGGCTCAGTGGTTGAGTGTGGACCCATATACCAGGAGCTCACCAGTTTGATTTCTGGTCAGGGCACATGCTGGGGTTGCAGGCTTGATCTCCAGCAAGGGGGGCGGGGGGGTGCAGGAGGCAGCTGATCAATATTGATGCTTCTCATCGATGTTTCTCTTTCTCCCTCTCCTTCCTCTCTCTCTAAAATGAGTAAAAAACAAAACAAAACAAAAAACCCCACAAAACTTAATTTGAAAAAAAGAAAAATGTAAAATTGAAAGAATTTGATGTAAAGATTCAGGGCCCTTGGAGAGATACACCCGAAAGAATGTAGAACCAGGACCATGTCTCATATTCACTGCTGTGTCTGCTCTTCAGCATGCACTGGCCAGGGTAGGTGCTGGTAAACAGTGAGTTATTGGAATGCATGAATGAGTGGTGAGTGACAGGTGGTAAGCGAAGCCTAAATATTTTTGAAGATGGTTCACCTAAGCCCATGATGGGCAAACTGCGGCTTGCAAGCCACATGAGGCTCTTTGGCCCCTTGAGGGTGGCTCTTCCACAAAATACCAAGTCTATGTTAAAGAAGTGGCGTTAGAAGAAGTTTTAAGTTTTAAGAATTTGGCTCGCCAAAGAAATTTCAATCGTTGTACTGTTGATATTTGGCTTTGTTGACTCATGAGTTTGCTGACCACTGACCTAAGCAATTAGTAGGACCATTTTTGAAAACTCAGCTGTGTACTATCTCTGTATGTAGCTGTATATAGATGTGTGTCTTCTGCTTCTGTTTGAGTCTTATTCAGACACTGCGTCTCTCTGATCACAGTCCTTACCCTTTAAGCCATATATTGGCTCATACTGTAACACATACTGGTGATAATTATAACAGCTGTCCAGTTCACAGTGCCAGCAGAGTGCTTTACCTGGATTAACTCTTACAACAGCCTGTGCTAATAGGGAAGACAGTGTGGCTTGGAGAAGAGCCAAGATATGAACCAGGCAGTATAACCTGAGAGCCACGTTCCTAACTGCTCGGCTGCTGTGAACATGAACTCCTTAAGTTGACCATTTCCTGCACTTAACTGCTCTGTCCTTAAACCACAGAGAAGGCCAGGAACCTCCCTCAGAGGCAGTGTGTGTGAACACGTGTTGCTTCTCCCTGTGCCGCCCCTCTTCCTCTCCAATGAGGACACTTGTTCAACTTAGCTTCTGAAAACTACCCTCTCCGTTGAAGTCAGTCTTAGTAGAAGGAACTTGTCCTCTATTTTATCCAATCACCTGTGAATCATTCTCTTATTTTATAATGAAACCGACAAGCTAAAAGCTCTAGTGACTTCTAGGAGAGGGAAAACACTGTGCTCTCGGGAGAGTTAGCCTGTTGAATACCAGCATTTACTTGGCTGAAAACTGCCGTTTTTCTTGCATTCAGCACGTGGTCGCTGCATAAAAGGTCTGAGAGTGAGTGGATGAGTGTGTAGGTGGACAGCTGGGTGGACAAGCAAGGCAAGAGTGTCCGAGTGCCGATAAGATAGAGTTGGCATGGGTATCACTGTGCGGGTGCACTGATTCAGAGCACATGCACCCGGCCCTCTTGGCTTAGATCCGGCTGGATTTTTCCTTAAGCTCTTATATTGAAAACACCTATTTTAATCGGGTTATCTCCATAGTCTTTTTGTTACTTAATTCTACTATTACTCTATCATATATTTTGTGACCTCTAGTGGTTAAAGAACATCTATGAAGTTTTGTCTCATTTTTGTATCTAAAAGATTTCAGTGGCCTGACTGCCGAATATTTGGAAAACGTTGTGAATGATCACTTGTACAATGAACAAGTGTACGTACTGTTGTAAGCAGTCTCAGGGTCCACAGCTCCGAGCTGTTTTTCTAGAGAGAGAAAGGAGCTAACATTTATTGACCATAAATTGTGTCCTGTGTTTGAGCCCAAGTTCTGATCATGTCCAGTGAGTCTCTGTCTCACACTGCCTCCAGGCCGACCGTTAATCACACGATTTCTTCCTTCTGCCTAAGGTACACCAGATCTCCCAAGTACCGAGTTCTTTGGCAGTTGTCCTCTTTGGTTAAGCTTCTGTCTAAAGTTTCTTAAGATATTGGCTAATATGTGGTAATGTCTTTACTATAACCCATTGTCAGTTTTAATTAAATTGAAAATAAGATAAAATTCCACCAAAACATACATTTCTTTGCGTTTAATATCTTCAGCAGGTGATCTTGTTACGTGTCTGGCTTTGGATTACACAGCTACTTGGATCCTGGCTAACTTCTCTTGGTAGTGGCAGTGATGCACGACTGAACTTTGAGCATACTTGTAGGATGGAGAGAAATAAAAAATAAATGTGACTTATTCATGATTATAGAAAAGCCATCCTTAATGAACACAATCCACCTGTTTACAAGGCGATAGCAGATGAGTCTTTCTTACCATCACGGGGGCCTGCTTGAGCCTAGCAGTGCGTCGCCTTCCGTATTTACCTAAAGGTGAACGCAGGGCAGTGTTACCAAAGGCTGTGCCCTGAGCAGGCTCAGCCCTGTCCACAGCTCACGGCGGCCTGGCTCTCACGCGTGCGGCTGAGTGTGGTCTTCTCTTTTCTAGGCATTTGGGCCTGGACCTGGTGCCTCGGAAGGACTTCGAGGTGGTGGATTCGGACCAGATCAGTGTCTCTGATCTCTACAAAATGGTAAGAAGGCTAACGCAGAGTAGCTTGCTCCTGCACACTCATTTTTCTCCTTTATTTGTCCTAATTATGCTATGAAAAGATGTTATGAAATAAAATGGTTCCTTTGTCTTTGTCCCAGAATAATTAAGGGGTTTCCTTATTCTGGCAGTGTGTCACACTTGCTTTTCTAAGTGGAATACTGTGCAGAGTGCTGGGCTGTTGTAATGTCAGTGGGCGTTTCTCTGTTGGTTTTGCGGTAAACAGAGCCAAAGCTCCTTTAGCTTTCACCAGCTCCTAAAATCCTGTCTCCAGTTCAAGCTTAAAAGAGCCAGTTATTGGTTAATGCAGTGATTAACATGGAAATAATGTGTCAATATTTCTGAGAGAGAGACAGCCTGTTAAATCCTTAGTTGTTGCAGAAATGTGTTGAGTTGGCAAATAGCCAAGACCACATTTTATAAGCTGGAAAAAAGCAAATGAAAGGCACACAATTTTACTGTATGACAAACGTCAGAAACCGCAGGTGACTATTGTGTGTAAATAAGGGACGGGTGAAACGTCTCTTTAAGGAGTATGTACATATTCAAGAAGCACACAGGTGCCCCCGAAGTGTACCGCTTTGGATGATGATAATAGGAGTGCTTGTTAAAATACACTTCATTTTCAAAAGTGTAATAGAATCCGCATAGTGTGTATATATTTTAGGGGGACACCCATATTTTGGAACACCCTGTATACTGGTGAGAATTAAGTTCTATAAAGAATTACAAGTTTCTATTTAAGAAGATGAAAAGGTGTTCAATATCACTGATCATTAGGGAAATGCAAAACAAAATGGCAAGGAAATATTATTTCACACCTGGAATGGAATGCCTGTCACCACAGAGACAGCAGCCGAGTATGGCCAGGACATGGAGCAGAGAACTCTGGCGCACTGTTGGTGGGGATAAGTTTGTGTAGTCACTGTGGAACTGGATAGAGAGTCCTCAAAAAACAAAGACTACAACTGCAGTAATCCCGCTTCTGGACGTGTGTCCGGAGGAACTAAAGCCAGCATCTCAGCGAGGTCGCCGCACTCCCATGCTGGTTGCAGCACAGTCACAGTAGCCAAGACATAGAGTCAACCTAAACAAATGTCCACTGGTGGGCGAATGACTAAAGGAAATGCTGTGTGTGCGCCACGGAATACTGTCAGCGGTAAGAAGGAAGGTTACCCTGTCATTTGCAACAACACGAATGAACCTTCAGGGTACTGTGCTAAGTGAGTCAAAGAATGACAAATACTTCATGGCCTAATAGGTAGAATCTGAAAAAGCTGCATTCATAGAAACGGAGTAGAATGGTGATCGCCAGGGGCTGAGGGTGGATGTTGGTCAGAGGGTCCAAACCTCTACAGGGAAGAGGATTCCGCTCTGGGATCGCCTGCACAGCCTAGGCATGGTGGGCAGCAGCAGGGTGTCATGTGTTGGAAGTTTCTAAAAGGGCAGATCTCAAATCTCACACCCAGCAATAGGGAGTTCCATGACATGAAAGTAGCTTATCTCCCAGCACACATGTGTATCAGATGGTCACATCCTACACCTTAAGTTCATACAACGCTTTATGACACTTAGATCTCATGCAGCTAGAAATAACACTTTCCCAGAAAATAGATATGAGTCTCCAGATAGAAAGGGTAGAACAAGTGTTTAGCATTTAATTGTGGAATTTCAGCTCACAAAGCTGAAAAGCTTCCTGCGAGGAAAGTGGGTCACCTACTAAGGGTTTGTTGTAAGAATAGCACTGTCTTCCTAAAAGCAACATTGGAATCCAGCTGTAACGAAGAATTGCCTTTAAAATGCTGATGGGGACAAAATTCAACCCAGAATTTTATATTACTGAGCCCTATTACTGATCAAATGGGGAAGTAGCCTAAAGAAGATTTTGCTCACTTAAAGTCCCAAAAAAATCTTTCTTTAGAAACCCTTTTCAGGAAGCCACTGAAAATGAATTATTTATTTAAAGTATCGGAGCAATCCAAAAGACGCTACTATGTGCCACCCAGGAGAGGGGTTCTGACTCCGTTGAGAGGTGCAGAGAACGCTCGGTGGCCTCAGAGGGGTCCGGGTCGCAGGTGGCCAGGGGAGTAACTGGTCCTGGCGGAAGCAGAGGCGCCGCCGGGCAGGGGTGTCTCCAGGTGAAAGCCCACTTCCTGGAGAGTCATGGGGAAACCACCCTGGGGGAAGCGCTACTAAAAGGTATTTTGTAGAGCTATTGGAGGGCATAGGAAAGGGCCCTATCATTTAATAGGACGAAGTGATCCCTGATCCTAAAGCAGAAAGCCTAGAAGACAGGAAGTGTAGCTGGAGGAGCCAGCTGTTACAATAGTATCCAGTTTTGACCAAAACTTGCAAGACATTACATATATAGTTGAAGTGAGGTAGATAGAAACAAATACCAGAATCCTCAGCTCCATTACAAGAGGCCACATCAGAGAAATCGGAAGTTGGATAGAGTATTATAAGTCTGACATAAAGAAATATTTTACTAATTTAGGAAAACACATTGAGGAGTCGAAAGAACCTTTTGGGACACAGAACAGGGTGAACAGAGGACTGATAACTTTATTTCAAACTTTTTAAAAACATGTTTTTATTCCAGAGAGGAAGGGAGGGGGAAAGCGAGATAGAAACATCAGTGACGAGAGAGAATCATGGATCGGCTGCCTCCTGCACGCCCCACACTGGGAATCAAGCCCGCAACCTGGGCATGTAGTCCCATGAATGAACATTAATAGTCAATAATAACTTGCTCATTTAACAATGCACATGAATATTTAATAGCAAATGCAGTTATTGAGATGCATTTAAGTGAATATTTAATTTTACTTTAGTTTTATCTAGGGTTAAATGTATGTATTTGGAAAGGAAGTGAGGCCATTCTACTCAGAAACCAGCCTGTACCTGCGCGATGAGGAAGCGTTCAGCAGATGTGCGTTCCCTCACGCTTCCAGGCCCAGAGGAAACAGGATAGAAACGCACTGTTGAGCTCTCTAAGACCAGGGACCTAATGTTTGTGAGCTAATCATTTGTTTTTGTTTTTATTTTTGGCAAGGGTTACTTCTAAATGTGACTGACTTTTCTATAGTAACTAATTATGAAGAAGAACGTTGCCCAAACCAGTTTGGTTCAGCGGATAGAGCCGTAGCCCTGCAGACTGAAGGGTCCCGGGTTCGATTCCGGTCAAGGGCATGTACCTTGGCTGCAGGCACATCCCCAGTAGGAGGTGTGCAAGAGGCAGCTGATCCATGTTTCTCTCTCATTGATGTTTCTAACTCTCTATTCCTCTCCCTTCCTCTCTGTAAAAATCAATAAAATATATTTATATTTTTTAAAAAGAATGCCAATAAGAATAATACTAATCATAGATAACAGTGGTCAGACATTCACAAATATAGGTATACGCTAACTTAATCTGCATAAAATCCTATGATGTTGAGTTCAGCACAAAATGTTATCCTTGTCCTGGCCTGTTGCTCAGTGGTTAGAGGGTTAGTCCCGGTTCAGCTCCTAGTCACAGGCACATACCTCATTTGCGGGTTCGTTCCCCACCCTTGGTTGGAGTATGCACAGGAGGCAGTTAGTGTCTCTTTCACTTCGATATTTCTCTCTCTCTGCTCCCTCCCTCTCAGTCTCTCTGAAAATCAATGGAAAAACTGTCCTTAGATGAAGATTTAAGAAGTTGTCCTCAGTTTACAAATGAGGAAACACAGGTGTGAGTCTAGATTGAAAACCAGGTGTCCTGACGCAGGTCCCTAACTACTCTGTCACGCTGCTTCTCAGTTTGAAATTTGAGCCTCTTAACACCCCTGTGAGGAAGACAGAAGCCCTCACCTTATTGCTACAGTTAAGGAAAGTATCTCTTGGAGAGTAAGTGATTGATTTCTCTGAAGTTTCACAGCCTCCTTGGTGTGGCTGGGATTGGAATCTGCTGCTTCTGACTTCAGCCAGCAGCAAAGGAACAGCTGGAGAGATGCTTGGGAGGGAGCCTCTTCAGGTTCAAGGCTACCCCTCCTGCAGTGAGGAGAGCGGGACAGCTAGGTTATTGGCTCAGGCATGGCCCAGGCGGTATGTGGAGAGAACGGAGCGAAAGCAGAACTCCAGCAGCAAGTACCTCCTGTGACTTGGCGGGACTCCGAGCAGAGAGGCCTGGGTTTGAATCGGATTTTGCCGCCTTCTTGCCACGTGACCTTCAGCACATGGCTTTCTTGTGCTAAGCCTTGGTTGTCTAAGGGTTAACCAAATGTGAGTGACATTTATCTAACAAGGTTATCAGAATTAAATGAGATCGTATGTATAAAAGACATAGTAGAATGCCTAAAATACGGAAAGAAGAGGCTTAATGGAAAGTTCCTCCCAGTTGAGTGAAATGCTTTCCTTCTCTCCGCAGCATCTATCCAGCCGGCAGAGCGTCCAGCAGAGCACGTCCCAGGTAAGCAGCTCAGCGGCCCCGGGGGGCACCAGAGAGGATGCCCTGGCTCTTCCCTCCGGTGGTGCTTTCCGCCAAGGAGCCGGCCTGTAAGCGGCCGTCCAGGCCCTCTCCTCTGTGCATCTGCAGCTGAAAGAAAGGAGACTGAGAGGCTGGGGTGGCCAGTCCGCCAGGAAACACAAATGTCACTTAGGATGGTGACTGTCTGCCGCCCCATGTGAGTCACGTGCACCAGGATCAGGGCTGGACCCCCGGGAAGTGGCTGGGGAACGGTTCCCTGGAGAGCTGAGGTGTGGGACCCGGGAGGGAGCTGGGATTCCCGCCCTGTCCCTGGCACTCGGCTTGCTTCTCCCAGCTGCGTAGCTGCCAGTCAGACCCGGTCAGACCCGGTGCGCTGACGCGGCCCTCCTGCCGAGAACACGCCGCAGGCCTCTCCTGCGGGGAGCTAGTCAGTTATTTCCTCTCTCTGACTCACTCCCAGGAGCCAGACAACAGCCCTGGGTTTGCCTTTCTCCTCAGGCAGACACCATGCGCCCCCGGCACGGGGACACCTGCCGGATGCCCGTGCCGCACCACTTCTTCCTCAGCCTGAAGAGCTTCACCTACAACACCATCGGGGAGGACACCGACGTCTTCCTCTCCCTGTACGACATGCGGGAAGGCAAGCAGATCAGGTGAGCTGAGGCTCTGGGCTGAGCTGGGTCATTCCTTCTCTGGCCTCAGAGCAGATAGACACTTGGGCGGGGAGGCGAGGGAGACAAGATGCAGTACCTCCGCTCCCGTAGCTGGCAGTGCTGCCTCACACCCAGTGTCTCCTGGAGGCCGTGCGTGGCCTGCTTTCTCCTGCGCCTCCTTCCACGGGAGGGCCGAGCCAGGCTTGGCTGTGGGCACCTCAGGGGGAGAGGGAGGCGTCTGTCCAGATCCGGAGACTAGGGCAGGAGGAACATGGAAAACGGGTCCGTGGAGCCCCGCTCCAGAGGCAGGACGCCGGCTCTGCCCTCTGCGCGCAGAGAGGGCTCGCAGGGCTACCGGCCAGTGTGTCCGGAGTGGGGGCCACGCAGCCTTCGTGCCGCTGCGGCCTGGGAGGGGCAGCATCTGCTGGGCAGGCGGGGCCTGGCTCCATGGGCCTCTTGGCCTGAGCTTGGGGGAGAGGCGCGGCCAGGGGCGGAGGTGAGCCTGCTTTCCCGCCCAGGCCCAGCCGCTCCAGGCCCCGCTTCTCCTGGAGGCCGGCGGGGTTATGCAAGTTCTTTGTGCTTTCCGGATGCTCTGCCCTTAGCAGGTCCGGGAGGCACACACGTCCTCTGTTCTGGAGGGTCTCTCCACGTCCTCGATGATGTCCTTTAGTGCACTGCAGTTTTTCCTTTTTACGGAGTCCAGCGTTTCCCATTTTTCTGTCATTGCTTTTGGTTTCATAAGCACATTTTAAAAATCATGTACCTGTTACTCTGAACAATTTGATACCAATAAACTCATACATGTAAGAATGTTATTTTGTAATAGCAAATATCTTAAGGCAGTCTAAATAAATAATAGTGTAACCTTTGAAAATACAGGGGCAAAAAGAAGTGAGGGACTAAATTAGTTTCTGTTGTTCGTAACAAATTGCCACAGACATAACGGGTTAATATGACTGCATTTTAGTTCACAGCTCTGGAGATTAGAAATCCGTCCAGGCACGGCTGGGTACTCCGCTCAGGGTGTCGGCAGGCAGAAGCCAGTGTCACCTCGGCTGCGGGCTAGTCTGAAGGCCCTGGGGGATGGCCCAGCCTCACGGGTTGTCGGGAAGATTCAGGGTCTCTCAATGCAGGTCGGAGCTGCTCTCGGCTCCGAAAGGCACCTGCTTGCCTTGCCTGGGCTGCCCCTCCGTCTTTAGGGTCAGCATGCAGTGAGCCCTTCCCAGATTTCGGATCTCTGACTCCTGTTCTGCACCCCGTGGGCGGAAATCCTGCACTTTGAAAGGCCTGGTTCACCCAGACAACCTCCTCATTCCACAGCCAGTGCTGCCGTGGCTCTAACCGGTCGTTGGAATGAAAGCCACCGCACTGGCATTCCTGGGGATGCTGCCACCTTAGAATTAAGAGGCAAGTTTGGGGACCATCTTAGAATTCTGCCAAAACAGGGACTACTTCTACTTCTACATTGTGTATGTAAAGGAACGTTCATGAAATGTTGTTCACTGTTCACAACTGCATGCATAGTATGACTAGTATTTGTGGGGGGAAACTATATATACATATCAGGTATATGTATTATAATCTTTAGTAACTTTTTAAAAGACTACAGTTTTTGAAAAGAACTTTTGAATTGACAGGTATTTGAAGTTTTGTTAGTAATTTTTTTAAGAGGCTGGCAACAATCTTAAGGAAAAGACAATTATAGTGAATTATAATATAACAAATACTAGTTCTACTATAAGGAAAAAAACTTTAAAATGTTTCATTGATACTTGCCCGGACTTTAAATGGCAGCTGGCAGTGAGGCACAAACATCTGCTTGCTTTTCTGTGATGAAGGGGTAAGTTGAAAGGAATTTAGCCATTCATAGGGTAAATGGCTAGTCTGAAGGCCCTGAACTTAAGATGTCTTTTCTATTTTTCCTAATATCATGGGTTCCCCTTCTATAAGGAAATCATTGCCTTTGTTTAAAAATATTTTTCTGTATGCATATCTACTATGACTGTTAACCATTATCTTATTATATTTAACAGTTACCTCCTCAAAATAGTACACACAGTCATCTTCTACAACAGAGTCTGTGTCATCTGTATGTGGTTCTGGACGGTACACTTTCCTCTCCTATTCTGTGACTCCCTCCTCACAGGATGTGTGACTGTCACTGCTGGTTTTCTCTGAGGCTCTCCCTGGCCTTAGGGTTAGCCCGGGCTCTGAGCCTCAGGCGCCAGCGATCGATCTCATCCCTTCCCTGCCTGTCCCCGAGGAGTCTTGGGGGGGGGGGGGGTGGAGGGCGGGGGTTGTTTTTGTGTTTTGTTGTTGTTAGGCCTTAGGAATGCTATGTTGCCCTCAGAAACTTAACCACTCTTGATTATCACACGAAAACACTTAAGTTAGCCAGCTTTTCACAGATGCTGTGCAAAACAAGCAAAAAAATTCTCATTTCCTATTCTGCTGTTTTACTCGGCATTAAAATCCCCTTGTGTGGAATAAACTTTTCCTTGAAAATCAGCTGCCTCTGTAATTGAAGCAGAGGGTTCTGGCCGAGAGTCAGGCATTCCACCCAAGTGAGATAATCTGCCGCTGAAAGTCTCAGGTGCCCCTGGAGAGAGATTTTCTTTTAAAATGATGGTGAGATCAGTGCTCACTAAGGCAGGCAGTTTTGCCTCCCTCTGCAAAGGAGGTCGTGTCTACGATGCAACTGCAGCTCCTCTGCAAGAGCCCGTCCAGCTGGTGGTGGTCCTGCAGGTCAGGCTTCCGCTCCAGCCCGGTGTGGTCCAGCCTGGGGCTCAGCCCACTCCCCAGCAGCCCCCCAAGGTTTCCTATGTCCCAGCAGGAATCAGAGGAGCTAGGATCCTGGCTCTGCTGTTGGCCCTTGAACAACACGGTTTTGAACTGTGCGAGTCCTCTTATATGTCATTTTGTTTAATAAGTATGCAGTTGGCCCTCCAGATCCTGGGTGTTACATCCATGGATTCTGCCAACCGTGCATCAGAAACTATTTTTGGTTCTGGTCGGTGGGGCTCGGTTGGAGCGTCATCCTGTACACAAAAAGGTATGGGTTCATCCTCTGGTTGGGATGTGTTCAGGAGGCAACTGATCAATCTCTCTCTCTTTTTCTTTCTCTCTCTCTCTCCCCTCCCCTCCTTCTTCTCTCTGAAATCAATTTCACTTTGAAAAACAACTGTATTTTCAATTCACAGTTGGACCAACTGTATGCATTTTTCTACACCATCTAGAATAATAAAAGGACAATATGCTAATTAGACCGTATGTCCTTCCGGACGATGCTGGGCCAGAGTGAGGCCCAGTCCCGGAGGGAAGCCGCCCGGGTCCTGGGAGCCTGTGGGCGGCTGAAGCAAAGCCCGGTCCCGGGTGCGGGAGGGAAGCTGGTGCTGGCAGCCAGGAAGGGAGGCCTATTCTTGTACGAGTTTTCGTGCATCGGGCTCTAGTTATAGATAAGGGACTTGAGCATCTGCAGATTTTTTATCCATGATGGGGGCGGGTCCTAGAACACTCCATGGAGACAGAGGGGCGGCTTGGAGAAGTTACATATGGATTTCTGACTGTGGCCAGGGGTGGGGTGGCAGTGGCCCTAATCACCACATTGTTTAAGGGTCAACTGTATTGCATTCCAGTGGCCACGCCAACTCAACATGCTTCTACGTATATGTCCAACACATCAGATCATACTCAGAAACGTTATAGGGAAAATCTGCTAAAGAGATAGGCCCAGTGAAACGCTCCCTTTAGATATGTACATTGGTGTGTGGTTAAACCTGTGCTGTTTTCACCTGAGAATAAGGTCAGAAACGCTCTCCTGTGTAGCTATCATACCCTCTCACTTTATTCCGAGCCTAGATGTCAGGCTGCAAGAAAGTTTTTACACAGTATCCCACAATCTGGACAAAAAGGGGAAAGGAAATAACCAGGTTCTCTGAGTTCTCTGTTTACAATAAATTGCCTTCTGCTCTGCCTACGTCAGGGCAAAGTGGAATAGCTCTAGACCTGTCAGCACATCGGTCAGGGCTTCGGGCTTTCCGTTTGGAAGGGTGTGTCCTGTGCTGTTTGACAGCCCGGAATGGAGATTCCTGAGAGAGGAAGGCACACGGAGCACTGGATGTGCAGGCGTGGTGTCCGGGAGCACCAGCGGCGGGAGGCTGTTGTTAGGGAAACGGGAGACGGGCGCGCGGAGGAAAAGCACTGGGACAAATGAGAGGCAGCTCTGAACGGAGACTGGTCCTTTGCGGTCATGGGAACCAGGAATGGCCACTGTCCACCTTGTTAGACAGGCAAATGGGTGAGAGAAGTGGACATTGAGGTGTCAGACACACAGTACATAGAGCTGGGCCCTGGAAGATCCGTTCTGTGGGAGAAAGCGGGGCCTGGTCTGCTGCAGCATGGCTGCCTGAGCTAACTGACCTAGCGAGGCCTCTGGTGCGGCTGCCGCTGCCAAGGGAGGCCAGCCGGCGTCCTGTGAGCACATTTAGGAGACTCACGTGGAAGAGGTTCTGCCAGTTGCTTTCCTTAAACTCGGTTAATGATGATTGAAATCCTAGCGGCCCGTTATTTGCCAGGGAGCCATAACACATGCTGATTTAAGAGTGTCTAACCCTAGAGAGAATTTTTGTAAAAATTTATTTGAGCCAAAACTGATGACAGCTGCTGGGAAGCAGTATCTCAAATGCTCCAGAGAAGGACGGTTTTGCTGTTTACTTTATGCATTTCGGATTAGAGGGAACGTGAGGAATATTACATGGAAGTGCGAGAGAATGAGGCAGGGATTGGTACAGGCGAGCTAGCGAGACTATGTGCTTTCATGGGGGTGCTTAAGGCTTATGTCCAAGATGTGTTGCACAAAAACAATGGCAAGGCTTGCCCAAGACAAAGATAAACCTTTTGCTAAAAAAAAGTTACATCCTCAGGGGTGTCGACCCCCGTGACCTGCCCAAATAGGAAGTATGGTCCGGTCACCCTGTGAGGTTACTCTCCACCACAGGACCTGACAGTTTACCCCCTCTTAGTCCCCATACACTTACCTGGACGCTTCAGATCTAACTTAAAAACTCCCTATTAAATATCAGCCTGATTGTGGCCCTTGAGTTTTGAACCTACACACAAAAATATAGCATTTTTTTTCAAGAGCTTTTAATGGAAAATAGGGATATTTTAGCCTCAAGACAGCATAGAACAGTGATCGGCAAACTCATTAGTCAACAGAGCCAAATATCAACAGGACAGTGATTGAAATTTCTTTTAAGAGCCAATTTTTTTAAAACTTAAACTTCTTCTAACGCCACTTCTTCAAAATAGACTCGCCAAGGCCGTGGTATTTTGTGGAAGAGCCACACTCAAGGGGCCAAAGAGCCGCATGTGGCTCGCGAGCCACAGTTTGCCGACCACAGGCATACAGCGATGCACTGAATAAACCAATGACAGTGGAGGCTGGGGAGCTGGAGCCTGGGCTGAGAGGGAGCCACGGTGTGACGTGGTGAGGTGCTCGGACACAAGGGAACCCACTAGAGAGAGGCCAGTAGCTGGAAAACGGAAAGCAAAACTGTGGTTTATTGGGTGCACAGGAAAACAAGTCTTATTACCATCCCTGTTTATTGGACAAAAATTACATTATCTTCACTGATTATTGCCTGTACCGGCCTTAGCGCTACAGTGTTGGAGTGACTGTGAGGTATGTGGACGCCCTTAGCCACAAGTGGGAGTACAGAGTGGACACTGTGGAATGGTGGAAAGCAGAGTCAAGCCCAGTCCCAAAGGCCAAGGCCACTTCCGTTCTGCTCAACCAATCTGTGTTTTGCTCTTTCTCTTCCTCTCTCTCAAGCCAGTAAGAAACATATCCCTGATGATTTCCATTCAAGGGCAAAGGGCCCTGTGGGAGGCAACCATCCACGTGAGAGCAGTGATTCATCTTGGCTGCACGTTAGGATGGAAGCTCCCAGCGCCATGCAGCCGGAGCTGTCAGTGGTTCCAGTGTGCAGGCAAGGTTGAGAAGCACTGCTGGGACAGCTGAGTTTAAGGAATTGGTTGGATTTTTTTTTTTAATTTCTTTTTTAATCACAGCTGGCACACAATATTATATTTCAGGTGCACACCACAGTGATGAGGCACTTATATAATTAACGAAGTGATCGCCCTCATAAGTCTAGTACTGATCTGACACATACATAGTTACTAGAATATTATGAGCTGTACTCCCTATGTTGTACTTTATATCCCCATGACTATTTTTATAATTGCCAACTTGTACTTCTTAATCCCTTCACCTTTTCAGGAACTCAGAATCTGTTGGGTCTGGGTGGAGCTCCTGCATCCAGAAGGCAGTGGGAGGGTGTTAGCAATGACTTGTTAGTGACACAGTTACAGTGCTGGTCTGAAAATGGCTTACTTTTTACAAAGTGGAGTGGATTGCAGCTATAATAGCCTCTTGTTGATCTATTCAGCACGTTGTACACCTAACCATGTGAAAGGTATTTCAGGCACCAGGGATTCAGCACAAAACAAGACAAAAAAATCCTTTTCCTGTTAGAGCTAACATTCTAAAAGCGGAAACAGACAGCAAGTAAATGCACACTACAAACCCTGGAAGGTGTAGATGCTTTGAAGAATTTTTGCATTGCAATTGTTTTCTTTCATTAAGAAATTTGTAGGATATATTAAGGCTCACCCTGATCTGGCTGAGCATCTGTGGATGGCTTCAGAGGAACGGATAGTTCACCTTAGTTGGCTAGTGGCGTTTGCATAGATAGAGTCGGCAGTCAAAAGGAAGGCTATAGAGGAAGCGGAGGGATGGGCTTGTGGCAGCTTCCCTGCCTAGAGCACCCGGCCCCGCATGGGTTGCAGGGCGCGGGTGAGTGAAGCAGCAGCCTCGCCCAGGGATACTCGCTCACGCAACAGCTCTGGTTCTCAGCTCTGAAGCCGGTCTGGCCAGGTGAGAACTCCCCTGTAAGGATTCTCGCACCCATTCTGGGGCTGGTCCTGTGCCTTGGCCCCTGCCTCATCCATCTGCTGGCTCCACACTGAGCTCCTGACCAGCTGTGGCCAGCCAGGACCAGTCTGTGCTCTGTCCACTGCTCCTGAGGACGATTCAGCCCCCCACGGTCATCCAGGCCAGCCCTGCCCGAGGCGTCCAGCTCAGCCCTGTGTGTGATTCGGGCTCGTCAGGATTCCTGGCTTTGACTCTGAGGTCTGTCCTTGCCCTTGTCCTAAACTTTCTCAGCGCACACTCAGATCCTACTGCCTTACCGTGGTTAGCGCCATGGTGAGCCGGACTGCTTAGCCCTCATGCTCCGTCCCCTCAGCCGTACAGTCCGAGTGTCTGTCCCCACAGAGGACAGGGCCGGGGAGGACAGAGAGCCTGAGGGGAGAGTCCCGGCCACCGTGGCGAGCTTAGATGTGTTGGAGCTTGGCTCCTGAGTCCAAACATCGGTGTTCTGTATGCTTCGGTTGGGCTTCCGAAAGGCAGGAAGGGCACAGGGAGGCCGGCTGCCACTGCCGAGATCCTCCTCGCCAGAGGCCCGGGCCTGGCACCCACCCGGGTGATGGGATTCTGTCAGCTCTGCCCAGGTGGCAGGACAGCAAAGGCCATTAGCTAAGATGCCATCAGAGCCGGGCGGCGGCAGGCACATTCAGAACGCTCGTTTACTGCGAGGAGCCCCGGAGAGCCTTCAGGGCAGGAAAACGCCGTGAGTGCAGATAGAGCCTTCTTTGGGGAAAGCGTGCCCTTGATTACTCCTCGCTCTGTTCCCACTGCCGTGGAGTTTTAATTGTGCTGTCCCGTCAGCATAAAGCCGTTAGGGCCAACAAGACTGCGTGAAGGAGGCTCATTTTCACTTAGTGCAGCTGTCTGCTGAGCCTCTGCTTGGCTCTAAGCTGCGGACTTAGGAGGTACAGTCCCTGCTCCATAGACAGGACTTGGGACTTGAAGGGTTAGAGCGCCAGGGCAGCCCCTGGTGGTCATTCCTGAGAAGGACTCCTAGGGCTCCGAATGAAGTCCTCATAGCTGAGCTTTACTGCAGTGACAGAGGGTAACCAGCTCAATCTTCACAGAGGCGGAGGAAAGCTAGAAAGCACACTGAGTTTTACCAGTGCTTATGAAGTGTTCTCTGGAGCCCTGAAGTGTCTCCGGGTTGGTGGGTAAGAGAGAGGGTAGGTAGGGGGTTCCTACCCTTGCCTCTTTCCTCCATCTCTGCTTCAACCAGTAGCTCAGTCTTTAAATTTTTCATATATTGGCGAACAGTGCAAGGCTTTGTTGGAGAGAAGGGGAAAGCTGATACTAAAAATAAATGTGAAAACCACAGCAGTGGTTTGCCTTTCTGAACTCCTTTGTGCACTTCTGCTCGTCCTGCTTTTGAGTGAAGGGGGAACCTAAAGAGCTTGAGAGAGAAAGCCGAGTGGGCTAAGGTGGAGAATGAATCCACGAGGAGATTTTGGAGATGCCCTCACCTGCTGGGTAGCACCAGGCAGTCGGGGCTCGGGACTACTTGCCTGTCGTAAGCCCTTGGAAGGTTGTCCTGGGAGAGATGCTAAGTGGTTGGCATCTGTCTGCACAGAGGACCCAGTGAGAAACTGCGATTAAAGGGAAGAAGCTGAGAGAATTCCTCTGGACTTCCTGAGGACAGTGCCTATGTTTCCAGAACAGAGCCCCAAAAATCCCCTTCCCGGGCGTCCCAGACGGTCTCTGCTCAGAGCCCTGCGGAGGCCGGAACCTCCGGGAAGTGGCCCAACGCTAGCCTCATGGGAGAAGCGTAGGAAGTAGAACTTTATAGAAGCAAGCGCTTCTGGAATTAAGTCGTGTTAGACTTGTCACACATCGGATTATGGAATTCATCTCTAAGCACCTGCTCAGTAACATGAAATTAATGTAACTTCACGCAGCGTCATGTATAGCACATCATAAAGACAAGTAAGTGCGGCACAGTTCACTTACAGCACTGCTCAATGAAGAGGGGGAATTTATCATCATCTCTTTCTCAGATTATCCAAGAGAAAAACCGGCCTGTTGCCCTCATGTAGAGATGGGGCTGTTTATAAAGTCTCACGAAAAAATTCTACTCTCTTGGCCACAGCACCACCACCCCTCCCCCCCCACACACACACCTTTGGGAAGTAGTATTTTGTGTGGCTCTCACTGGCACACAGTTAGCAAACTGTGTTTGTGCAGGCTCTGTTGCCTTACACATAAGTGGGTTGTGAGTCAAATAGCACGTGTCTGGCTGGTACTTAAAGCACATAAGGTTATAAGCCTCTGGAAAGTCCCAGAGGATAGAAACTGTGTGTGTTTAATGAATTATTTCCCAACAATATTTAACCATTTCTTTTGCAGAATAGCTGTTGCCATATCAGGAAACATTGGATAGACATTGGCCTTCAAATAGTTTTCATGTGAACAGAGAGCATCACTTAGTTATTTCCATTGGAGAAGCTAGCACAACAGGAAATAATTTATGTACCTAAAGCCCTTTGAAAAGAAAAACAAAAACAAAAACCCACACACACAGTTATTTTGAATGTTTCACAAATTGTGAAGAAGCTCAGGTGAAACCAGAGCATGAAAAGCTAGGACAGTGGTCTGCAAACTGCGGCTCGCAAGCCACATGTGGCTCTTTGGCCCCTTGAGTTTTTAGCAAAGGCCAGCTTAGGAGGACCCTAAGTAAGTTAATAACAGTGTACCTACCTATATAGTTTAAGTTTTAAAAATGTGGCTCTCAAAAGAAATTTCATGTCGTCGTACTGTTGATATTTGGCTCTGTGGACTGAGTTTGCTGACCACTGGTCTAGGAAATGTGCAGCTCAGGTAGGCACTGAGGGAATTGCCTGAGGGGCCGCCTTTCACTATGGAGGAGGAAGAGAAAGATGAAGAGAAGGAGGGGGAGGAGGAGGGGGAGAAGAAGGAGGAGTTGTTCTTGGGTTTTGATGGGCAGCAGCTCTGTCCACCTGGAATTTGCTTTATCTGCCCTTTGTCTTGGGGAGCACAGTTTGGGAGCAGCGCCTTTGGGGAGATAAGAGCTACAGCAAGGAAACAGCAGCACCTGTGGGCAGTGTGCAGTGCCCTCGCGTGTTGCTTGGCAAGAAAGACGGTGCTCCCCACTGGCTGTCCTCTGGCCTTGCCGTCACTGGGGCTGTGGTGAAAGTGACTGGGTTTCTCTGTAAACGGTCTTTTTGTTTGTTCCGGAGCATGCAGACCCTCACCTTTCTGTCTCTCTCTCTCCTCCGTTTCAGTGAGCGGTTTCTGGTGAGACTGAACAAGAATGGTGGGCCAAGGAACCCAGAGAAGATAGACCGAATGTGTGCCCTCTTTACAGTATGTGCCAGTTCTCTTCCCTTCTCCGCTGTTACTCCAGCCAGGGCTGCAGTGTGGCTATTGTCACCCTAGAAACAAGCATTTATTCCTGTTTCCCCACACACTGGGGAGGATAGGCCTTCATTTATGTTTCTACCAGGTTTTAATGAAATATTTAAGGAAAACTGAAATTAGTTTTTAATTGAATTTTTTACTAAAGAAATATAATTAAGTGCCTTTACTAATGTAGATTTTATAAGCTACTTAATATAATAGACACTTAAAATCTGGGAGCAGTCTTTCTTACTTTCTCTGAGAGGTAGAGCCTCATGTTCCTGTAGAGGCAGAAACCGCTTCCCTGAGATGGCTGTCATTGAAACGCCCAGGTGTCTGGAAAGGTCTGTGAATCTGGCTCAGCTAAATGATGTTTTGTCCACCTTGGAGCTCAGCGTACAAACCTTAGGTGACAGTGCGGGGAGGAAGGGCAGGAATGCCGACCCATGAAGACGGTTAAGGAGTTGAGATCATTGTGTCCGAGAAGGTCAGGGCTTGCTCTTTCAGCAGGAAAAGATAAGGGAGAGAGTCCAAACTGCTGTTAATGGGCTTAGGTGAGGGGATGGGGGGGAGAGGCCTGAACTGGGATGTGGAGCGCTGCGGTCACCGCCTGAACCAGCTGGACCTCTGTCCAGAAGGTCTCCATAGCGTTAGGAGGTTTTTCTGGATCCTGGTTTCTAACCTTTTTCTGTTTTGATTCATTAAAGCAGCAAAAGAAAGTGTTGATTCCTTGCTCTTTGGCACTGGGACCAGGCTGTGTGCATGCACTGTCCTTGAACACGATGAGTGCAGTCCTTGTCTCTTGAAGAAATTAACTTAATTATGATGATATTTGAATATAATTACAGTAAATCAAAATTTTCACTTCCCAGCATTTTAATGGGCCAGAAGCCTGAGCTGTAGCTGCAACGTTACAAATCCGAGATACACATGGCACTCGTGATGTGGATTCAGGCTGCCATGATGAGGGGCACAGGCTGCTGCCAAAAACAGCATTTCTACATTCTCTCTGAAGTACGGCCCTGGTTTCTTTGAAAAGATCAAAAAGTGATTCGAGGAATTTTTTTCAAAGCACATAAGACTTTGAACAAGGTTGTCATAGCCAGGAGTTTTGTGTTTTCCTGTAAGCTGTGTGAAATCACGTTGGTGGCACTGTCTTCTCATTGTCTAAATGAGCTCCTCCTGTAGGCTGGAGGAGTGTCCAGGTTGGCACTTGTGCTGCGGAGTTTCAGAATACATGCAAGGCAGTGCAGCCACAGCTGTGGTGGATGCGACCTGTTCGCTTCCCTTGGCTTCAGGGAAGGGGACCTTCCACACTGAGGAGGTTAGTTCCTCACGCAGACGTCAGAGCCACCTTCAGACAGTCCTGTTCTCAGGAAAACCTGTCTTTTTCTGACTGTGTTAGATTTCAGAGCTTCCGATGCAGGAAGGATTTTACCCAAGAAGGCGGTGTTGCATGTTTGTGTGGGTGTCTAACATGAGGTTTTGCTGGCTTTCATGGTAAGCAGTGGCTGTGTGTCTGAGCGAGGGGCACATCTGTGTGTTTACTCCTCACTTGACATCCAGTGCCTCACACACAGCACCCGGCAAATCCTAAGACCGTAATGATAATTCCTTATGTAACTAAATGAATGTGTGTTTCCTTTTTGTTTTATTTGAGTGACCAACTCGAGAATGAACTTGTACTGCTTTCCCTGCATCAGTTGGCATTGTATTTGCTACATTTATTTATACTCTTCCACATTTCAAAATAGAATTTTAGGTAGTGGAATTAAGAATGAATTTGATGATGAGTATAATGACATTACATATTAAATTGCCTCCTTTTCTGCAGCATAAGTCTGAATAAATTGGCTTTGTTTTATATTTGTAAATCCCAAATTGCTACTGAAAAGGGTGCAGGGAAATGAGATGGCTTTTCCATATTTAAAATAGAAAGTTAGTAACTGAGTCTGAGATGCTGAGCCCCGAGGCACTGCCCTCTCCTTACAGTGCCATTGGGCACTAGCTTCCAATGATATGGATTGGAGGGTGTGGTCCAGTGGACAACTCTAAATTCAAACCCTGCTCATTGGCTGAATGGTGGGTGAGTCATCTTCTTCCCATCTTCCCAGGCCGTGTGAGTATTTACTATGGACAGCCACACTTAGTACTTGGTTTTGAAGAGTTTACGTGAATAACTCCATGGTAACCACGTTTAACTATGCATTTACTTTTATTTTTTTGGATTTTTTTCTTTATTACGTATGTGTCCTTATCCCTCCATTGCCCCCCACCTATGCATTTACTTTTAATAAGATAGCTTTCATATTAAAATTTGGCATTGAAATTATGTGGAACTCATAAGTAATAATTTTACTCAAAATATTTTCTTGCACTGATTATTATCATATTATTGACCTCAAATGAATACCATAAAGGGTTCTGAGTATCATGTACAACATGGTCAGAAAGGACCCCTGCCCAGCAACTTGGAAAATACTATAAATTATATTTAAGGCTTCTTCCTTTTATTCAGTCAGACAAAGCCAGGGGAGAGGTCCATGGCCCTATTGTGTACAGCCCATCTGACTAGTTCTCTGGGTACATTGGGATTAATGGTTCCAGTGTCATTTGATAGTTCAGACTAACATAATCCGCTATACAAAAAGAACCCTTTCACTTTGGAATGTGTCAACTATTTCTATATCCTTCAGTAGTAGTCATGTTTCAGTCCCTGAAACACTTAAAAATCATCATTCATTCTCAACAACGGCTGGGGGGGAGCAGTAAGCTGATGACCTGGTGAAAAGTCTGAACCATTACTTCAAGTACAGTGTTAAATAAAGTATAAGTGCCTATTTTATTTCAAAATGTGTTCTAAACATAAATAATGTATGAAGTTATTTTCATAACTCTAGTTTTTAAAGTTTCTGATTCTGAATCAAATTTGTTTACTTAATGAAGCTCTTAAATTTTTCCAAATGAAATTATTTTCAACATTATACTCAAGTACAAATGATATATATCAGAATTTAGAAATGGAGATCAGATTATTGAAATTGCACTAAGACCAAGTTAATCTTTTTCAAGGCAGCACACCTAGTGTGCAATAATCATAATCATTTGTGGACAGTGGAATAAATGTAAAGTAGTAAAAAATAGACTTTTACAATTTCAGTCATTAGTGAGCTCTTTTCGTTTTTTCCCCACTTTTGTGCATTGAACATTTCTTTTGTTATAAAATGTTAGGTAATATTAGGCAACATCATGAAGATTTCTAATGTGAGAACTCTTGTAGATACCATGTTTCCCCGAAAATAAGACATCCTCTGAAAATAAGACCTACTTACAGGTTTCCTTCTGAGTGAAATATAAGGCATCCCCCCGAAAATAAGGCCCCCCCTAGGCTAAACATGAGAGATTTGGTCCACTGATTCTGAAAGAAATGGAGTCACAAGAAATTCACCAGGAAATTCAGGAATTGGATTGTTATGATGATGTTGCAGAAGATGGTGACATGATTGTCATTGAATAAATGAGTAAATTCTTGATACTGTAGGATTCACAGTTTGTCTGGTTTGTGTTGACAACTACCATACTACCGTACTGTATACAGGTAATAAATTTCCTTTATTTTCATTTAACAATAAATGTGTACCATATTCTTCTTCATGGAAAAATAAGACATCCCCTGAAAATAAGACCTATCGCATCTTTGGGAGCAAAAATTAATATAAGACACTGTCTTATTTTCGGGGAAACAGGGTATTTGTTAGGTGTTCGAAATAAGGGCTGGAAAAGTGTTATCAATAAAATAAACTTCCAGAGGTTCATAAGATATGAGCTATTCATTACTGCAGGAATCATGATGTGCTTGAACCTCCCTTCCCCACCAATCACATACGCTAAAGGTCACAAAAGAAAACCTTATGAGGTTAGAAATGAAATTTTAATTATTTTCTGTGTATTCATTGCCTTAATTAACTTTTTTTTCCTCTTTTCTTAGGATCTGAGCAGCAAAGATATGAAGAGAGATTTGTATATAGTTGCCCATGTGATCCGAATAGGTACTGTTCACCTTATTCATTCACGTGACTAAGACCAGGCCAACTTGGGATAAGTTCCTGCTCTGTCTGAGCTTTGTCTTCTGCCCACCTCTTCCCTGCTACGTCAGGTCTCAGTCTGTACTGGAACTCCATCTGTAGCTCAGCTGCTATGGTAGCTGAGTTTGCTATAAATGAATACTTTTTTTCACATACAATCTTTTAAAAATATGTTTTCATTAATTTTTTTTTAAGAGAGAGAGAAAGAGAAACATTGATTGGCTGCCTCCTGCATGCCCCCTACTGGGGATTGAGCCCACAACCTGACTGATGACCCCTCAGTGCTTGGGACAATGCTCAGCCATCTGAGCCACACTGGCAGGGCTCTCTCACAACTTTTTTTTTTTTTTTAATATATTTTATTGATTTTGTACGGAGATGAAGGGAGAGAGATAGAGAGTCAGAAACATCGATGAGAGAGTCATCGATCAGCTGCTTCTTGCACACCCCCTACTGGGGATGTGCCCGCAACCGGGGTACATGCCCTTGACCGGAATCGAACCCGGGACCTTTCAGTCCCCAAGCCGACGCTCTATCCATTGAGCCAAACCAGTCCCTGCAACAACTTTTGTTTCCTCTTAGTTTTGGACCCACACCCTTTACCTCAAGGGGTCTGCGTGTAGGCACTCTCCTTACCAGAGTGCCTGCCACTGCCAGTCCTCTGCCACAGAGGTTTATAGCAGGTGGCCAAGGCTGCCAACTTAACAGGTGTGGAATGGCCTTTGCTGTGTCCTGTATCCAAAGTATATGCTATTCTTATTGCAGCGGGTGGATGGCACCTACTTCGGTGCCACACAAGATGGAGAAGAGCCGTTTGCTGCTGTTCTCTGGCTGGTTTGCCTAGCCTTATTTCAAATCTATGGCCTCATCTGGGCAGCCATGACTAACCAAGTCTTTCTTCATAGGTTTGGGTTTTGGCAAATTTTGTCAGAGGATATGCTTTGCCAACAAAACAGCTGTTTTGCTGTGGTTTGGTTTTGCTTTACTTGAGGAAGCATTTGTGAGATTCTGGTATTACATTTGCAAGTCCTCTTGTCCCTGTAGGCACGGCCCCGTAAGCAGGAAAAGCAAGGTTTTGTCCACGTTGTGAGGCCATTCTTGCTCCTGTGGAGGTTCAGGGGTGGCTTTGGCAGCTAAAATACTCAACTTTCATAACAGGCCAAAATTTTACTGTCAGCACATTGGCTTTTCCAAGAAGTTCATGGAAGCTTTGTTTTACTGTCATGTGATTGTAGTGGCCCTTTGGTGTGGAAGTGAGTAATAAGAATGGTTGGTTGAATGTGATGCAGGGAGGAGCCTGGCCAAAGGCCTAGTTAGCATCCCCCCACATAAATACCCTCACGTCCTTATTTAGTCCTAAGTTAGTCTTCCAACTTGGAGCATCTCTCAGATGCCTACAGACCTGGCATCTCTGGAGTTGAGCTGGAGAGCAGCACGGGGTTCTCAGTGTGACGGGTCTGTGCTGTGTGCTAGGCCGGATGCTCCTGAGTGACTCGGGGTTCTCAGTGTGACGGGTCTGTGCTGTGTGCTAGGCCGGATGCTCCTGAGTGACTCGGGGTTCTCAGTGTGACGGGTCTGTGCTGTGTGCTAGGCCGGATGCTCCTGAGTGACTCGGGGTTCTCAGTGTGACAGATCTGTGCTGTGTGCTAGGCCGGATGCTCCTGAGTGACTCGGGGTTCTCAGTGTGACGGGTCTGTGCTGTGTGCTAGGCCGGATGCTCCTGAGTGACTCGGGGTTCTCAGTGTGACGGGTCTGTGCTGTGTGCTAGGCCGGATGCTGCTAAATGACTCGAAGAAGGGCCCTGCCCACCTGCACTACCGGCGACCATACGGCTGCGCGGTCCTCAGCATCCTGGACGTCCTGCAGTCACTCACAGAGTTAAAGGAAGAAAAGGATTTTGTTCTTAAGGTTTACACGTGAGTAATGCATATCAGAAATATGAATGATTTGTAACGTAAGACGTCCCAGCGCGGTCCTCAAGAGCAGCAGTTCCTGATTGTGGGGCACATAGGATGGAGAGTCCTTCGAAAGCCAGAGTCTGATCTAAAGTAGGGATGGGGCTCCAGCAGCTGTATTTCTAATAAGTTTCCAGGTGATTCTGAAGCAGCTGGATTTGGAGCCTTCTTTCCTAATGTAAAAGTCTGGTAGTCCACAATTTCTCTTCTAGCCCGGATTAACCAGCCATCTATATATATAAAAGCCTATGTGGCTGTTAAGACCGTTGACCAGTAGACAGGTCGCTATGACATGCGCTGACCACCCGGGGGCAGATGCTCAATTCAGGAGCTGCCCCCTGATGATCGGTGCGCTCCCACAGGGGGAGCACTGCTCAGCCAGAAGCTGGGCTCACGGCTGGTGAGTGCAGTGGGGGTGATGGGAGCCTCTCCCACCGCCGCCTGCACTACCTAGCAGCAGTGGTAGGCATAGCGGCCAGCTTGAGCTCCTCCTCAGCCACCTGCTGCTTCACACACTGCTATATCTCCCGAGGTGTCCCGGATTGCAGAGGGTGCAGGTCAAGCTGAGGGACCCCACAAGTGCACTGGGCCTCTAGTAGTATATATTTACAGAAAGGCTAGTTGTGCTGTTTTTCATGTGTTTTGGGTATAAGAGAGTCTTCTGTGTCAATGCTTGCTCACAGCTAAGGTAACTGAGCTGGTTTCAAAGAAAGAGCATGAGCCAGGTTGTCCTCCTTTGAAGAAAAGCCAGGTTTTTTGTGGAGCCAGGGTTTCACCCTTCACTCTGCCACCTGGATCTGTAAGCCCCCAGCTAGGCATGCATTGTTTTTCCTGTTTGTCAGTCCGGGGACCTGTCCTGCAGGAGCAATGCCTCGCCTCCTGACTCTTGTTAACAAAAAGGGGAAAACATAAAAAACTGATTCCAGGAACATTGTCTGTCTCTGCCTCTAAGACTTAGGTGTGAATAGTGATGCTGAAAACATGGTGAGTTTAATGAGTTTTACAAATAAGTATAATGCTGGGAGAATATTTTTTAAAATCTGTCCTGTTTTGATTTTAACTAAATATTGTTTTTCCAAGTTAAATCTGTCAATCACCATGCTAATATAGCTTAACCATACCATTGTATGGATATTTTTCTGTACAGTCTGTATGGTTCAGGCATGCAGTGAACTTAATCCACAATTACACTTAATTTAGGCCTTTATATAATGATCCACATTTTAGGAATTAAAGAGCCATATCTCCTGACCACCTCTTTCCCTTAGCTCCACGCAGAGTCACGCATTTGATGAGATGAGGCTCTTCCTTTGGAATAGTAACGTACAAAGGAAGTACTAGTGGGTTTCTTTCCCTTTTATGCGCCAGGCAGACTTTCTCCATATACCAGATCTCCTCATTGATGGGGGTGGGATCTGCTTTTCTTTTCTTCAATATATTTTTATTGATTTCAGAGAGGAAGGTAAAAGGAGAGAGAGATGGAAACATGAGTGATGAGAGAGAATCAGTGATTGGCTGCATCCTGTACACTCTACACTGGGGATGGAGCCTGCAACCCGGCATGTGCCCTGACTGGGATTCAAACCTGGACCAGGTCGACATTCAACTGCTGAGCCATGCTGGCCGAGGGGTGCTGCTTATTGATGCACTCTTCTCATTCTGAAAGTGACTAACACAAAAATCCAAACTTTATCACCACCCTGCTTCTCTCTGTGTAAGAGGCGTAGAGGCAGCCTGGGGCTGGCATCTCGGTGTGTGTCTGAGCTGTTCCTGCTCAGTGCCAGTCGCCTTGTGCACAGGGGCCGGCACAGCGCCCCCCTGGAAACGAGGCTGTCAGCGTGATGGAGGTGATGCTTCTCAAGCAACAGCCTTCAGCGCCAGCCTGTCACTTTGCAACGGAGTGGGGTGCGTATGTAGCTTCTGCTCAGCTGCTGCTTTGAGCTGTGTCTACTGTATCAATTCTGGGAAACTTAGGAACAGTGTTTTTATAGAGAAGATGCTTTAAGTTTTGAAGCACTGAGAGAGTGAAAATGGAGGCTAACTTTTCCACTTGGAAATAGTAAGAAGCTTTCAAACCGCTTCCCAGCTGCATGTGTGTGCAGCTGAGCGGATGTGCAGGCCGAGGGTTCGGCTTTTAAATCTACATCAGCACCGTGCAACCAGCCCTCTGGCGAAGCGGTGTTTTCCAGTAAGTTCCAGGGGGCAGGTTGGTTAGGTTGAGTTGGAAACTTACAAGGCTTGCTAACGGCTACAGTTATTCGTGGTTTCGCCTTGGCCAGGACAGGCTTTTGCAAGGGTAAAAATCTGTTGTAGAATTTTAATCAATGAATTGGCCAAATATGTCAGTTTTTCACTTTCTTATCATTTCTTACATTATTCAGAATCAGCCTCAGAGATTTAATGTTTCTTGTCATGGTCACTGCTCTGGCTTTGTGGATGTTATTTAAGAGTGTGTGTGTGTGTGTGTGTGTGTGTGTGTGTGTGTGTGTGTGTAGGCACCATATCCTTTTAAGAAAATTTCAACAAGAAGCCGAGGCATTAAAACGAGGTCACTTCTGATGAGCCAGAAACCTTAAAAATCACACACTGAACCACGCTGTGTTGCTTAGTCCGATGTAGATGCCTTATCTTCCCTCGGGGCCTTGGGGACAGGGTCTCGGGCAGGCTCAGGGCCTGTTGAACGTGAAAGGAGAAGTGTGGCAGGGAGCTCAACCCATCTCTCATGCAGCTTACGATTGAGGGTAAATTATCCACATCAGTAATCATGCTCTAAATATTAATTTGATTGGATGACATGATCATGCCTGATTATAATCACAACTCATTTGATTATTTAATAAATGCTTTCATTTATAATTTTTCCTTACAAAATATTCTCCTGATTGGTCAGAAGGTGCCGATGATACCACATCCACTCAGTTTCAATTGACTTGAGGGGCTCCTTTTGGCACTCTGGAAGGGGAGAGGTCTGAAAGGCTAGTGGATGGTCACCTGGACCAGAGAAGAGGTGATCCTGGCTGAAGCTGACACCAAGAGGAGGGTCAGCTGTGACAGACTGAGCTATGTAGGCATCTGTCTTTTGTGCTGGGCCCTCCTTCCCCTGACTGCAGAGGGTTCCACAGTGACCAGCCCACTGCTCTGCCAAACGGCCTTTAGCATGTTGGTCTGCCTGGAACACAGCCACAAGCACACCTGCACGGGGCCTTGCCCTGCTGGGCTTCCTCTTGGGGCAAATGACAGCTGGTGGACAGCAAGCCAGCGCCGGGCATGTCCGTCCTGAGCTGTGTTTCCTCCAGCAGGGACTTGCCTCTGAACCCAAGCTGTGTTGGTGGTTTGTGTTTTGTGTGTAAGTGCGAGAAACTAAAAAGAAAAAAACGTGCTACTTCAGAAAAGAGGGTATTTGCCCACTTGGACAATATTTATAGATTTATTTTAGAATTTCCCCAAGTGTGAGATGTCTGTGTGCCTCAACAGGAACGAGCCTGTGTAACTCAGTGACACACTTGCTTCCTGGGGAGTGAGTGTGAAGTACCCTCCCACTGGGTGTCACCCGCTGGAACTGGGCCATCGGGGCAGGGGGTAAGACCCTGGAGAGCGCTAAGCCTTGTCCTCCCGTTCCAGGTGCAACAACGAGGGCGAGTGGGCGCAGATCCACGAGAACATCATCCGCAAGTCCAGCGCCAAGTACTCGGCCCCCAGCGCCAGCCACGGTGACGTACCTCTCTGGCTGCACATGCATGTGTTGTATGTGCGGTGCTAATCTCGCACCTGCTCCATGTGTGCTCACCAGCGGCCGCGTGCAAAGTTCAGTTCCCTCCAGACCTTTCCTCTCCTCCCCAAGGACTCTCTGCTTCTTTTTGTGATAATTTGAGACCTTTCTTAATTAATTACAAAATGCATTTCCAGTTTTTTCTCTGATGGTGGTTCCATGTGCTCTGACAAGGAGCTGAGCTGCACTGTCAGTCCCGAGTGAGCAGAAGTGTTGCGGGGTCTGTCACGTTGTGGAGTCTGTCTTTCCTGAGCGGAGATTACACCAGCCCCGCAAGGGACAGATGTTCCTGTCTCTTCTCCTATTCCTGCTTAGTGCGGCCTCACCAAGGAAGCTGACACAGTGAGGATCGGGGCTGTTCTGCCCGTCAGTCACTCTGAGCTAGCGTAGATTACAGCAGGTGCCCGCCGGCGGTCCGAGGACCACTGGTGGCCGGTGAGGTCCGACCGCTGGAATAGAACATCTGTTTCCAGGCAGGTTTCATCTTAGCTCAGCTTCTTCCTTTTTCCTCCTTTTCGTTTAAAGCCTATTTATATAGCTCCGTCTAAATTGTGGTGCAGTTCTGCACACTAGAATGGTTGTTTTATAAATTGAATATTAATTGCTTGATTAAATTAGAAGCACTACCTAAAAGCCTATGGACTTTCATATACCCTAAAGGTAGCTCTCAAATTTACATGCAACCATGTTTCTCTTGACAGTTTTAACCTCTAAGTTACTTCATAATCTCTTACGTAACTCATTTGTTTTAACTTTCATGGATTGTAAATAAAAAGCTGGCCCTAAATGGCAGTGTGAAGCCACTGCAGGGCCTGGCAGTCCCCAGAGCTTTGGGAACTGGCCCCTCTGCCAGGGAGGCAGAGATTCCACGTGGACAGTCCTCAGAGCTGCCCACACTAGAGGCTGCAGGCTGAGACCTGAGCTGGGGTCCTTCATTCGCCTACAGCTCTAGCCTGGGGCCTCAGGGCCTCTCACTGTTGTTGGAGGGACTGTTTCTCTCAGGGTGTGCCTGGGCTGTAGTATTTCCTCCCCAGAGAGCGCCATGCATTGTGACGAAGGGGGAGGAGTTCATATTCCTCTCCTCAAACGAGGCCAAAGCAAGAGGCAGTGAAATCTTGTTTTTCAAGTATCAGAACTTACTAGCAACGGGAGAACTGCCCTTCACATCAATATTTATCATGTTCCTTGCTTTGTTTACTGATTTGATTTATAAATAGCTGCCCTTGACTGTAATTTCTTGACACATGATATGATTAAAACATGGAGACCATTTTAAACGTGAGATGGTGGTAATAATACATTAAAAGCAACAGCTTGAAAGGGAAGTTTTACCATCTCCTCACCAGGCTACGATGCTGACTTTTGTGTTGCTCCCCAGTATGAGCAGGGACTATGCCGTCTTCGGTGTCTGGCTTTTGTCCAGAGCTCACAGCCACTGGCTGCTGACACCGTTTTAGCAAAGCTTGTTCGCCCAGCCAGTGCGGCTCAGCTGAGCGTCGTCCCAGGCACCGAGAGGTCATCGGCCCGATTCCTTGCCGGGACACATGCCTGGGCTGCGGGCTTGGTCCCCAGTAGGGGGCGTGTAGGAGGCAGCCGATGAAGGTTTCTCTTGCATCAATGTTTCTAGCCCTCCTCCCTCTCCCTCTCTCTCTAAAATCAATAAAAACGCATTTTAAAGACAAAGAAAGGCACTTGTTCCTTGGGTGCCTCGGTCAGGATGGCTGCTGTGAGAGGAGGGCTCTGTGCACGGGTGGAGCAGCCAGAGGGCACACTGAGCTGCTGCCTTTTGGATTGTGTGTCTGACTGGCTCTTGGCAAGGCTTGGCTTGGGAGCTGGTTGAGATTTGGAAATTACCTTGTTTACCTATTTCCTTCAATAAATGAGGAAACCGGTGCTCAATGAGATTGCTTCGCGGCTGAAAAGAAAGCGCAGGTGTCACCGGGACCGGTTTGGCTCAGTGGATAGAGCATCGGCCTGTGGATTGAAAGGTCCCGGGTTCGATTCCGGTCAAGGGCATGTACCTTGGTTGCGGGCACATCCCCAGTAGGGAGTGTGCAAGAGGCAGCTGATTGATGATTCTCTCTCATCGATGTTTCTAACTCTCTGTCCCTCTCAATTCCTCTCTGTGTAAAATCAATAAAATATATTAAAAAAAAAAAAAAAGAAAGAAAGCACAGGTGTCTATACTCCAGGCCACTGGCCTTTCCCCTCTCTTACTGCGCCTCTGCCTGCGTCTTCCACAGCGTGGCTCTGGGGTCTTCATGTTAGAGAACTCCGCAGGCGCGCAAGGGGACAGCTCAGGTCTCTGTTTAGAGAGACTTCTTTTCTTAATATATTTTCATTGGTTTCAGAGAGGAAGGGAGAGAAAGAGAGAGATAGGAGCATCAATGATGAAAGGGAATCATTGATTGGCTGCCTTCTGCACGTTGGACCGAGCCCGCAACTCAGGCATGTGCCCTTGACTGTAATCGAACCTAGGACCCTTAGGTCTGCAGGCCAACACTCTATCCACTGAGCCAAACCAGCGAGGCATAAAGAGTTTTCTTTATAAAAAATTAATTTACTTAGCTATCACCCATCTTTGTTAATGTCCTTTTTGTATCAGAAGTCATAGTGTTTTCCCTTCAAGTCAAATCATGAAACTACAGAAGGAATTGCTACGTTGGTTTGTGAGCTGGGAAGTTAATGTATCATTTGGCAGGAACTCTCTTAGGTACAGCCTTAATGTATGTGGCTCCTCGTGTCCATTTTTGGCCTCTTACTCTGTGTATGTAGCCACAGACCTAACTTTTAGCGGTTTCAGTAGGCCGTCTCTAGGTGTGTGGGTTCCTGTTCACCCCGGAGAGAGCTTTAATAGCTGTGTGAAGAGCTTTGATAGCTGTGTGAAGACACTGCAGATGGATGAGCAGGTTGGGAGGGGGTTGAGTACCTCCCAGGCTGCTCTCATCTGCAGAGATCACTGCGGTCTGGACTCTGGGCCCAGCCTTTCAGGTTTACAAACTAATTGTGCTTGAGTCTACCAAGTGGTGAGGCAGTAAAAAATTACGTTAGGGTGGTCAAAACCCAAACACTGATTTCCGCCCACAATGCTAAGTGAATGCCATGGGCTGCTTCCAGGGCCTGCGATCTGGTGGTAATGACACCTGGCCCATCATAGACGTCATCGCAGGTTCTTGGGGAGTGGCTTACTCGCTGAAGCAGTGAGGTCATCTTGAGACTCTGGCTGGGCTGTAGTATTTCCTCCCCAGCCCCGCGGTGAGAGTCCAAGGGGCCCGTTGCGGGGCAGGGGAGCAGTTTCCAAAAGATTCTTACTTTGTGCAAAACTCCAGGGTAGTAAGTAATGAGCCAGAGGCAGCGCGCCTGAGGGACGTTACAGATTCTCCCAAGTTCTGAAGAAAGGCCTTGGAACTCTGAGGGTGTGGGACTCAGAGTCTGGGACATGGCTGAGCTAGCTTCTCTGCAGCACCCCTTCTTTTCCTTGCATTGCTGGGTTCCCTGTGGGAGCAATGGTGTCTGCTCTGCTACTCGCTTCACAAAACGGTGCCAGGTTAAACGGGCACACTGCTTCTGACACTTGGGCATACTCCTGGCATAACCCAGCATCTCTATGTTCGTTTCCAGCTGTGGGACACCCTGACACAAGGTCTTCTCGGTCACAGTGTCCTAGGCTGCTGTTGTTTCCGGAGGCCTCTCTGGGCCCTACATGCACAGCTCATGTAGCCGGCCCTCCCAGTCAGTGCTCAGTAGGCCCTGCCCGGCCCCGGGCTGCGTGCTGGGTGACAGAAAGGGGCTCAGTCTCCAGGACCCCGTCTGTGTTACTAGACGAGTTCTCTGGGTCACTGAGGCCCTCTGACTTACCTTCCTTTAGCTTTCTGGAATGTTTCTGCAGAATAATATGTATTTTCTGCATCAATATTTTTCTCAAGAAAATGCTGAACTTTGCTCACTTCCTCTGGAAAACAGTGTGGCTCTGTCTTTTCTAGAACCACAGGGCAGGCGAAGCGTGGGTCTGAGGGAGAAACTCCTTGTTTTGCAGGCCTTATCGTTTCTCTCCAGCTTCTTCGTGGAGACATGGACCAGATCCGCAGAGAAAACCCCATGATATTCAGCAGGGGATTGGCGATTACAAGGAAGCTGGGGTTTCCTGATGTCATCATGCCGGGTAGGTAGGACTCGGGCTGGGCGGGAGGGTCTGGCCGGCAGTTGCTGAGCTCTGCTGTGGAGGAGTCTGAGCCGCTGAACACCTCTGCGTCCCAGTCCGGGGGCCGACTGTCTCAGCCAGCGGCCCTGGGGCTCCTGTTGGTGTTTGTACTTTCCCAGAAGCCCCCTCTCCTGGTGGCCTGCGGCCGCGTTGTCTGAGTGGAGCGGGTGGCAGCATCCGCCAAAGAACTTCATGCGAGGCCTTTCCCACGCCTCTCTCCCAGCACACTCCCTCGGAGGGAGGGCTCACAGAACTTCCTCTTTAAGGGGGAGAAGAACCAAATGTGTGCCTGTACTAGTGCTGAGTCCCACTTCCTGTGGGAATAGCAGGTGCATTGTAACGTTTTAGAAAAGTGGATAAGACAGATGGTATCAATTAGGCCTTGTGGATTGGACTGTATGATCTGGCCAGTTTCTCAGGACTATCCCCTCTCCCACCCCCTCATCTAATGCTCAGAGGAGAGCCAAGGCAGAAAGCGGGTGCCTTGACCCCCCTATGTCCAGTCAGGCAGATGTGAGAAGAGCTGGAGAGGTGTCAGGGGCTGCTGGAGTGAGGGGAGGTAGAGCAGGTCTCAGGGGTAGCAGGCGCTCTGATGACCAAAGACATGAAAAAAGTGAGGAAAATCAGAAGGACAAAGTGCTGGCTCTCCGGACAGAGGACAGGAGTATGAAGCTGCCCTGTCCACTGAGCTTCAGGGATCCACTACAGCTTGTTTGCTTCCGTGTGGAGGCCAGGCCAGCCTGACTGACTTGGCGCTGTAAACACCCGTCTGGAGTTCTAAGTGGGGACCCGCATTCTCCTGCTGCAAATGTGCCAGCATCCCCAGGGGCGTGTGGCCTGAGCTCAGAGAAGGCCCCTGACGGACCCAGCCGCCTCCCCCTCCCACACCAGGCCCAGGCCCTGTGCTGGCAGTGCGCCGTCTGCTCAGCACGCGAGGAGGGTCCGTGGTGGGGACCGGGCCGCTCACCAGTCCACCTTGATGGCATTTTAAAGCGGAGAGGCCTGATGCTCATGAAGGGCGGAGGTGTGGCTGCTGTGAGGGAGGCCTTGGCGGGATGTCCCCTCTCCTGCCCTGGACCATTTCTCAGCCTCCGCGGCCCTGTCATCGGGAAAGGAGCCCAGGTGGAGGCCCTGCTTCTTGGCAGCGTGCCATGGGAGAAAGCTGGTGGTCACCAGATTTGCCTGGTGAGCTTTTTAAATTCGACACCCAGCTTCGGAGGGAGAGTCGTATGTGCTAAGAGATGTGCTTCAAGCCCTTCCTTTCTTTTATGTCTAAGATTTGGACATTTCCTTCCTGTTAGTCTCACACTTTAAAACCAAATGAGCAGACCATAGGAAGGAACAAGCTCCAGGGAAAATGTTGTTAAGCAGACTGCTTTCAAAAGCGACACTGTCCAAACCTCACTGCGGAAAGTGGTCTTTTTGGGAGCGCTCTGCCTCTCCACACCATGGGCACACGGGTGTGTAAAGGGCAGGCTGCTGGGTGTGGCCATGGAGATGGCTGTAGCAGGCATCGCTGAGACACGCGGAGGGTAAGGAGCTCCCTCCCCCGGGCAGCTGAGTGCCCCTCGTGTGACTTGCCCCACGAGCCGAGGCCCTGGCAGTCCTGAGGCCCAGGCTGGGCTGTGGATAAGCCTGCTGGGAGCCGAGGCTGAAAGGAAGCGAGGCTCACAGGCAGAAAGCCGTGCTTTGTGCATAAGCTCCTCCTCCTCTACCCTTCCCCCGGAGGGAGCGCTTTTGAACAGATGGCCACTCCCGGGGTTGTGAGCTAACAACTGCCAGCCCCCTAACGCACCCCAAGATACTAGAGCGGGCTTGCGTCCTGGGGCAGGGAGGAAAGGTGCGGGAGGGTTGCACGTTGCAGGCAGCCTGTCGTGGGAAACCGTGGCTGTGCTAACCAGCCCTCGGTGAGACCCATAAGCTCTGGCTGCGTGTCCCCTGCGGCGGGTCTGTCCTTCCTGTGGGACCGCCCGGGGCTGCAGCGGTCTCAGCCCTCAGTGACCAAGGTCCAGGGAGTTCAGCTTCTTGACATGGTTCTATGGGAAATGGAGAAAGAAAGAAATGGTCAGTAACTGTGGACACTTACGGCCACGAAATTAGAGTAAATGTAAAAAATCAGGATTACTCATAACCGGTGACCCTTATTAAAATGCCCAGCACTGGGCGGGCACTCATTGGGAGAGCACTTTCTACGGTTGGCCCGGTGCATCCTGTCAAAGCCCAGTGACAGCTCGCAGCTGAGTCACAGAGCAGCGGCTGCCGTGGGGGTCCCACAGGCGCTAGCCACACAGCAGCGCTGCCGTTTCAGAAGAGGTCTTTCTGATGCCTCCCATTCTCCTCTGTGTACATGCACACAGAACACGGGCAGGAAAGATGGGCGCAGGACAGTGTTCCAGGTGAACAGGTGGCAGTTAGCTCGGTTCCCAGTAGCTCACTTGTCAGATTAGCCCTCAAAAAACCTTAGAGAAAGCGGTCGGCCAACAGACTGTCAACAGAAAGGCTGTGCCTTCTCCAGACGGTGCCTGAGCCTGGCCCGGTGCCACTCCTCCAGCCTCTGCTCCTTAGCTTCCCTGCAGCCGCCTCACCTCCTGCTGGGCTCGCTGCGATGACAGCAGTTTCACTTGTTTTTGTAACCTTGAATTTTTAAGGTTATTTACTGTGAGCAACGTGGTCCATGCTTTTTATTAAACGGTTTCTGCCTTGTCAGAAGAAGACTGCCCTTTGATTTAGTGTGTCCTAACTGAGGACTATGTTTTCCCTAAAGCAGTGTTTCCCAAACTTCTCTCATGATGAGAATCACCTGGTGGAGTTGTTAAACTACAGATTCCTGAATCTCAACTAAGAAGTGCTAAACTGGAATTTTGGGGAACATATAGGTAAAATTGTATACTTAACTTAGTGCTCGTCTTAGAGCACTAGTCTTTTTTTTTTTTTTAATAAATTTTTATTGTTCATATTATTACAAATGTTCCTTTCCCCCCCTCCCTCCATTGCTTTCCTCCACCAGGTTCCCACCCCACCCTCTGCTCCTTCCCCACCCCCCACTGTCCTCATCCATAGGTGCACAGTTTATGTTCAGTCTCTTCCCACATCCCCCTCTCCCCTTTTCCCCAAGAATTGTCAGTTCACTCCCCTTCCATACCTCTGATTCTATTATATTCAACAGTTAATATTATTCATCAGATTTTTTTTTAATTTTCTTGGTTTTTAGATTCACTTGATAGTTACGTATTTGTTGTTCATAATTTTTATCTTTATTTACTTTCTCTTCTGAAAGAACCCCCTTTAGCAATTCATATAATTCTGATTTGGCGGTGATGAACTCCTTTAGCTGTTTTTTATTAGTGAAGCTCTTTATCTGGCCTTCGATTCTGAGTGATAGCTTTGCTGGGTAGATTATCTTTGGCTGTAGGTTCTTACTATTCATCACCTTGAATATTTCTTGCCATTCCCGTCTAGCCTGCATGGTTTCTGTTGAGAAATCAGCTGACAATCATATAGGTGCTCCTTTATAGGTAACTACCTGCTTTGCTCTTGCTGCTTTTAATATCTCTCTTTGTCTTTTGCTCTTGGGATTTTAATTATGATGTGTCTTTGGTGTGGTCCTCTCTGGATTCCTTTTGTTTGGAGTTCTGTGCGCTTCCTGGACTTGTAAGTCTAATTCTTTCACCAGGTGGGGGAAGTTTTCTGTCACTATTTCTTTCAGTATGTTTTCGATATCTTGCTCTCTCTCATCTTCTGGGACCCCCATAATTCTGAGTTGGTTCGCTTGAAGTTGTCCCAGAGGTTTCTTACATTATCTTCAATTTTCTGGATTCTCTTGCTTTCTAGCTTCTGTGGAGGAGTGTCTTCTGGCTCTTTATGTTCCAAATCTTTGACTTGATTCTTGCGATCTTTCATTCTGTTTTTAGGACTCTGTGTAATATTTTTTATTTCAGACAATGTATTCTTTATTTCTTGTTAATCCTTTATCATTTCTTGTTGATTCCTTATTAATTCTAGTTGATCCTTTTTCATATCCTCATAGGTCTTATCGATCTTTTCTTGGAAATTCTTGAAAAACCTTATAAGCATAGATTTGAACTCTATATCCAGTCGCTTTTTGTCCTCCATTTCTTTCATTTGTGATCTATTTCGTCTCGGCATTTTCGCAGCTTTCCTGATGGGGCGGGGTTTCAGGGTGGAGCCTACAGCTTTGGCTTCCGTCAGCCCCGCCCTATGCGGCTCCTGAGTCTCAGGGTCCTTCGTTGTAAGTGCCTCTGAGAGAAAAGTGCCCTCGATTTTCACCTGCTACCAAACCGTCTAGGCTCTCCCCCAATGAGCCCGGTATTGGGGTTCAGTTCAGTTGGAAGTGGGGTTGGAGGTGGCGTTCAGAGCAGTCCGGAGCCCCTGTCTCCTTCCCGCCAGGGCATCCGTGGCACAGCCAACCGTCCCTTCTCTGCGCGCAATGTGCGCGCCTCCGGGACCTCCTTTCGCCGCTCCCCCGGGTTCCGCCTTACAGCCCAGCTTCCTATGGATGAGCGTGGATCCCTGGGGTCTGACCTAGAACTGGGGTTCAGAGCAGTCAGAACTGGGGCCCAGCACAGTCGGAGCTTTTATCTCCTTCCCACTAGGGAACGCCAGCCAGGCATTCAGCCTCCCTCCTCTCCGGCTCCGTCCTCTTCGCACACGTGTCTCCATACCTTAGGCTTTTACAGCTCCTCCGCTCTTCCTTCTGGTTTTCTCCTTGCTTCTCGTTGTAGAATTTCCAGTCAGTTGACTTTCCTGTAGCTCTGGGTAATGTCCATTTTATATTTTAGTTGTATTTTATTGAAATTGTTGTGAGTGGCTGCGGCTAGGTGTTTACCTGTGCAGCCATCTTGGATCTCTCTAGAGCATTAATCTTAGAGTACTAGTTAAGTATACAATTTTACCTATATGTCTTAAAGCACTAGTTAAGTATACAATTTTATCTATATGTCTTAGAGCCCTGGCACAGTCCTGCTCCTCTCTGGGTGGCCCTGAACGTGGCCCTTACAAGGCAGCGATGCAGGCTGCTGTCCCTCCCGGGGGCCTCTGAGTGCTCAGAAACACTGTCCTTTGCTTTGACCCCTGGGAAAAAGCGCATGCTTCATCGCCGATCTGCAAGTGATGTTTTATTTTCCTGTTTGTCTTAATTGTTCTTGTTTCTCTCTGTGCTGTCCCCTCATTCCCGCCCCTTTCTTTCTGGTGCAGAGATGAAGATAGTTGGGTGTAAGTTCCTGCTTTTGTGTGTCCTGTCTGCTTTTTGCCTGCTTTGTTTCCATCTTCATTTGTTCCATGGAATGTTGCAATACTGGGGTGGGGCATCATGTACATTATTAATCCTTCATCAGCCTCACCCTTTGGGGTACCAGACAAGACGTAAGAAGAGAAGCCACCAGCCCCGCCTAGAAGACTGGTGATCACTAAGGTCTGAGGGAGCGAAGGAGACGGAACTGTTGAGAAGCTCTTACCACGCCCTAGGTGTGCAGCTCAGAAAGGTTTCTGGGAGGCAGGCCAGCCACTCCCATTGGAAAGGGGCGCTAGGCTTAGGCCAAGCCACAGAGGGCAGGGAGCTTCCCTTTGCAGCTCTGCTGGCACACCTCGCACAAAGGCGCACACGGTCTTTGAAAGAATGCTTTCCTCACGGGAGTGTGCAGAGGCCCGGGCCGTGGGAGTGCCAGCCGAGGCCTTGGCGGGATGCCTAAGGGATGGTTTGGGAATGGTCACATCTGGCCCACAGCAGGTTGAGAGATCATCACATGGTCAGCCCAAGAAAGGAGTTATCACAGATAGTGAGGTCACTGTGCCCATCCCGTCACCCTGTTCCAGCAGGACGTCACTGCATAACAATATGACAGGAGCCCTGGGACACAGAAGACATGGTTAGAAAAACAAAGAACCTGCTGGGCCGGCGTGGCTCAGTGGTTGAGCACTGACCTACAAGCCAGGAGGTCACGGTTCGATTCACAGTCAGGGCACATGCCCGGGTTGCGGGCTCGATCCCTGTTCCTGCCAGAGACAGCGGATCAATGATTCTCTCTCGTCATTGACGTTTCTCCGTCCCTCTCCCTTCCTCTCTCAAATCAATAAAAATATATTTTTAAAAAATAATAAAAGTCACATGGATACCTTGAAAATAATTTCCAGAGAGTTCTAGTTAAAACAAGGATAATATTTAAGCAAAGCACCTATTCTCTAGACATTAAAATTCTCTAGACTTCACTTTTTATTTTTTTGCCAAATCAGCCTAGAAATTGAATAATTATTTAAACTCCATAGAAAAACTAATGTGTAAAAGGTTTCTTATCATAAGAAGCCTCTGGCATTTCTGTTTCAGTTGTAAAAATTAAAGGTATAATCGACTTTGACTTATCCCATTATAATAGCAATAACCCACAGCAATGTTCCCAGTAAGTTTTAAATCTTACTTTCAGGACGGATCTTTCTCAGCTTCTGTCCTGACAGTAGCAAGTTGATCATTTGAGTTGCCCTTCTGCCTGTCCTCGTCCCCGCAGGCCGGAGAGCTGTGAGCGATGCGGTCGGACTAAAGCGGGGGCTCCGCTCGGCGCAGAGGAACGCCTGGCGGCGGCAGGGACGGGCCTCACGGCCGCCTCCCCGCGTGCATTGGCGTGAGGTTCTCAGAGCTCCTGCGCGGTAGCCTCGGGGCTCCTCAGGGAACCAGGTGGCTTTCTCTGCACTGTCATTCTCTCCTCTTCCCTACGTGAGCCAAAGTCTTTTGAGAGCTTCATTAAGCAACCAAATCACCGTGCCTGCACCCCAGGATAGGAAGGCAACCCGAAGAGGAGGTCTGGTCATGAAGGCCTCGGAAGCCCACGGTGTGTGCCAGGCCTGGCTGGCGCTGTGGCGTGCGTACAAGTCCGCAGACAGTCCAGTTAGAAAGGAGGCCCTTGGCCTGTCGGTGCAGCCAGCATGCTCACTCGCTACCAAAAGCAAAGCCTGCTTCACTGGTGCCGAGGCAGGAGCTGGTCAGACGTGCCGGGATTTCTAGGAGCCACTGGAAAGCCTGTGGAAAGGGTGAGAGGCCTGCTGCGCAGGATAGCTGTCTGCTCTCTGGAGGTGCCGGCACATCTCCCTCCGGCCTCCCGGCTCCATGCTGCTGTCTTCCTGGGAAGATCCCCCTCTTTCCCCCTCACCCCCCAGCCTTTACCATGCTGCTGTTGTTGTTCAGTCGGAGCCCTTTAGAAAGTGTGACTGAAACCCTGTGTGCGTGTGGGGACCTCAGAGCAGTACATGGGCTCTTCTCACACAGCCATAGGCATCCCACCCCAGAGGCAGCTCGGGCAGCAGGTCCAGCTTCTGCCTGTCTCCAGCAGCAGATGTGGGCACAGCTGGAGCCAGGGCCCAGGGCAGCAGCCAGAACACAGCAAGTGGCCCCCGGGGCTCCAGCACTGTGCCGCTGGAGGAGCGTCCCCGGCTCCCAGGCACTGGTCACACAGGAAAGACCGCCAGGCAGTCCGGTGACCGACTGCCCTGAGCAGGCAGGGGCCGGGAGCTGGGCCTCCAGAGGAAGGAGCAGGTGACCAGTCAGACTCCGCAGCGTTGAGGGCTGCAGAAAGAAACCGAGAAAATCAAAACAGCTTTCCTCAGGGGGAGGACGAGGGACTAGTTAAGACAGACAAGACCTGGTTACAGTGGGTTCTGGAATCTCTGTGGAGGCTGAGATGGCAGCTACTCTCCTGGAGGCGGGAGAGCCTGAGCAGCCACTGCCCTCTGAGAAGGTGCTGTGCCCAGCCTGCGGGCCGCTCCCCTGGTATGTGGGTGTCCATCGTTATTAACCAAGCTTGGAATGCCCTGAGCACCACCCGAACCCCGGAGGCGCCATCGCTAGCCTGGTCCTCCATGCACAGGGGACAGTGTGGCTTCTGGGGTCACGGAAACATGGCATTTCTTCCCCACAGGCGACATCCGCAATGACCTGTACCTAACCCTGGAGAGGGGGGATTTCGAGAGAGGGGGAAAGAGTGTGCAGAAGAACATTGAGGTGACCATGTACGTGCTTTATGCAGATGGAGAGATCCTGAAGGTAAGGCTTGCCAGCCAGTTTGGAACGGAGGCTGACCCTGAAATGACCTCCTGTTCTGTGGACATTGTCCCCGACTCTCCGCGGCAGGACTGGGCTCGGATCGCCCTGTGCGTTCTGCTCCACCTCTTCCTTCGCCAGGGAGCCCTAGGCGCCCTGCTGACAGCTCCCAGCCTCTGGCCTTCCTCTGGTGTCTGCTCCAGCCCAGACCTGCTCCCTCTAGTCTGTCCCCGCTGTTGCTTCTGCCATCCCACCTGGCATGGAGCTGCCTACTTCCCGTAACTTCTAGATCCCACTCTTCGTCCTTGAGCTGCTGCAGGAAGTTCCATTTGCTCTGGTCCAGGGCGAGGCTTAGGTCCTCATCGGCTGGTGCCAAGTTCCAGGACACGGAACAGCAGGCCCCGTCCCTAGGATTACTTGTGGCCAGTGCGCCGGAGGGATCCGGTCACTCATTGAGAGTGAAGGCCTGGCGCTGCTCTCCTGTCGTCGGTGTCAGCTTTCCCCTCACAGTTCACGGCCTCGTTTGCAGAGGCTTCATGGACTGCAAGTCAGTCAGTCAGACCTCACCTCATGTTTGACAGCAGTGCTATGAGGGGGCAGAACAAGAACAATCATCCACACTTTACAGAAGAAAAGGGTGAAATTAGCCAGAATCACCTCCCAGCGCAAGGAAGAAATAGAGGAGCATGTTGAAATGGTGTCAGAACAGTGATTATCACTTTCAAAACCCACTTCTGGGCTCAGGCACGTCCACTGTTTGCATAGCAGTCCTCCCGAGGTCAGCAGGGCGTTCGTGCTCACCCCTCGCCCGTGCGGCTTCTTCCCTCCGGGAGGCCGGCAGCCCTGGCAATGTTTGGGAGCCTAGGTCAGGTGTAGCCAAGGACAGCCCGCTGGGGCCACCAAAGGTGCCAGCATAGCGCGGGGCTTAGGGCAGTGAGGGAAGCACCCCCTCCACTTTCGCATCTCATTATCTTTGTGATCTGGCCGTGTGCCCTGCACAGTTGAATTCTCCCACCAAGTCCACTGTTTCCTTTCTCGGTGAGGATGCAGGACCCACCTCCGGGAATCAGGTACTCAACTCAGTGCCCCGGGTTATTGCAGTGTGTGTGGTGACCTCTGCCCACAGAGAAGTGAGCACGGTGACGCGGGTCCTTATACCGTCCACACAGATGTTCCCGAGAGCATTGAATTGAGGCCAGATGCCGTTCCTCCTCTTACAGGTTCCGCCTGGCTGGGAAATGAGACCCGCACGAGAGACTGGGTCCTCCAGGCAGAGTCATGGAGGGCCCTCCAGGAAATGACACCTCATTGCTTCTCTCTCCCAGGATTGCATCAGCTTGGGCTCGGGAGAGCCAAACAGAAGCTCCTACCACTCGTTCGTCCTCTACCACAGTAACAGTCCTCGCTGGGGAGAGATCGTCAAGCTGCCCATCCCCATCGACCGCTTCCGCGGCTCCCACCTGCGCTTCGAGTTCAGACATTGTTCCAGTGAGTGAGCCGTCCACCTTCCTTGGAGGACATGATATAACTTTCCACCCCGGGACAGAATTGAGAGGTTCTCATTAGTGGGGCAAGAAAAGGAGGAGTTGTGAAGAAATGCCATTTCAGAGATGGGATGTTCTCTGGACAGTGATTTAAAACCAGGGGTTGGCCCTAGGTGGTTTGGCTCAGTGGATAGAGCGTTAGCCTGTGGACTAAAAAGTCCCACGTTCGATTCCGGGTCAGGGCACATGCCCGGGTTGCAGGTTGCATTCCCAGTTGGCGTGCAGGAGACAGCCAAGCAATGATTCTCTCTCATCATTGATGTTTCTATCTCTGTCCCTCTCCCTTCCTCTCTGAAATCAATAAAACAACAACAGAACACCAGGAGGTTGGGGGTTTGCTCCTAGTGTCTGACCTAACTGCTAGTGCCATTCCCTTTGGTGTATCCTGTGTGTGTGTTAGACTGCTTCTTGAGAGAGAGCCTCCGGCTAATCAAGACCTTCGGTTTTGTCTCTATTTGGGTCTAGAGAGTGTGGGCCCTGGGATATCAGTGGACACACCGCTCCTGCCGTCAGGTCGATAATAAATGAAAGTAAGGGACTAAGAAGCAAAGAGCGTGTGTGGGTTGTTGAAATTTTAAAAGCAAAGTGCAGCTAACACAGCTAACACTTGGCTCTGGTTACAGCAAAGGACAAAGGGGAGAAGAAACTCTTCGGCTTTGCGTTCTCACCCCTGATGCGGGATGACGGCACCACGCTCTCCGATGACATCCACGAGCTCTACGTATACAAGGTGCGGCTCTGTGGCCGAGTGCCAGCCTGAGCGCCGGGAGGTCACGGTTTGAGTCCCGGTCAGAGCACATGCCCAGGTTGTGGGCTCAATCCCCAGTGGGGGGCGTGCAGGAGGGAGCTGATCAGTGTTTCTCATCACTGATGTTTCTATCTCTCTCTCTCTCCTTCTCTGAAACCAATAAAAATATATGTATTTTTAAAAGGCATGTCAGCCATCGTCAAAAACCGGTTTGGCTCAGTGGATAGAGCGTTGGTCTGCGGACTGAAAGGTCCCAGGTTCGATTCTGGTCAAGGGCATGTACATTGGTTGCGGGCACATCCAAGGTGGGGGATGTGCAGGAGGCAGCTGGTCGATGTTTTCTCTCATCAATGTTTCTGGCGCTCTCTTTCCCTGCCTCTCTGTGAAAAATCAATAAAACACATATTTAAAAAAAAAAAAAAAGATATCTCTAAAAATAAATAAATAAAAGGCATGTCAGCCATGCTGGGGGTTTCTGGACAGAGCACAGACATCAGCCAGAAACCCCCTGGGACCTGACTTGTACACGGGGTATGGTTCAGGAAGTGCCTGTGTTCTCTGCTCTGCCCGCAGTGTGATGAGAACAGCACGTTTAACAACCACGCCCTGTACCTGGGCCTGCCCTGCTGCAGAGAGGACTACAACGGCTGCCCCAGCATCCCCTCCAGCCTCATCTTCCAGCGCAGCACAAAAGAGTCCTTCTTCATCTCCACGCAGCTCTCCTCCACCAAGCTCACCCAGAACGGTAGGCACTGGCGCCGCAGGTGCCTCCCCATCCTCCGCTGCCGATCCGTGTTAGGGGAGACGGGAATTTCTGCTGTCCTGCCACAGTGGGGGACCCTTTTCATCGAAGCTGAAGGAATCGCCGGCAGCAGCAGCCTCTGGGGTTTCCCTGGTTTTTGGCAGCTCCCGAGTGCACACCCAGAGTGCACAGATGTGTCTTTGGCCTTGACCTCAGCACTGAAGAGGCTGTGGCCATGCTCACAGCTATTTCTGATCCCTAGACCCCTCCCCACCCCCTCCCCATCTGTGTCTGGAAGAGTGGGCGCTGCTTGGCCTTGGCTTAGCCAGGGCTCACCACTGCGGGCTTGCTTTCTAGTGGACCTCCTCGCTCTGCTGAAATGGAAGGCCTTTCCAGACAGGGTCATGGACATCCTAGGGCGGCTGCGGCATGTCAGCGGAGAGGAGATTGTTAAGGTATGGCTTCCCCTCAGAAACGGTCCAGCGCTCTGTGCTGCCTGCATTCCTTCAGGTCTCCCTTCCCTTCCTTGGGGTCTTTCTCATTTTCCTACTTCATAACCCTCACCGCACACCCAGCCTGATGTCTTTCCGGCTCCACTCTCTTGATTGTAGAAGAACTCAATCTGCCCGCGAACCTGCAGCTCTGCTGCTGTCCGTCTCTCACTCAGCGTCCATGGCAGGGCAGCTTCCTCACTCTGCCTCCACCGCTTCTCCCAGTTCCTTGTAACAGTCCCATCTGATGGCCAAGCAGGCAGCGCGGGACCGCCGTCCCCAGCTGTCTCTAGGCTCCTCCGCGCTAGGCTGAGTGTTGGTGCCCCTGGTTCTAGCTCAGGAAACCCCCAGGCACTTCCTACTGGCGGAAGCCTCACAGGTGGATTCTCCACAATGGACTAAACTCCGCTGGGGAAGCGGGGGGCTTTTGGTGATGAATGTAGGACAGATGAAACCTCAGGAGGCTGCCTGTCCACCGCGCGCATCTCTGCTCTGTCGTCACAAGTCTCAGATCAGTGACACTGCCTCTGCTTCCCTCTCCCAGCTCCATTACTCCACAGTGCACAGCACGCACCTGCAAACAGGAACAATGTGCACCTCTGCGCACTTCTGCAAAGCCGAGTGTGAGCTCTGCTTTAATTAATGATCAGGGTGTCGGACATTTTAGAGAGAGCTCTTAACAAATAAGCTCTTAGTTTTTGAAACTTAAGATAAACTCTTACTCCAGACCTTTTTTCCTTCTGAACATATTCACAGTATAATCTAGTGAACAGACAGGCAGGAGGAGTCTGTGATCCTATAAGCAGGTTGTATTCCTCACAGGAGAACATTGTACCAGCAGGTGTGGTTTCAGCACCAATCATTTGTCTCTGGCCAGCCAGAAGAGAGAGTGGGGAGAATACACTAGCATTTTACTTCTCATTGGGAGTAAAATACCTACACAAAACTAGACAGAATAGTATAAAGAGCCCTGTATGTACCCAGCACCCGCACCAACACTCGCCAACGCATGGCCAATCCTGCCCATCCAGTCCCTAGCCACATCTCCCACCTTGTATTCTTTTGAAGTAAATTGTAAGCATGGTATTAGTTCTGACCAACAGAAGTTAGCTTTGACTTTTAAAGACTACTGGCATCCCGGTGTGTGTATTCTCTCCCTTGGGGCCTGCATCTCGGTCAGGAAGAAGCAAGCCCTAAACACAAGCAGCAACAAGAGGTAATGCTTCCTGGCCCTTTGCCCTCAGTGCCGCCCTCACAGGCCACATTCTCCCTCTCTGGGCCACTAACTTCTAGATCCAAACACGGTTTCTGTAGGTCAGGCCTCCCTTGCCACATCCTCACCCAAATGTGCTGTATGGAGTTAGACCAGTAGAGAGTGAGGGACGGCTGAACTTTTGAGGTCCCAGGAAAGTGAGCTCTTTTTCTCAAAAGGAACTTGGCATTAGAATCACTTAGCTTGTCTTGATGTTAAGATTGCCGTCCTCTATGGGCGTCCTAGGTGTTAAGGCACTTGCTCTTTCCTTACAAGTTGAGCGCTTTCCCAAGGAAGCGCCTCTCTGTCCCCCTGGGCTGTCAGCAAATACCCCAAGCCCACCCGTGACCCCTGTGGCTTATTTGTAAGCAGTGGTGTGAGATCTTAGGTCTTTGCCTGTGCTTATTGGGAAGTAAGCGCATCGGTGCCTGGAAGTTTGACCTGTGGACAAGGTCCCGGGAGCTGAGCCCTGACGTCTGTGCTCTCTCTCGCAGTTCCTGCAGGACATCTTAGACACGCTCTTTGTGATTCTGGATGACAACACGGACAAGTACGGCCTGTTGGTGTTCCAGTCTTTGGTAAGGCTCGTCTTTCATGACTTTTCCTTCTTCCGGCACATCTTCTGTAAAGGAGGGAAGTAAATTACCAGAGGGAGTCTGCACAAGGTTTGGTTGTTTCCAGTAGAAAAGGGACTGAGGAGTATCACTCAAGACCAACCAACCGACCAGGCAGATCCCTTCAGATCAAATGGGCAGAATGCAGATGGCCAGGTGCAGGCCTCAACCTTGTGGTTCTGGTACTCAGTCTCCTCACAGCTGCAGAGGTGCCTGGCCCTGAAATAGTGGTCTGTACCACCAAAGGCGACTAGGGGAAGCAGGTGGTCCATTTCTTCACGTGCAGACGTGGCTGTAAGCACCAGGACAAGCAGACTCACTCGTGCTGGTCTCGGCATCACACTTCCTCCCGCTATGAAGTCGTTTGGGAGCAAGAGTTGCAGGAGGCTGCTTAGTGAGGATGGACAGTGACTAGGATGTTTGTGCACTTTGCTTAGCATATCCAGTCCCACAGGAGGATGGATATTCAAGGAGAACTGTATACTCCAAGTCTACCCGATAGATGAGGGCAGAGTTGCTTCTTCGGCTTTTTCCTCGCTGCCCTGGCCGGCCAGCCCCACTTCTGAAGGGCGCACTTTCATAGGCTAGTTTGGCTCCAAGGACAATCCTTTCTCCCCTCTGTTTTCCAAGGGTTCTGAGATGCACTAGTGTTTATGCCACCTGCACAGGTACTGTTTGCCCTCCCTGGTTCATGTTGTACACCCAGCATTATTAGGAAGAGGCTCAGCATAACACAGGCACAGGCCGTGGAGCCAGGCCTGGATTGGGCGTCCAGGGAAGGTGAGAACAGAGAGACAGACAGCAGTTCAGACTCAGGACGGAAACCATACTTTCACACCCACGGGGATCACTAGATACAACACTGACAGTCTGCCCTTCCTTGAAGAAGCAAGAGTTCTGTTTAGTGCTGGGGATAGCCTGAGGCCTCCAGCGAGCCTGGTGTCTCCGCCAGGTGTTCATCATCAACCTGCTCAGAGACATCAAGTACTTCCACTTCCGGCCGGTCATGGACACGTACATCCAGAAGCACTTTGCTGGCGCCTTGGCGTACAAGTGAGTTTCGTCTGGCATCGTTATTAGGGCTTGTGTTTGAGTAGAAAGAGGCTTTAAAAAGGTCACCTGACCTTTTAGCCTTCATCGAAGAACCGCCATACTGTTTTTTCATGGCGGCTGCACCGTGTTCCATTCCCACCAGCGGTGCCCAGGGGTTCCAGTATCTCCGCATCCTTGTCAGCACTTGCTCTTTTCCGTCTGTTTGGTTTTCTTTATTTTTTTGGTTCGGGGCTGAAAACATTCCTGGCTGCGTGGCGAGTGGATTAAAGTGGTTCCGGGGACTGCTCTCTCCCCAGGGAGCTCATCCGCTGTTTGAAGTGGTACATGGACTGCTCGGCAGAGCTGATTCGGCAGGACCACATCCAGGAAGCCATGCGGGTAACGTACTTTGAGAAAAGTTCCTTTGCCCTTCATTCCCTGCTGTGTTAGTTCCTGACTCTTTAACACCTTCCCATCCCTCTGTCCCCACACCTTCAGGCCTTGGAGTACCTTTTCAAGTTCATCGTGCAGTCCAGGATCCTGTACTCGAGAGCCACCTGTGGGATGGAAGAGGAGCAGTTCCGGTCCAGCATCCAAGAGCTTTTCCACTCCATCCGGTTTGTGCTCAGTCTGGACAGCAGAAACTCAGAGACACTCCTGTTCACTCAGGTCTGTGGCTGCAGGGCAGCGTGGATGCGGACTCTTGTCTGTCTGAGTCGGTGATTTCTTTGTCCTCTGGCTTCCGGAGTCAGAGAAGTCTTGCCAGGCTCCTGTGTGTTGGGTAAGGGCTGGTTTACAACAAAGTACCCACTAGAATGGAAAGCTGCTTTCCTTCAAGCCAGCTGTGGCCCAGCTGCCAAATATAAAACATCCCAGTGGCTTATGGTGGGGAGCACAGCTGTGTTCTCAGGAGTCCTCTTCATTTTGTTGTTGTCATTGTTTTGTTGTTGTTAGTCCTCATCCAAGGTTATTTTCTCCATTGATTTTCTTAGAGTGGAAGGGAGGGAGGAGAGGAGGAGTGAAAAGACACATAGGTTGCCGGAGCATAGATTGCAGCATGGCAGACCTGTGTCCCAGTGGCATAAACTCCCACTCACCATAGGCCAGTGTCTACTGTCTGATGAGTCAGTTAAGAGAAACAGCCTCCCTGCTCTGCCTGCCTCTCAGGAGGCGTGTACTCTCATCTCCTGTCTCTAAGTGACGTTCCTTTTCCCTTTGTATGTCTTGTGTTAATTGTGTAAGAGGACTGAGAAGAGGGAAGCATCCTTCATGCTACCTGCATGTAGAAGAGAGATGACTGAGAGCAGTGTTTATTGAAAGCCTACTGTGTGCCAGGCAACCTACTAGAAACAAACTTATACCCCTAATTTTTTTCCTCAGACCCTTGTAATAGCATCATCCCATTTTACAGATGAGAAAACTGAGGATTAGGCATCAACTCACCCAAGGTTCTGTGGCAGATAAGTGATAAGCTGGGATTGGAACTCATGACTGTCTAATTCCAAAATTCATTGTCTGTCTCCTACACTACTCCGCCTCCTGGAGGTGCTGAAATTATCATCAGATTGTCCTCAGGAGGCCACCTCCTGGGTCTGCCAGAGCTGAGATTCCGGAAGAGAAGTCTCCAAGAACACACACTCCCCAGGCCATCTAGGTCACTGACCTCTCTGCCAACATCATCTAAAGTCCTCAAGAGTTCATGAATAAGCTCATGCAATCTTCATCCTTGGGATTTACACTTGAGACCACCCAGCATCACATAGGAAGAAATAAAGTCTCCTATTTTGTGGTTTCAAATAAATGTGTCTGTCCCGGGAAAATGGTCCAGCTCTCCCTAGGCTGCTGGCTGCAGGCTCTGAGCAGGTTCAGTGGGCACTCTGTGCAGGTGCTCAGCCCTCCCGCCACCCTCTCCCTGAGAGGCCCTGGCTGGAGTTTGGGGCCACAATAGAAAGGTCAAGAGCAGATCATAGAGACAGAGACAAACATTTAAATCCATTTTTTAAGCAAACACAGCTGTGGATATTCAGCCATGTTGAGCTGATTTCATTTTATAGTCCCTTCTCTTGCTAACAAATGCCCTGGCAAGTTATGAAAGCTTCAAGTGGCCTGGCCCCATCAGTTCTCTAGTTTTTATTTCCATTTTGGTTCTCCCTGCTTCATGTCCCAGCTTTACCACTTATCTGCCACAGAACCTTGGGTGAGTTACTGCCTAATCCTCAGTTTTCTCATCTGTAAAATGGGGATGATGCTGTTACTTACCTCCTGACATTGGAGTGAAAGGCCAGGGAGGAGCCCACCCACAACAGGGCCTGCAGTGCTTTCTCAGCCTCTCACCGCCCTGTGGCTGTCTGAGCATGCGCGATGGAAACACACTGCCTCTGAGTAATCACAGCTGCATTGCTTCTGCAGGCCGCACTCCTCAATTCCTTCCCCACCATTTTTGATGAGCTGCTGCAGATGTTCACCGTGCAGGAGGTAGCAGAGTTTGTGAGAGGTACGCTAGGGAGCATGCCCAGCACCGTGCACATCGGGCAGTCCATGGATGTGGTGAAGCTGCAGTCCATCGCCAGGACCGTGGACAGCCGCCTGTTTTCTTTCTCGGGTAAGCCACGTCGGGATGAGAGTTAGTCACTGTTTCAGGGTGCTAACCACAGGGTGATCACAGTGTCAGCCATCACGTGAGAAGCCAGTAGCCCTTAGATGCAGTCTTTTTGGTAAACTATAGTTATAATATTTGGTAATAACAACTTTTAAATTCGAGAATGCAGACAAAACATAGTACTACTGCCTCACTCACAAATTATTCCTAGAGACCAGCTTGCAGTGGTACCAAGTTATCCGTGGCCAGATGCTAAGGTCAATGTGAGCCTGGTCCTTTAAGCAGAATAGCACGAGCATAGGAGAAACTTCCAGGGCATAGGAATAGTCTGAAATGCTAGCCAATTACTGCATTTTTATAATTAGAATTTTTGATAATAAAAAATTTTAAGTTTGACTTTTGAAATATAACAGCAATCATTTCACAGCCCAGTGCCACACACATTGTAATACTAGTGTCCTCTTTAACTTAGCTGGCCAGCATGACGGATGGCTGATGGAAAGCTGCCACCAAGGAAATCGGTTTCCTTCCGGTGTCTGTTTAGGTTAACGCTCTCCTTCCCAGCAGCGGGACTGGAGATGTGACCAGGGGGCTGGACACTGTCTCCGAGGCCGTCACCACTCGAGCTTCCGGTGCTGCCGAGAGCGATGCTTTCTCGGCATTGGGGCGGGAGACGCAGACTGCTCTCACTGGCATACTTCACTTCTCATACTTTTGCATGCACTTGCTCCTCCCATCATCGAGTAGAAAATTTGTTCTAAAACTTCATTGGGTTTGTTGGTTTTGTTCAGTGTAAGGTTTTATATTTAGAATTAGGCAGCTGGGCTCAGCTTAGATGATCCCAGTTTTGTTGGCAGCATCCAAAGCATCATCGTCAGGAGCCAGTGGAACAGATGCCTTCTCTCGCCATCAGGCCTGATGAGGCTGTTGACCTTGGCCACCTCAATGTCAGAGAGCTTCTTCACAGCCTGGCTGACCTGCTGCTTGTTGGCCTGGGCGTCCATCCACAAGGAACGCAGTGTCTCGTCGTCTCCTCTCCTCCGTGCTGACTCGGTGGTGGGGATGTGATGGTGGCACAGGGGGCAGGCTCGTTTCTCCTGGGCGCCCTGCCGAGGATGTGGGGCGGCTTTCGGGGCCTGGTGTCTGGCTGTCAGGAGGTGGGCCATGTGCGGACCTTCTTTGTGTGGCTGTGGACGCCTTTCCGCGCCGCTTTCCTCGCCTTCAAAGCCTTTGCTTTGGCTTCGGCTTTGGGCGGGGCGGGGCTTCCCTCTTAGCTTTTGGTAGCAAGCGATTGGGTTTTGAGATGACCAGCCACCACCACGCGTTCATGTGCGTCTCACTCCCATTGACGCTGAGTGGCAGCGTCTCCCTGGAGCAGGGTTTCTGCCAGTGATGTCATTTAACCAGCACGACTTTCTCAGAGCACCTTGGTCTGACCTTCAGCAGATTCTAGTGAAAAACTACTGTTTCTGCAGCAGCTGTTGGTTGTTTCATATCCTGCTTTTTTTGGTATTTTGGTCTACAAGATAGATTATGAACTTCTCTTCTAGCCAAGCATCTTTTTCTTTTTTATTATTATTTTTAAATATATTTTTTATTGATTTCAGAGAAACGGGGGGATAGAGGAAGAAGAGAAAGGGGGTGAGGGGCAGAGAAACATCAATGATGAGAGAGAATCATTGATTGGCTGCCTCCTGCATGCCTCACATAGAGGATCGAGCCCACAGCCTAGGAATGTGCCCTGACCGGAAATCAAACTGTGACTTCCTGGTTCATAGGTTGATGCTCAACCACTGAGCCACCCACCCGGGCATCAAGCTTGTTTTTTAAACATAAGATAGCTGTCAGTCCATTTTATTGAAACATTCGGATAAGTATTTGGCAAGACATTCCCCAGGTCTCTGCATGTCATGTGATTTGTCTTTGGCTGACAGATTTTCTTTTTGAATTTCATCTGGAACACTTAACCATGTTGAAATATGAGCAATAAATCCAAAATGCTATGGCTCCTTTGTGTTACTAATCATCTGGCTGAATGGATGGGCCAGGCTTGGTGGGACCTGCAGGGCACAGAATAATTTACCCTGGTGTTATCGCACCTTTGAGCAAATGCAGCGAGGCCATTAGCGCCTCATTCTCCGGTGCTGATGGGGGATGGAGCCCAGAGAGAGAGCAAGCTGTCTACGGTCTTAGAGTTAATAGAGTGGCCTTCCTGTGCTGTTTGGGTAACAATGAGGAGAAAAGAGAAGTAGGCTTGGTGATAACGGTTAGCTAATTATCAAAGGCTTATGACAAAAGTCCTGCTTCTGGCCTAGCCTCCCATAAAGCCTGATGGGCAGTGAGGCAGGCTAATGGCTGCACAGAGTGAATGGGGCAGTGGTGCCAGGACACCTAGCCAGGCGACTTCAAGAGGGACCCAATCTGATCACGTATGCAGCTGGGTCAGTGCAGCTTATAGAATGGAGGGGCATTTCGGTGGCATTCTCACTGCACGCTGAGCCTTTGATTTGGAGTCTAGTCATTAAGAGGCTTTCATCACACTTATCCCGCACACAGTGCGCAGATACGAAGTCTTAATCAGAAAGACGAGAGCGGTGGGAGGATAATGCTGGGGATGTCTTAACATCCTGCACCAGAGGAGGGCGCGGCCTCCTGCTCAGCCTACCCCGCCAGCCACTGGCTTCCAGCACCTGTGTTTTCTCTCCCAGAATCCCGCCGCATCCTGCTTCCCGTGGTTCTCCATCACATCCACCTCCACCTGCGGCAGCAGAAAGAGCTGCTCATCTGCTCAGGGATTCTCGGCAGCATCTTCTCCATCGTCAAGACCAGCTCTCTGGTAGTGGCCCCCCCACCCCCTCAGCTCTGCCCCAGACTGGGGTTACCCCAGCCAGAGGCAGCCCAGCAAAGAGCACTTGGTGCACTTCTCAGTGAGAGAAGCTGTCATCAGTGACAGGAAGGCACCCGAGGGAGTGGAGGCCTGTGTGCCCAGCAGGCTGTTCAACACCATTCAACTCAGTCTTGCTATTTTCAAACGTTTCACTGTGTAAATTCACCCTCAGGCCACCCAGAAGCATAGTGACCTGTAGCCCAGGAAGCCCAGGCCTGTGTCCATCAGCGCTGTTGGTTCTGGGTTCCGGAGAATGTGCTGAGGATACGCGGGCACGGACAGAGGGGCAGGCAGGCTGGGAGGCAGCTTGTTCACTCAGACTTTTCTGGCAGCCTGATCCCACCCGTATGGCATTCCTGCCCTGTGCCAGAGGAGCCAGGGTGGAGAGATATGGAGTACGTGTTGCCCAGGGCGCACTGAGCCGCAGGGACGGCAGAGCTGTGCTTGAGGAGGGAGGTTTTGGTGCTTGTGCCCATTTTCTTCCTTTAAATTTTCTCTTAAAAGGAAATCTGTGGTGAAGGGGAGGAAGGAAATGAAAGACATGTATCAGGCATGAATAATTTGCTTTAATGATATTTACTATATGTGTTTATGACAATAGAAAAAAATTACATTTCTTATGGAAAATATAGGAAAGTATAAAGAAAGAAATTAAAAACAAAAATTAAGTTTTTTATCACACCACCTTGGTAAGAGATAAGGTTCCTGGAAAATAATATTTCAGGTGCATTGTCAATGACGGCCAGTGGCCAGGTGATAAGAACATGGTTAGGCTAGCCGTGCACCTGGAGAGGTGCCAAAAAGAGAGCATGCTTGGTTTGAGCAGGATGCAGGGACCCAGTGGGGTGCTCTGGTATCGGACTTAAAGTTCCATCTGGTGATGGCACAGCGTGGCGGAGCAACTGTGAGGGTGTGGGGTCCTATTGTTTGCTCTTGGCTCCTGGCCAGGCCTGGCAGCTCCCCTCCCCCCTCACAGAGGCCACACGGGTGCATAAGGTCTCCTAGTGCCCAAGGTCACACTTGACAGGTGGGAGACTTATTGCTAAAAAGAAAAAGAAAAGGGAAGAGGAGGAATGGGAACAGATCAAAGCCTCAAGGAGATGGTCCGGTTGTATTGGTGGGGCCGGAGAGTTTTGGTGCAATTAACTGCTTCCAGGATCCCAAAGAGGCATCACAGGCGAGAGCGTCACAGTCAGGTCAGCATATGAGAGAGCTTTGGGTCCAGAGCTGCTCAGCTCCTTCATGTGGGTCGGGCAGGGCGTCATTGTGTCAAACAGACGGGCAGGGGCTGAAGCTGCATGAGACAGAGGTGTTACCTTCCTTGTTCCCTCTGTATACTCAGTCCTCACACAGTGGCTGGCACGTGATAAATGTTTAGAAAGTGCCGGATGGGTGGACATTCGGACCAGTTATAACCTAAAGAGGCTGGAGAAGGGGCCGTGGGGACTTCTGTGAGACAATGGAAACTGAGCTGTGGGATCTGAGATTGAATGGGAGAGGTCGGTAAGGGATAGCACAGGCTCATCCTGAGGTCAGAGCCTCGTGGCTGGGAGGCAGCCTGTGAGGAGGCGTGCTCTGTGTCTGTGGAGGACGGAGCCGAGTCCTCCAGGGGCCAGTGCCCATGAGCGAGAAGGCTGAGGAGCTAGCAGGGGCCCGGGCATGCCTGGCAGCAGCCCCGCTGGCAGAGACTGGAACCAGCCAGAGAGAGAACCCCTCAGGGTTCAGAAGGACTAAGCTTCGCTGGATGTGTCAGCAATGGGGAGGTGCTGCCCACAGCCCACGGGTGAATGTGTCCTCATCTTCTCAGGGCTGTGCTTCCTCCTGACAGTGACAGGGAAACCAAGAACACCTGTAACTCGGGCCTTTGCCTCTGTCCTGTGTATTGATATTAATGTATTTGCCTGCAGTTCAGAATTGTGGGTGTCAGGTGGGGCTGGTAAGGCCTCAGCGCCCAGTGTCCCGCCTTCTCAGAGCTGGTGCCGGGTTCCCTGACACTCCGCCAGTGAGGCCGAGAGCCGGGTGGGGAGTCCAATCCCGGGGCCAGTCCTGAGCGGCTGGCCTAGAAAGTTCCGCCGGCTGCCCGCGCCGGGCCTGCGCTAACCGTGTGTCTCTGCTGCCCGCTCAGGAGGCGGACGTCCTGGAGGAGGTAGAGATGATGGTGGAGAGCCTCCTGGACGTGCTCTTGCAGACTCTGCTCACCATCATGAGCAAATCGCACGCTCAGGAGGCGGTAAGAGGGCAGCGGTGCCCGCAGTGCACAGCCGAGATCACTGTTAGTAACTAACATCAGGTTTCCTTCTTTCTTGTCTAACCCGGGGCTCCTCCACCAACCCATCTCACCGCACCTCCATCTCGCTGCCCCGCATGGCGTCGGCATGCTGCCGTCTCCCTCCCGGATGTTGCTGTCTTCCTCCCCCATCTCCGCCCATCTCCGCTCTGGGCCTCAGGGCAGACTGGAAACGCTGGCCTTTGCCTTTGAGTCAGGTCAGGCCTATGGGGGTTGAGACAGAGACGCAGGGAGGAGGAGTAAGCTGCCGGGGAGAGGCGGGCTCTGGGACAGGCTGTCCTCAATGCTGAGCGCAGCAGAGGGCTTTCTCGGGACTCACTTGAACTACAGGTCAGTTGCTCTCTCTGTAATGTTTGTCTCAGTGTGAGGCCTCAGGAAGAACGCAAAGACGTAGAATCGCGCTGGCCTCACTGGACAGCCATCTCCGTGATCCAATGAGGAGAGAAACAGTCAGGGAAAGCCTCTCGGGAGGCTGGAGAGGCAGCCCCCAGGTCCCCTCTCCTGTGCCCGAGTTGAAGCGGGATGAGCATTGCCTGGGACCTTCCAGTCGCCAGGTGGCAGGTGACCGAGATCTCTACGAAGAAAGCCCTCTGTGCCCGGGCCAGCGCTGTGGGGCACTGGGCTGGTGTCCGCTCCTGTTGGCGAGGGCGCCTCACTGTGGACAAACACATACGCACCCGCACGTCCTGGTAACCCGTTCTAGCTGACAGTGACATTGTGTGCTGTGGCCCTCTCTGCCCTTTACAGATATTAACTCATTTCTTAGCAATACTCACCAAGCGCTTCATCTTCTGGGGATTAATGAAGGTGACAGTGACTGCAGCTAATGGAGCACTTTTCTGTGCTGGGCCTTTGCTAAATGATTCCCGTGCGCTCATCTGATCCTTACAGTAGATCCGGGAGTTTTGGTTGATTATGCCCGATTTTCAGATAAACGGAGGCTCACGTACTAGTACATGTAAATATCTTGCATACATACATGTATAAAATAGTCTTGTGGGTCTAGAAAGGATTTGAGAGACTAAAAACTGTTGGCAAATTCCCATGAATTTGTCCGAATGAAGTAATTTTGCTCCATTTTTTTTTTTCTGAGGAGGCATTCTTTTACAAGGAGGCCGTGCCCGCTGCCCACTGCCCGCCTGCTGCCCGCTGCTGGGAGCCGGTGCAAGTCTTTGGAGTCCTGACAGCAGGGTTTTCTCCCACGTGCCCCACTTGATATTTGAAGAAAGTTTAAAGATCCCTTATTTATCTTTAAATTTTCACTTGTCTTAAAGCCCAAAGCTTATCTTCTCATCCAGGTCAGTTTCGATTCCTGTACTTTCCAGACAGTTATGTTGACCTACTGTGTTCCAGTTGCTTGGTCCACTAACCACATGTAAGTTTGGAGGTCCCCAAGGAGTTCATTGTAGAAGGACCCAGCAGGATGGGCAGAACCCAAATTCTGTTCAAAGAAGGCCGAGGACCCTGACCCAAGCAGCCCCACAGGCTTCTCTCTGGTGCCCGGGCCGCATATAGTGACCGAGGACTGTGCCCAAACTCCCTCAGAGAGAAACAACCTCATCTTCCCTTGCAGAGCTTCCTGGCCATAGGTGAAGGTTTGAACCATCTCCGCTGCAGAAATCCCCTGTAACTCCTGGCCCTCCAGGCCGCCTAGCGGAGAGGAATGCTCATTTCAGGGCCAGAGTTGTCGCCTTCCCTTTCATGCTCATGGGCCATCTCAGACCCTCCCTTCTGTCCTTCCCTCTGTGGATCGGGGTTGCCCTGGTAATGGTCTGTGCTAGTGCTGAGTGTCTCTCGGGTCTCCGCAGGGGGAGTATGTGTCCTGCCTTCTCTCGCTGCTCCGCCAGATGTGCGACACCCACTACCAGCACCTCCTGGACAACTTCCAGAGCAAAGATGAGCTCAAGGTGGGCAGCAAAGCACGTGCCTTCCACCAGGGGGCAGCCTGTGGCTGAGACTGCAGGGGCTTTCCCCTGCCAGGGACAAGAGCAAGCGACCAGGCCAGGGCTGCCAGGGTGTGAGTCACAGCCCCTCTTTCCAGCTGACCCATGGCTCCGGGAGGCTGAAAGCCAGCAGTCCCATGCACCAGATCCCGGAAATGCTGGCATGCTTGCCCTGACTGATGGCAGCCTTGTGACCATGTGCCTTTATGGGAAGCTACTGGAGCCACACTCGCGGGCAGCACACCAGGACTCCTCCCTTTCTGTGCCTTCATTTCACCCCTGCAAACCTGGCTTCACTGTCTAATAACTGCGATAATAATGGTGACAGCCCTTCCCCGTTTAAAATGTGTTTCTGGAAGATGCCCATAAGTTCCTTCTTGTTTCAGGAATTCCTGCTGAAGATTTTCTGTGTGTTCCGGAACCTGATGAAGATGAGTGTCTTTCCTCGGGACTGGATGGTGATGAGACTTCTCACAAGCAAGTGAGTGTGGAAGGGCCTCGCACCAACATCCGTGGAGTTGTTCTCAGGCTAAGGAGAGCGTGTCCGTGCAAGAGAGCAAGGAAGAGGTCAAGACCAAGGCCATGGGGAAGAGAGGAGAGGGTGAATGTGAAAAAATAAGTGTTTTAGGCACAATAAATAGGACTTGACCATTTATCATAAGTTCAAAGAGAAGAAAGGATCAAAGATAGTTGGTTGTTGTTTTTTTTAATTGAACCTAGGTGCCTGGCAAACATGTCATAGTGAGGGGAGAAAAGGAGACTCTGAGGGTGTGAAATGTACCCAGAGGAGGGGTCTTTCTGAGGAGCCTGTTTTGTGGCCCATTGGCTTCCGAGGCTCTAGCTTCCCGCAGTTTCCCCATTTGGTCTGTGCTGTCTGCCAGACATTGCTTGCCCCCCACAGTCAGTGCTAAGTACCCCTGAGCCTGGCTGCGAGGCTCTGACCACTCCTGGCGCTGGCCGCTGGCTGGAGCTTCTAACTGACAAACCGGAGAGGCGATGCCGGAGGTGAGGGCAGCCTCACCTGGTCCCCCTCCGCTCAGGTGGCCACCGGCCGCTGCCTCCTCCCGCTGACCCGCCTTTCATGCTGGATTATGCGGTCTGTAGTGAGATTACTTATGGTTGCTGTGTTAGCGAGGGTCAGCACGGTCTTTCCACTTTGTGCCTGGGATAGTGCCCTTTATTTCTGTATTCATAACTGCAGACATTTATACAGAGCAGAGCAGAGAGTGCTCATAACCAGAGTTACACAGGCATTTCCTCACAGTGGGTGTCCACTCGACTCCCTCTCGTTTCTGTCTCTCGGCTCCACTCAGAGCTTCCCAAGCCCCCAGCCTAGCCTGCAAGCACAGCCTCTTCTTGTAGGTATTTTTTATTGATTTCAGAGAGGAAGGCAGAGGGAGAAAGAGATAGAACATCAGTGAAAGAGAAAATCCTTGATTGGCTGCCTCCTGCACGCCCCTCACTGGGGCTGTAGGCCGTTGGTGCTAAGCTGTCAGATGCCATTGCAAGTCTGTTAACTCCACCAACCCTTGTCCCCTCCCTGCAGCGTCATAGTCACCACGGTGCAGTACCTGTCCTCCGCCCTGCACAAGAACTTCACCGAGGCGGACTTTGACTTCAAGGTAGGCACCCCAAGACCAGCGCCATCCTTGTAATGACCCTCGGAAGCTAAAAACCACGCTCATAGTTTTGTTTTGGTTTCACTTAAAACAGCCATTTCATTTTGCTTACAGTTTACAGGTCAGGAATCTGAGGAAGACTCAGCTACGTGTCAGCTCGAGGACTGGGGAAAGCTCACGGATCTTTTTATTATTATTAAATGTCCGTAGTATGAAATGGCTTCCAAGCTTGATCGTGACTAGAATATCACCTAGAGCGCGCTCCACTTCAGGAGGGACTGGGAGCCAGACGGCCCTGAGCATGCTCACAGCCCAGAGCTAACGCTGTTGGCCTCAGAGGAGTCAACAAGAAGGGGAAACCCATTTGCAAAGAAATTAAAAAAAAACAAAAAACCAAGATCTCAAGTTGTAAAATGAATTCTGTGCCACATGCGTGTATTTAGAATCTGCCACATGTTCTTCTCTTTCCTAGGTGTGGAATTCTTACTTTAGCCTGGCAGTTCTGTTCATAAACCAGCCGAGCCTCCAGCTAGAAATCATCACTTCAGCCAAGAGGAAGAAGATTCTCGATAAGTAAGACATATGTTTCTTACCTCCTTACAACGTGCCCAATGGGCTTGTTTCCACGGGAGGCCTTCACGTCCACAGGCCCGAGCAGCTTCCCGAGGCATCGTGGGAGGCAGATGGTGTAGAGTAGGGGTAGCACCAGAAATAGTGCTGACGTGCTGGCCTCCCTGGTGTAGCCTTGTCTTCCCGAACCTTCTCCACTAATATCTGGCTCCTGTGTTCCTGTGTCCAGGTACGGGGACATGCGTGTGATGATGGCTTATGAACTGTTCAGCATGTGGCAGAATTTGGGTAGGTCTTCTCTCCTTATTTGTCCCTTCCGCATCTTGCATAGCCAGATAAAAAGTGACAAGACTAGTAACTTCCCCGGGTTTGATGAAAATTAATTTAGACCCAAGAAATCTTCCCGTGTTTTTCACATAGCACTTCAGATGGGTGGTTAGCGCCTGGGCACCAAGCCCTGGCAGGAGAGGGGCTGAGAACTAAGACCCCAGCAATGCACATTCAGTCCCCTTTGTGAGAGCCAGCCGTCACAGGGGGGGAAAGAGGATGAGGGCCCAGTCGTACTTTCCAGTTTGAGCGCCTGCCTGTGAGGCCGCCTGCTCTTCCTGCCATCTGGGTGCTGCAGGCTCCGAAGCCTCGGAGGTGCTCAGCAGCACATGGTGAGGGCAGCTATGCATTTCAGTGAAGTCAAGCCCTACTGGGTTCCTGAAGTTCAGGCAAGCAGCTCACATTCCTGTCACCACCGCGTGAAGGCTGGATGAGGCAGGGCATTTCAGCCCGTAGGTGAGACTTAGCTTCCTTTCTCCTGGTGACCTCTGTACAGCTTCTCTGATATCCACCGCTCTGGGTCTGAATGGGTTAGCACATCGGGTGGCTCTCCTTTGGTACTGCAGGCTTTGTATCCTGTCAGAGCGCTGGGGAGCGCTGCTGCTCTTCCTAGTAAAGTCTGTTTGCAGCTGAGCGCTTGGTTCTGAAGCCTTAGGAGTGAGGGCCATAAAGTCTCATGGTCCTTCATTAACCATCCCGGTCTCTAACACAAGAGGAGCAGGCGGAGTGTGAGCCCTTCCTGAGGCAAGCACGGGGCCTCCCCCGGTGGGGGGGAGGGCAGGTTCTCCCCATCAGGCTTCCCAGTGCAGGCCTCTCACTTCTGCATCGAGCACAGGGGGCAGACCCCGACACGCCCAGGAACACGGTGGACTAGCAACTGCACCAACACCAAGGTCAGAATATGCAAAGTCAGCCTCAGGCTAACATTGGAGCCTCAAATAAGCTTTTTAAATAGAAGAGATTTAAAAGACGTCACATTTTCCTAATGAAGCCAATCCTTTCTCATTGTTTTGGATGGAAATGGCACTTTCTGGTCCTTGAGAATGACTTGACTTTGCTGTCACTGTGGTTGGTACATGGCCCGCGGTTTGTCCCTCCTCCTTCCTGTCTGAAGGACGGGCAGCGGGGCTCTGGCACTGGGCGCACACAGGGTAGCCGCCCTGGGCTTCAGACCTCTAGTGGCTGGACCAGGGAGGAGCATCCTTAACACTGAGATGCCCTGGGCTAGAGGTAGGAACCCCGGGGAGCGTGTGTTGCATGTGGATGGGTTTTCTTGCTAAATGACTGTTGTGAGCAGACTCTGCAACGGTCACAGGTTAGACTGAGCTCCTACCCAGGCTAGAGCAGTGAACTCTGCCGCTGACCCCAGAATGGCTTTCAGGTTGTTAGTGGAACTTCCGGTAAATTCTTTGGATGGCAATTTGTGCCCGTCGAGCTTGTTTTCACTGGGCTGGGCCAGTTTTGTCCATGAATGCTGCACAGCCAGGAGAGGGAGAACCTCCAGGAGCTGTGGGAAGAGCCTGCTTGCTCTGATGCTTGCAGGGCCCCCAAAGCATGAGCCCACTTGAGGCGCATCATGGGGAAGCAGAGCAAGTATAAACACGATCTGTTGGGTTTTGTTGCTCAGGTGAACATAAGATCCACTTTATTCCGGGAATGATTGGTCCTTTTCTGGGTGTGACACTGGTCCCGCAGCCAGAAGTACGGAACATCATGATTCCCATCTTCCATGACATGATGGACTGGGAGCAGAGGAAAAACGGCAACTTCAAGCAGGTGAGGTGACACCGGCAGTGTCGGGCTCTCCGTGAGAGGAGTGCTCCCGCCAGGAAGGGCCTTGGGAGGCCGGGCTGAGGGTCCTGTGCGGTGAGTTGTAGCTTGGCCATCTTGAATCCTGTTAAGGGTTTTCTCTTACTTGTTGGCCAGGATGGGTTTGTGGGTTGTCTTCATAAAGGGAGAGGCCAGGAAAGTCAGAGAAAAGGCATGAGTGTCATGTGGAAGGCCCTTTCAGACTAAGGGGAGAAGGACTGGCCCCTGGTTTAATTTAGGAGAGAGCCCTGGGAGGGGATCCCCGAAGTGTGTGGTCAGGCATTGCTAGGACGGGAGCCCTGGCCAGATGGCTTCTCACGGCAGGGGAAGCCCAGAGTTTCAGGCTTCTGCAGAGGCTGGGGCCCGGAGGAGGGAGAGGTGTTCCCCACGCAGGCTTCTTTGGCTCTGAAGTTGTGGGGGGTGGTTAGCACAGCGGGATTGCCCGTGGGGGGTGGCCATCCTTTGGTACTGCAGGCTTTGCTAGCCTGTCAGAGAGCCCGGGGAGTGCGCCTGCTCTTTGGCTTGGACTGTGGGGCTGCGGCTTTCCCTCTGCACAACACTGCCGCCCCGAGGTGGAGAGGTGACCCCGCCTCAGAGCTGTGTCCAGGCAGCAGCACTGGGACCGGCCCAGGACGGTTTCCTGCTTTCCTTCCAGAACCCACCAGGGGTCTGGGACCCGGGGGTTTGGGGAGATGAAAATCAGCTGACCCCCACGGAGCACCTGCCAGGCTGGGCCGGGCTGAGGAAGCGCGCTGGCACCTCCGGCTCACAGGGAGGAGGCCTGGCCCAGGGAGACATTGCTCCAGAATAGGCAGCTGCTGGGTCCCAGGAACATGCTTGTTGCATGAATGGATTCTGAGGCGGTGCTTCGGGAATATTGGTTCTAGTCATGAAAGTGACCCCTCACACCTGAAATGGTCAGTGTTGCCAGTTACAACATGCTGTGGCTGAAGACCTTCGCATTCGACGTGGGGTCCCTGGTTTTTGCTTATACGGTCCCTCAGCACCCGGTTTGAATTCCTCCGTTTCTCCTGGCTTCTTCCTGTTTCGGGGCCGCAGAGGGTGATGCAGGAGCGTCCCCATCCCCGCTCTCGCCAGCTCCTCTGCCCACCATAGAGGTCTGGCACTGAATGCATCTGAGCGCCCCGGAGGCTTATTGAAGTACAGACCACCGCCTCCCGCTGTGTTTCTGATGCAGCTTGGAGCCTGGGCACTTGGATTTCTCACCAGATCTCTGGTGGCCGGTGCTGCTGGCCCAGGGCCGCTTGGGCTCCAGGGAACTGCTCTGCCATGCTGGCTGTTGAATCTGCTGCTCCAGGCCCTCCCCCGCTGCCTGACCAATGAGACGAGACCAGCTTTGAGCCGAGAGGAGACACCTTGGCTTCTCGCCGCTCTTCCGGACTTCACTTCACCCCAGACGAGTCCCTGCTGGCACCTCTTCTGTCCACAGGAGGAAGGGGGTGTACATCAGGCCTCAGGGCCCCCGGCCTCAGCTGGCTGTTCCCGGTGAAGAGTACATTCAAGCGGCTCACCCATCAGGTCGCACAGCACCGTGGGAGGGCCGTCCTGTCCGCCTCCTTTCCTGCTAATGGGATTTCAGAAACTGTAACTGCCATCAACGAATTTCCTAATCAATTATTCTTTCCTTAGTTCATTGCCTCAGGACTCTTTGGCCCTATTGGAGTGAGAAATTTTTCTCTTACAGTTTATTATTGAACGCAGCCGTGCCCTTTCCTGTTCCTATGAAATGTCTATATAAATATTGCCACGATTCCACGTTTTCAAGGATAATGAAGGTTCTAAAGACTTTCTCTCCCGTCACGTCCAGCTCAGCTCTCACCTCAGAGCCACCCAAGGGGCCTGTGAGGCCGCCAAGCGCAGGCCCGCCCTGCACAGCAGTGGCAGCACGACTGCTGCTCGCGGTTGAGGAGTCCAACAGGCAGGGCCCGCCGAGGCCCCGGCACTCAGGTCCTGGGGGGACAGGGAGCCTCTTCCTGAAGGAGCATCTGGGAGGAAATCCCGCCCTCAGCCCAGCCCAGTGGTGTTCAGGGGGCCCAGCCCAGCTCCCTCCCTTCGTCACTGGCTGACCGGAGGATAAAAGTCTGACCAGATGTGCTCTCTACATACTAATTACTTTGAATGAACATTTTTCAAGAAAGAAGAACCTTGACAAAGGCCTTTTTTGGATTCAAAATACGTTTCTCTCCAGAGAGTCCTCGCCTTTTGCCCCTAAACTGGGAACCAGTATCTGGGGATTGAGTTCCAGCTCTTTAAAACCAGTGGAGCGGGGTCCCCCTGGCTGGGGGGGAGGGGGGGACTTTTTTCTCTGGCTGAGATCAGAGTCTGCCTCCCTGGGTTCATTCAGTGCAAAGGCAAAGCAGGAAGGCGTCCCCAGCACCCTCCCTGCCGCCGGGTCCGGTCCAGGTTACCGAGTCTCTGCTTCCCTCTAGGTGGAGTCCGAGCTGATTGACAAGCTGGACAGCATGGTGTCGGAAGGGAAAGGCGACGAGAGCTACCGGGAGCTCTTCGGCCTGCTGTAAGCTGTGCAGCCCCAAGCACCCTGCGTTGGGGGAGGGGTGAAGAGGGCTAATGCAGGGAGGGGGGTGTAACCCCACGCTGGGCAGGCTTCAGAAGGTGGGTGTCAGGAGAGACCTGGGCTCCTGGTGGGAGCAGGGGTCACCTGTTGTTCATAAAAAATGGGGCATCCTGACAGCAGGCTCCCTGAGATCGCCATGGTTGGCAGCAGAGGCGAGGGCCGTTAATGTCTTCCTAGCGTGCACTGATCTAGTTGGGCAAACAGCTCGTGGGGCTTAATGAGGGTTCTGTGCTGGAGGGGTGAAATCCCTGCTTTGTGAGAGTATGCCGGCGGCTTGTGAAACACTGGCATGGATGTTGTGACTTGAGTACATCATACCCCTCTCCAGGCCAGGTGCCCTGCAGAACAGGAGATTGTGCCGATGACGTCAGGGTTCTCCCAGGCCCACCACTCCTGGCTCCTGGCTTGAGTTCATGGCGGCCAAGAGCCCAGAGGACTAAGTCCGCATGGGGGGCCTCTGGGGCCGTGGCCCGCCCAGACAAACAGTGACGTTGGATATTCTACCTTCCTAAAAACATCTTCAGACATCGACAGCTCTCCTTCCTTCCCCTCATTTCCAACTTGAAGATTTTCTTGGTTTTGGTGCCTTAGTGAAGACAACCCTGTAACATGCTTTCCCAGTAATAACACTGCACATGTGCTTAGAACTGGACGCTGCCCAGAATGTGTTGACGTTTCCTGTTTAATCCTCACGACACAGGGTGAGGTGACCTGATGAACGGAGGTGGTGAGACCGCAGAGCCTGGCAGGCGCGCTGGCTGCCCAGCCAGCCGAAGCAGCTCGGGGCGGCCGGCTGCTCTGGTTTAAGGGGAATCTTTCTGTCGGCCACGCCCGCTTTGTTCCTTGGGGAGGCTCGCAGTGAAATGTGACTTTCTCTGAAATTAAATACTTAGGATTTGTGAAAGTGCATCCATCTTTCAGCATTTCTCCCTTAGCTGAAGCTGTTTCTGATTGTGGAATAAGACAAAGAAAGCTCTTCTGAGCCAAGACTGCAAGGAAAGACATAGCACAGAAATAACTCGCAATTAAGTTACCTGACCCAGTAGTGCCTCGCAAACCCTTCCAACCGGGTCTGAGGCTGGACGCCACTGGTGACGGGGGCAGCGTTCCCAGTTTGTGTTGGGGAAGACTGTAGGTATGCTAGAGAAAAGAGTGAGTGGGCCATGGCTGGTTCATTTAGAAAAGTCCCACCTGGACAAAATGAAACAGGCCTCTGTAATTGTAGAATTCCCAAAGCCCTTACTGTGCAGGGACATGTGAGCGTCTGCAAGAGGAGGGTGTGCGCTCAGCACTTCCCTGCTTGTTTGCTCACAGAACACCTCCCTGTCTCCAGGACAGCAGTGCTCCTTTGAGCACAGTTTGGGGGATGCTGACATGGGTGTTATCCACGTGGGCCAGTGGCCAGTGGTCCTGCCTTCCCTTCTAGTCACCTGGGAAACCCTCACTTTCCCAGAAGTCTCCGCTCAGACAGTCATCCTCATAGCAGCATTAATAGCTGCCAGGCTGTGGCTGTGAGTCCCCAGTGGTGTGCCCGTAGCTCGGCCTGCCACTCCAGGTGACTTCTCATGAGCTGAAAGGGCAAGGGACCGAGTGGAAGAGTGGAAAGGCCTGTGGAAGGCAGAGCTCTCGGAAGCCATCCTGAGGTCGCAGGGCCTGGGCCGGCGGTGGAGACTGGGCGTCCTGGCACATTTTGCATGGAGCATCCCCAACGGTAGAGGTGGCTGATGTAGCTCCGGGGCCCGAGCTGGGCCCTCGCGCCTGGCGGGAATCTTTCACTTTGCGTGAAAGGTTGACTTATGTTTGCTGAAGATGGTGCTGAGCAGTGATGGAGGCTGTCAGCCATTTAGCCAGGCCAGGCCCAGTCTCAGTGGACTCTCACTCAGGTGCTGCTCCAGAGCAGACCACACAGCAGACACTGGGCGGGGCGGGGCTTTGACACCCCTCCTCGGTGCAGGGGCATTCTTGGGATCTCGTACCGGAAAATGGAAAAGGTGTTTATTCGCTGTTGCCGGTTCAGTAATTGCCTTGTCCTTGCTTTGTGCTGCGTGGAGTAGAACCCAGCTGTTTGGGCCCTACCCCAGGTAAGGCTGTGGTGTGGTGAGTGCTGTCTCCAGATCTGCCAGGGCCCTGGCCTCTGGCTCTCACTCTGGTGCCAGCGAAGCTCATGAATTGCATGTTGTGTTTGTTTCCCTCACTCGCCCGCGCAGCCTGCTGGAGAAGATTGAGCAAGAAACATGGCGGGAGACCGGCATTTCCTTTGTGACCTCCGTCACTCGCCTCATGGAGCGCCTTCTGGACTACAGGTACCTGCTCAGGCCTTCCGGCCGCAGGATACTCTAGCGAGGGCATCCTTGGCCTTAAAGCTGAGACCAGTGCCCCCAGGGGGAGGACTGGGTTGGTGTTGCGTGCCATCACCAGTTATTAAGAATCGACTAATAGAGGAGGGAGGGCTGCTTCCTGGGACCCCTCCTGATATGTGGGCACATGTTCCCAGGAAACACCCAGGACATGCAGCCATCTGGCTGTCCTTCCGAGGAGTGGGCTCGGCAGGAGGGAGAGGAAAGCAAGGCGGGGACGAGCTATGGGTGCTTGGTGTGGCCTTTCTCGGCCCTGTGGCAGGTGGGCAGGGAGTGTTGCCTGGGACAGAAGTGTGACCCAGAAGGACTTGCGGTTGGCGTGTCCATGGTCCAGGGACCTCACTTTCCCATGCCTGCCTCTTCTGCCTGAGGTCTGTTCGTGTCTGTCTTTTGGCGCTGGCCGTGAGCAGATAGTGGCAGCAGACCATGCCTGAGTGCAGGGTCTTTCCGTTCTGTTCAGTCTGGGAGTTCATGTGAAAATGGCTTTGGCATGAACACCCGCCTTCTCTGTCACTTCATGGCTTTTGAATTTGTCTAAAAGTGACAGTGGAGCTACCACGACAGCCATGATTGTCCTCTCAGCAGAGTGCGAGTGCAGAGGCGCGGGGGCCTTTGGGATTCAGAGGGAGATGCAGGAGAGAGGAGGCATCTACAAGACAGGGCGCACCGGGGAGCCTTTCACCCCAGGACCCGGAATGTGCGCGAGGTCAGCCCCCAGTTGCTGCTGCTGCTGATTAGGAGGTGCTGCTGTGCCAAGACTCTTGCTGTGCAGAGGGCTCAGGGTCCAGGGCAGGGCTGGGTGCGGAAATGGAATTCCTGAGGAAAGTGCTCGCATCTTGAGCTTCCTGTAGCGCAGTTGTGCTTGTGTGAACTTCAGGCTCTTGTTCCTGGGCCTCGTGAGGTCACAGGTGGCCTTTGAGGAGCCCCTTGTAGAACAGATGACTTCCTTGCTCACCCCAGAGACTAGGAGGGCCTCGGCTCCTGTACCTGCCGCCGCCCCGGGGGGCAGGGGAGACGGAGCTTCCTGCCGGCTGGCCCTCCCCGCTGTGGCCTCAGAAAGAGCAGCGCTGCTTCTCAGGCTCCAGGCCTCGTCCCGGCTGCTGTGGGACTGCTCCGCCGTCTTGCACAAGCAACTCAAACCCGTGGCCAAACCTGTTCTGTCCCCCCATTTCTGTCTCGGTGGTGTGCCTGCAGCACCCAGCTCCCTCTCCCAGGACACCAGAGGCTCTTCATAAACAGGGCTTTGCCCCCATCTCCAGCCCTGTCTCCTGCCATCCCCACTCCCCACGCCCACAGCCCAGCCTCCCCGTGTGGTTCCTTGTCTGCACCCCATCGCGAAGCTTCCCAGGAGCTTAGCCGCTGTCTCCGCACACCTCTTCCGGAGCATGCGTCCCCGGGATGATGACCTGTGTCAGCTTTCTAACTCACCCAGCAGAAGAGAACCAGCTCCTTGAGGACAGGAACCTGGTCCTTGGCTCCTGGATCCCGTATGGAGTGTGGAGAGTCCCTGGCAGGGGCCTAGCACAGGTTATCAATGGGATAAACTTACTGGAAGGTTAAACAGAAACCAGAAGTCTCTTCTAGCCCAGTGCATTTAATGCAACAAGAACTTACTAAGAGAATAGGTGTTAGAGCTAAATATATGCATATACATGTATATATTTACAAACAGGCACCAGGCTGTACTCCAGAATGCCTTGAACCTACAGTGTGAGCGCTTCATACCGGCCTGAAGCGTGGGTACTCAGAGAAGCACCTCTTCACCTCCGGGTTCATGTCTTCAACTTTTGCACGAACCCCAGACATTTGTGTTGGATATAAAAATGCTCATTGGTAGCAACTGTGCTTCCCAGTTCAGGAAGCAGAGCCCTAGAAGGACTCTCTTGGTCTCTGGAACAGACAGGACAGAGGCAGAGTTGCCGGGCCCTTGGGCTCATCAGAGCCTCCACCTGGAAGCGGCAGCTGGAGGCCATGGAGCCTCCTTTGCCAGCTCTTGCCGTCACACGGGCCGCCCAGCCCCTGGGGCAGGCCCAGGCAGCCACTGCTCACAGCCACAGCAGAGGCTCACAGCTCTTAGAAAAGAGTCTTCCTGCTCATCTTTCGGGGACGCATCAGGAAAGCAGTTCCGGTTGGAGAGCACTCCAGGACTGCAGCTCTGCGTGTTGTCCCAGCGGCCCCCTCCTCACGCCAGGGGGCTCACCTGCGCTCTCCTTCCAGGGACTGCATGAAAGGCGAGGAGACGGAGAACAAGAAGGTCGGCTGCACGGTTAACCTGATGGTGAGAGGACGCGCCTTCCTCCGTCTGCTGGTGGGGTCCGGCCTCCAGCAGCTGGCTGTCAGCCACGAGTGTTGTCCACGCCTCCCATTCAGGCCTCTCGTCAGTCCTGTTCCCACGGGGCAAGGAATGACATGACCTGCTCTTTGGACAGGGCTCTAGCCTTGGGGTCCCCCTGCCCTGACACCCTAGCTCCCAGCCTGCCCTGACCCAGTCTGCACTGGCCCTCCTCTTTCTACTCAGACTCCCGAAGACCTGCCAGTGGCTCCACCCCGAGCTGGTGTGCCCTCCGTGGGTGCTGTCCTTTTCTGGTTGGTGCCCCCACAGCTGCTGCACTGCTGCCCGCACACCAGGGCTGGCCAGCTGCCTGGAGTCAGGGATGCCCCCCCCCATGGCAGCCTCGCCATCTGTGCGTATTTCCTTCCCTCCTACAGAACTTCTACAAATCGGAGATTAACAAAGAAGAGATGTATATCCGCTACATCCATAAGCTCTGTGACATGCATTTGCAGGCGGAGAACTACACAGGTGAGCGGGAGAGGGAAGCGGGGAGGACTGTTGGGACAGATAAGCACAGCTGGCAGCCATGGCGCTGTCTGCCAGACCTTAGCCAAGTGCTGGGCCTTGCTGCCCCTCACCTCACTCCTTTCCCTCAGCCCCTTGGTAACATGGTGGAGAAAGCAGGCGGAACTCCATCTGTGCCTCTTGCCATGTCCTCTGCCTGAGGCTGCTGTTCCAGTTTTCATGTCTCCTACCCCCCCCCCCCGTACCCCCTTCTGAGGCCTCCTGGGTGGCTTCCGGGTTCTGCTGCTCCAGGTGAGAGCCTCCTGAGCCCCGCCACTCCTCATGCAGAGCCTTTCTAAGCACCTGCACCGCGGGAATCGGTGCGGCCATGACACCAGCACTGCCTGCCCTGGGCCTCCAGACCACACAGCGAGGAGCTCCCGGGGTTGGGAGAGGGCTTCCTGACAGCCCTTCCGCTGCACCCACATTTCACCATGACAGGCCTCCCCCGGGACACGTTGGAAGCATTGGCTGTGCCTGTACACTGTTCACTGAGCCCCGCTCTGCGTCAGGAGTCCGCCTTCACCTTGGCCATAGTCCCCCACAGTCCCTTCCTCACTGTGACCGGCTGCCATATCTCAGCCTGTGCCACAGGGCTTATGTGTGTGTGCTGGACAGGAAATCTGAGCTATCACCCACAATCATGGATAAAATTCGATGGACTTACGGACACAGAATCCTTTTTCCTTGTCTCTCGATGTTAGTGTTGGGCACAGAGCCACCTGTTTGGACTGCACAGCCTGGCAGGAATTAAATGATGACGGGACTGACTCCCCTTTTTTGCGCCCACTTCCACCCGTGACCCCAGCACCCCTCCATGAGGGCAGCAAAGTGATAGCTGATCGCTTCCACGTATCACTAGTGGCTCAGGAATGACATCCGAGGAGAACGTGTTGTTTCCTAAGCTTCAGAGGCGGGACTTGAGTCCCAGGGGCTTGTCTCGGAGAGAAAGGGTTCCCCCATCCAGGAGGAGGCCTGTGCCTCCGGGGCAGACAGGTCCTGTGGCCGGAGGGCAAGGGTGAGGAGCCCGGAGGGTCTGCAAGCGAGTGGGCCTGGCCAAAACGGGAAGTGGTCACAAAATCATCAGAACAGGTGCTTCTCAGTCATGAGGAACAGGCCTGAGTGGGACCCGAAGGCCAGGCAGAAGCCAGAACTAGCTCACTGCCAGAAGGAGAGGAGCATGAAGATGAGCAAGTGGAGCGGGAAAGAGCCGATGGTGCAGTGAGGAGCCCGGCAGCGCTGTGGCCAGTCCGTGGCATTTAGGGGCCAGGGTCTTGAGCAGCGTTCTACGTGGCCTCTACCTGGACCCATGCCGGCGCGGCGTCACGGGGCTCTGCCCTGGGTCCAGATCAGCACCCTGTTCCTCTGGGATGGAGCCTCCGGCTCCAGGCCACCACACCTTTACCACCACTGCACTTCCTCCCTCTGTCCTTTAGAGACGGAGCAGTGAGGAGAAGGCCAGAAAGGGGAGGTGGAGGCGAGGCCGGCTCAGGGAGGGCAGAGCGGCCTGGTCAGTGCTCACTCCTAGAGCCGGTGCTGATGAGGTTGGAAAGGAAGCTCTAGTCACCTGAGCTGAAAAGAAGAAAACACCGGGAGGCTCTCACATGCCATGTCTCCCTGAGCAAGGCACGTGCCCCGCTCCCCGCCGCGGGCCAGCCCAGACAGTGCCGGCCGGGGCCATGGGGAGAGTGTCCCCCAGGCCTCCGGCCCCTCCTGCTGCGGTTATCCGATGGCTGGGCAGCTCCTGTCTCCCCTTTGGCACCCGGGCCCTGACCTGGGCGCACAGGCCTTGCCTGCAGTCTGCCTGTCCTTGACCTCCACATTGCCCCCCACAGAGGCCGCGTTCACTCTGCTCCTGTACTGCGAGCTGCTGCAGTGGGAGGAGCGGCCCCTGCGGGAGTTCCTCCACTACCCTTCCCAGTCCGCGTGGCAGCGCAAGGAGGGGCTGTGCCGGAAGATCGTCCACTACTTCAGCAAGGGCAAGGTGGGCCGCGGGGCCTGTCCGGGGGCGAGGGGAGGAGGCGGGGGGAGGCGGTGGATGCCCAGGGGTGCACCAGATTTGCAGGCGGCATGGTTTTCTCTTGGGTGGCGGGCGAGGGGGTGAAAAGTCGCTGATTCTGTAGCGTGGAAGCCAGTTCCGGGTTGGGGAATGAGAGACAACTCCACACACCAGCTTTCCCCATCAGTGCTGAAGCGCCTACACAGGCTCCTGGTCTCCACTTCTGTTCACTGCCCATGGCTTCCTCATCCGCCATGAAACGGGCTGTGAAAGGAGAGGGTCTGAGCTCCAGCGGTGTGCCCCTGGAAGGCTGGGATATGGGGGTGCGAAGGCCTTCAAGCTCCCGGAGGCCGGAGGTGTTGTATTGGGGCAGGGAGTCAAAGTCTATTTAAATTTATCTTTCTTGCCCTGGCTGGTTTGGCTCAGTGAATAGAGCTTTGATCTGTGGACTAGAGTCCCAGGTTCAATTCCAGTCAAGGGCACATACCCAGGTTTTGGACTCGATCCCCAGTGGGGAGTGTGCAGGAGGCAGCTAATCCAGGATTCTCTCTCCTCGTTGATGCTTCTCTCTCTCCCTCTCCCTCCTCTCTGAAAATAATAAAAAATATATATTTTTTTAAATAATAAATAAAATAAAATTCTTTTTTCTGATCTTTTTCATTGGACCTGCAGTTTTGATCCATATGGCATTAATCATTTCGAAGGCTAGAAATAATACTTTCTTTTTGAGAAACACAGACCCAAATGAGCTATAATTGTCTTTCTCCCTGCGGGTGGGCAGGAGGCAGGCAATCAATGATCCTCTCTCATTGATGTTTCTATCTCCCTCTCCCTTCCTCCCAAATCAATAAAAATATAATTTTTAAAAAATTTAATAAAAAGAAGATAAAGTAAACAGACAGGGTCCCTGCCCCTTTGCAGTCCATCCTCTAACTGAGACTCACACACAGGAATGTAATGGTGTCTGTATAAGACAGCTTCGTAAGGACAGGGACCGAGTGCCTGCCCTGCCAGGCGGCCTGGGAGCGGCCTCGGGGAGGAGGAGGCCTTCCCGGAGAAGCCGGAAAGCCGCGCCCGCCCGCGCTGCAGAGCCTCAGTCCTGGGTGCTGGGCGCTCAGAGGGCTTTTGAGCAGATGGTCTGTGTGGCATGAAGTACAGAGGTTTTGGTTGTGCCCTCCGCTGTGGGGGTGCGGGCCCTTCCGAGGACGCTGAGGAGCTGAAGCTGTTCCTTTTCTGACGCAGAGCTGGGAGTTCGGCATCCCGCTGTGCAGGGAGCTGGCGTGTCAGTATGAGAGCCTCTATGACTATCAGAGCCTCAGCTGGATCCGGGTGAGCTTGCCCTTCCCCACCTCAGCCCCGGCTCTCCCGGCCGCGGTTTCAGGGAGCGGTCACGGCAGACCCAGGCCCTGCCTAATGCTGCTGGGCATTACAGGGGAGCAGAGACCAGGCTTCGGCCTTCGAGACCCTTGCCATTGGGCTGGGGAACAGCACGCATATTGGTCAGTGACTCAGGAAGTGAGCGGCACATCTCGCTGGAGCAGCTTCCAGGAGGCGATGCGGCCGCCCTCAGAAGCAGGGCTTCCTGAAATAGTTTGCTCAGGAATGCTTTATCCGAAAACATGTGGCCATTCCCTGCTGTGGCTTGTGGTCCCTTTTGCTGAGGCTCAGGACCTCATTCTCTCTCCCTTCTTTGAAGCAGAGTATTTAAAACAGGTGAAATACCCAGGGGCTCTGAAGGCCTCCACGTTTTCCTGCCCCGGTGCTGGGGTCGGAGTGCTGGCTTTCAGTTAGAATCCAGGGAGTTTTTCTGAATGTAAAGCCAGGTCAGCAAAACTAATACTTACTAGCCTGGGAAATGCTAGGCATCATGGGTGGCAGCTCAGCTTTTAAAGTGGAAAGTCTCTTAAATTGGAACCGTGACGCCGACAGTTGAGTTTCCTTAGCCTCGTTAGCCCACGATAGATGATCAGAGCCATGCAGCTGGGCTGATGCAAAATGGCGCTGAGAACTGCCGTGAGCCACTGTGAGCAGCGCTCGCCCAGGGTCTGCGCCGTTTCTTTCAAGACCAGAAATCGGGGGAGGGCGGTGTTGCTGCACATGCTTCATGTGTGAGTGGGTGCCCTCAACGTGCAAGAAGCCTGGGTCTCTGTGGAACTGGGTCCACCCACTGGGAAGGACACGCAGAACGGCCTCCCCCCATCAGATGACAGTGGAAGAGGAGGGGCTTCCTGGGGAGAGGCCCAGCATGGGTCTCATCTAGACCGCTGTGGGTTCTCCTGACGAGAGACCGTATCCAGTGGGCCTGGGAGGACTTGCTCGGGACTAGCAGTGGAGCCAGCCTGAAGGCTGCTTCTCATCCACAGAAGATGGAAGCCAGCTACTACGACAGCATCATGGAGCAGCAGCGCCTGGAGCCCGAGTTCTTCCGCGTCGGCTTCTACGGCAGGAAGTTCCCCTTCTTCCTCCGGGTGAGTCCCTCAGCGGTCCCGGGGCCACCCCACTCCGCAGGCTCCTGGACAGCCTGCCCTGCCCTGTTTGTGTCCTCACCTTGCTCCCTGGTCTCCTGAGTCCTCCTTTGGAAGGGCTGGCCAGCCAACAGAAGGCACTTGGCTTTCCTGCCTGCACTGCCGGCTGCTCTAGACCCTGTTTGCTCTCTGCTATTGATGTCTCCTGAGCAGGTTCCCGCAGGAAGGGACCGGGGTCTGAGCCTGTCACGTGGGCATGTTTAGAAGCCTCCCCCGCCCGCTCTGAGTGCCTGGCCTCCTCCATGCGCCCGCCTCAGCTGGGCAGTGCCCAGGACAGCCCTGGCCTCGCAGTGGGCCGGCCTCAGGGTTCTTCGTGTGAGATGATGGTTCTTTGCCCTGTGGCACGTAGGCTGTGCAGCCAGCATGGAGAGCTGTGGGTCTGAGACAACGCGAGGCCAGCCCCTGCTCGGGGCTGTGGGAAGCCCTTTAGGCAGCTGTTTCTCTGCCCAGGTGAAGACAAACATGTCCCTCCCCCATTGCCTGGAAGGCTGGGCTGGAGCATGAACATGGAGGGATGACGGGGCATAGCCGTACTGACCCCAGCTGAGCAGTTGTGATTTTCTCCGTTATTCAGCACAACCCGGAGGCTCCCGGAGGAGTCAGCTGCGGGCTGTGGCCGTAGGATTTGTCAGTCTCAGACGCTCTCAATGAAGTGTGCTGTGGGCGGGCCTGGGGCTGCAATTGAGACCTAAGGCAGCTCCAATGGCCCCAGTTCCAGCGCTTACTGAGGGTCAGTGTCCACGCGTCTCAGCACGCAGACGGGAAGGTTCAGAGACTCTCCTCGATATGGTTGGGATGCTGTCTCCTTGGAGACATCACTTGAGCCAGTGAGCCATGAGCTTGGTATCACATCAAAGGCCAACTGTGCTCATGCTCCTTTTAAAAAGCCGGTCTGCTAGTCAGAGTCCAGGCCCGCCCGGGCTCAGATGGAAGGCAGGGCAGCTCGCACATCTCCAGGGTGAAAAGAAAAGGATTTCTGTAAGAACTGATAATACTGACCGGGCGCCCGCGCACACTGCTGAGTGTGATCCCAGGAAGGCTGCAGTTCCAGCCACAGCTGTGACCCAGGCAGCACAATGCGAGTGAGCCAGGCCCTCTCGGGGGCTGGGCCTCCTTCACACTCTAGGGACCTCCCAGCCCAGGTGCTTCAGAAGCTGCGCATTCGTTGCCCCTTCAGCATAGATTGCTCTACAGCAGGAGGCAGAGGTCAGCAGAGGAGGAGGATTTCCCCAGGAATTAGAAGCCAAAAGCTCCCTAGAAAGTCCTTGGACAAATGAATGATCCTGGCACTGTAACTTCTTTCTCATGTCACCTTTGCAAATTGTGCTTTATTGTCATTTTAATCTCCTTTTCAGTCCCACTATTTGCATATGATAAACCAAATTTTACTCCAAAGCATCATCAGGTTGGATATAGGTTACAGAATCACGCCCTGGTGTCCCCATTTCTGTTCCTGCCAACCAGGAGGTGTCATCATGGTTGGACCTGCCTCCCAGCCCTCACGCTCATGTCACAGGGCACAGAGGGGTCTCGGGGCTCAGAGCATTCTCCAGCCCCTCAGAGCAATCTGCGAGTGGAACCTGGCTCAGATCCTGCACCTGAGCCACCAGGCGCTGCTGCTGTGCCGTCCAGGTGTGGTTTCAGGGGCCAGGAATGGCAGAAGAACGGTGTCCATCTGTCCCCATGTGCGCGTGAGGTGCAGTCCCTAGGAACGGTGACTCATGCCTACACACGGCCCGGTCTGGCCACGGGCTGCGCTCCTTCCCTTCCCTCTGCTGCCAGTTCATCTGTGGCAAGTGGGGGAAGTCCCAGAGAAGGTGGCTGTTTGCTGGTGGGTGGCAGGACAAAGGGTAGGGCCTTGGCAGCCGCTCTGTCTCGTGTCGGGTCCTGGGGCTCTCGCCTGAGAAATGAAACTGGCAGAAATGAAATCTCAAGGTCAACACTGTGTGCCTTCCTGCTGCTGGGTTTTCCCTGGACACATAGGCCATCAATGACGTTGGCTTTGTCAGCGTGGCTTCTCCAATGACGTTGGCTTTGTCAGCGTTGCCCTTCCATTTGGAGCCATCAGACATGTGGCCTCACCTGAGCTGGCTTCTACAGAAAGAGGAGGGGTGTAGCGTGGCTTTGTCATCTGCTGCCTCCTTTCACCGGTGAGGTCTGAGCCGGCTCAGCAGGAAGACCCGCCCCCTGCTCAGGGGAGTTCTTTCCATTTGACCATGAGCAGATCCTGGGGAGGTGGGACACTGGGAGAGGGTATGAGAAGGCCGGTTCTTCCTCATTCCCTTTTTGGTCTGTTCTACTTATCAGGCAAGCGGCTTGGCAGTGTCTCTGTTCTTTGACCGCTGGTCTGTTCCACTGAAGAGGCCAGCCGGCTTCTTGTGATCTTGACTTCCGTCCTGGGGTTGCCCTTCCATTTGGAGCCATCAGACATGTGGCCTCACCTGAGCTGGCTTCTACAGAAAGAGGAGGGGTGCAAGTCCTCCTCCAGCCAGGCTGAGGTCCTCCACAGCCTGGCCTGCGGCCTCCCCGTCCGCAAAGTGTCTGCCGGCCTGTGGAACCGCTTCCTGTCTGTCCCCCGAGACAGGCCAGGAGGGCTGCCTGCCTCACGCCTCTTTGTCGGAGTGGGTCTGGCCGCAGCTGGACAGGCAGAGCGTGTGGCCCACAGGCTTCAGGGGACCTCCCCCAGCTGGGGGCAGGCAGAGCAGAGGGCTGAGGGTGCCTGTGACTTCAGTCTAGCAAGGGGCAGAAATGAGACCTCACCTAAACCCAATATGATAGAACACAGAAATGCGGGCTTAGCGTGATACCAGTTTGTTCCGCTGCGGCATTGGCAAAGGAATCACTGCAATAAACAGTCCTGAATCCCTGCCAGCCACTGGGCAGAGGTTTCTCCCGGCTGACACAGTGGCCCCTCAGACACACCCAGGCCTCCCCAGTTACCCCGCCAGTTCTCCTCGCCACCTTCCTCCAGCTGTACCTCTGCCCGCCCAGCTGGCGCTGTACCCACATAGATTGCCCCTCCCCGCTCTTCTCCCGCAGGCTGACCCAACTGGGCCTTTAGGACGCTTTTCAGAATGCCACCCCACCTGGCACCCCTTCCCAGGTGCCATCCATCCTCCCACTGCCACCTCCCAGAGCAGTTTTCCTTCCTCTTGACCATCCTCCCCTGTGGGTGGATGAGCGCTGTGCCCGGGCCTGCCTGGGCTCACTGGCCTTGCTTGGGAGGCCCGTGGGGAGGCAGGGCCGCAGGCCGGGCACAGAGTGTGCTCTCTCTCTGGACAGAATAAAGAATACGTGTGCCGTGGCCATGACTACGAGAGGCTGGAGGCCTTCCAGCAAAGGATGCTCAGCGAGTTCCCGCAGGCCGTCGCCATGCAGCACCCCAACCACCCGGACGACACCATCCTGCAGTGTGACGCCCAGTGTATCTTTCCACGCAGCGAGGGAAGGGGGCGGGGCCCCGCAAGGGGAGGCCCACGGTCAGCTGCCCCTCGGCCATGCCGTTGGCCTTGGAGACTAGGCTATTCATAGGTCCTGAACCAGAGCATGCCCTCCTCACCAAGCCCATAGTTAGTGAGGCGCTCGTGCCTCCCAGAGGAGGCCCTGGCATGCCCTTAGCCGTGGGGGCTCCTTAGACATCAGAGCTCAGAAGGACCTCTGTCCCTCTGGCTGGCTGCTACCCACCCTCACCCTGCTCTCTGAGGCCTTCCTAGGTAATCAGGAGCAATCACTGTCCAGGGTGACTGGGGGGCCCACAGGGACACCACCAGGTCTGCCCTGCTCTGCTCCCGCCTGCACCTGTGACTCTCCTGAGTATCTGTCAGCAATGAGGCAGGGCTTAGGGATGGGCGCGGGGAATGGGCAGGAGATGGCAACGGCTGTGGTCTGGGTGCAAGTCAGGAGGCAAACACTGGCCCTTGGGCCTCACACAGCTGCCTTGGAGCCCTCACGACAGTGGGCAGCTTGTTCGGGGGCGGAGGGGCAGGTGGATGCCCAGAGGTTCTCTGCTGCAAAGAATATTTTGTTATAAGGTTATTTTGCAATAAATAGTCACAGTGGGCAGGCCCGGCCCCGGCAACTCACTCCTGGGGACACCTGCATTCCCCTGGCCCTTCCCCTCCAGATTAAAGGGGCACCGAGCACTTGGCATTGACAGCTCAGCTGGCTGAGTGCTCAGGAGACATGTGGGCTCAGGGAAGGGCCCAGGTCAGACGTGGTCTGACCCACCGTGGGCTGTCACTCCTCCCTTAGGACAGAGGCCGTGTGACGTGGGCCAGCCACTCGGGTTCACCTCTGGCAAATCTGGGTTCCTTCACTGCCTGCTCAGACTTGCAGATCTACGCGGTGACGCCCATCCCGGACTGCACGGACGTCCTGCAGATGGACAGGGTCCCGGATCGCGTCAAGAGCTTCTACCGCGTCAATAACGTGAAGAAGTTCCGGTATGACAGGCCTTTCCACAAAGGCCCCAAGGACAAGGAGAACGAGTTCAAGGTGATCAGACTGGACAGCGGGGCAGCGCTCAGGGACAGGGCAGGCTCCGCCTTCTCGGGACCTTGTCACTGAGTCATCCTCAGGCAGGCGGGTGGCCATGATGACCTGACGGCCTGTCCCTGCCTGTGCTTTCCCGCAGAGCCTGTGGATCGAGCGCACCACGCTGACCCTGACCCACAGCTTGCCTGGCATCTCCCGGTGGTTCGAGGTGGAGAGGCGGGAACTGGTGAGCCGTGCGGCAGTGGGGCGGGGGGAACAGGAGGGGGGCTGTCGCACCGTCTCTCAGGCCTCCACCACGAGGCAGCGCCCTTGCAGCCTCCCGTTCACAGGGAGGAAGTGCCCTCCCCGCTCTGACCTCAGCCGGCACCCTCCCCCTTCGCAGTGCCACGGCCCCGGGGGGCCGCCCGCGGGAACAGGCGGGGCGCGGCTCCGGGTCTGTGCTGAGGGAGGGCTGCAGGGCCTGTGACCGCACCGTGTGCGTTGCCAGGTGGAGGTGAGCCCGCTGGAGAACGCCCTGCAGGTGGTGGAGAACAAGAACCAGGAGCTGCGGGCCCTGATCGGCCAGTACCAGCACAAGCAGGTGCACGGCAACGTCAACCTGCTCAGCATGTGCCTCAACGGCGTCATCGATGCTGCGGTCAACGGAGGCATCGCGCGCTACCAGGAGGTGAGCAGGGGCGCCAGCCCACCCCAGGCCCGCCTCCCGTCACCCTCTCTTCGGCCTCAGCTCACTAAGGGTGCTGGGTGAGGCCTTAGGCACCCCTCCCTGCTGCGGAGGCACAGCTCTGGGGGGACCCTTCCTTTTACTCCCTGAACTCGGCCAAATTAGGACCCCTTCTGTGAAGGGAGACATGGTTAGTGGCCCCAGAGGAGTGCTAAGCCCAGCCCTTCCCAAGGAGTGCGTTGGGGACTGGCTAAGACCCTAACCCCTCACTCCACCCTGGCCACCAGCCCGCCTGCCCTACCAGGGCCTCCGGCCCCGAAGGACAGGACGAGTGTCCAGGCTTAGGTGACTTGGCCGCCATCAGGCCCTAGACACAACGGGCACCTGTGATTGCGGGAGGGTCAAGCGGTCCACCGGAGGCGAAATGGGGTGCGTCCCTGTGAGGGGCAGCCCACCCCTTTCAGGTGGCCCTTCAGGCTGAAACGCCTGGGCCCCTCCGAGCGGCAGTCCGGAGCGTCTGCCTGACGGGCTTCCTCTCTCAGGCCTTCTTCGACAAGGATTACATCGCCAAGCACCCCGGGGACGCCGACAGGATCGCCCAGCTCAAGGAGCTCATGCAGGAGCAGGTGGGCTCGCAGGGCGGGCCGGCCGGCAGGGAAGGCCCAGTGCCCGGAGGCTGCTCCCTGCTAAAGGCAGCGCCTGCCCTCACAGGTCCACATCCTCGGAGCGGGGCTGGCAGTTCACGAGAAGTCCGTGCACCCGGAAATGCGGCCTCTGCACAAGAAGCTGATCGACCAGTTCCAGATGATGCGGGCCAGCCTCTACCACGTGAGCGCTGCCTGCCGCCTGCTGCCCCTGCTACTGCGTCCCGGGCGACACTCCCTGCACACCGGGAGCAAGCGAAGGGAAAGGGGGGCGCTGGCATTCTGTGCAGGGAGGAAGGCCGAGCCCCTCATTCACTCCCTCCCTAAGGAGGCGGCAGGTTTTCAAGGGCAGAGAACCTTTTCCCAAGGTACTGCGGCCTGAACAGAGGCTTCCACACGCGAGGGAAAGGGCCAGAGTGCACGTAGAGGTCTCTTCGGAGGTATTTTCCATCCCAAGAACCTAAAGCTGTAAGGCACAGCCTCAGCCAGCCCACATTCCCATCTCCTTTTATAATACATCCCTACCCTGGGCCGCTCCGCCCGCTCAGCCTTAGGAACTGACGTGTGTTCCATCTCTCACCAGGAGTTTCCGGGTCTGGACAAGCTCAGTCCTGCGTGCTCAGGCAGCAGCACCCCCCGGGGCAGTGTCCTAGCCTCCCACAGCCCCGTGAGCCCCGAGAACCTCAAGATGACCCACCGGCACAGGTAGGCCGTAGGGCTGGGAGCGGCCCTCCACAGAGGTCAGTCTCAGTGTCTAAGGTCAGAGAGGGAAGTCCGAAATAGCGCCTATGAGCTCAAGCGCATGCCCTCCGACCCAGGTACACAGAGCCATGCTCTGCATCGTCATCCTGGGTGACAGAGAACCCGAGGTAGCGTGGGACCCAGAGGAGGGTCACTTGGGGTGAGCCAGCCGTGGAAGATAAATAAAAGATAAATAGAAGATAAATATTAGTTTGAGGGCAGAAAGGAGTTCGGGGGAGGAGGTGAGGGAGCAAGACCCAGGGAGAGTGACCCGCACATTCTCTTGGGTGTGAATGAGCCGTCTAGGTCCGTACTGCAAATGGAGCCAAGTGGCTGCAGCGCAGGGGCCAGGGGGTAGGGGGACCCAGTGCCCTGGTGGCCTGTTCAGTCATCCCTTTGCACTTGGTCCCACGGGAATGAGGACGCCACTCGGTTTCAGGAAGAGAACAGGTGGTTGTGGGATGTCGAGGTGAGGCTGCTCTGAGCTCAGGAAGCCAGGCCAGGGGGGTGGGAGAGCAAGGCAGCCCAGCTGTGCACTCAGCCAGTGAGAGGGGAGGAGGGGCCACCTCGTATTTGGAGGGGGACCGCTGTTGGCAAGCTATGGCCCCCGGCATGAAAGAAATCTCTGAGGTGCTCCCCGCAGCCCTTTCGCTGCCTTGCCCTACCAAGAAGACCCCTGACCAGAGAGCAGATCAGCAGAGGGGGGTACAGCTCAGAGGAACCTCCATAGCTAGGGGACTCAGGCCTGGGGCCAGGCTCAGTGGTCTCTGTCCTTCCCCCTGAGAACCTGCTGCTGTCAGCAGTCTGCGTGGCCACAAGCCAGCCGGTCCCAGGTGGAGCCAGTGCCCGTCAGTATCGGTCCGCCCAGGACAGGCCCTCAGCGCAGCGGGCTCAGGGCTGCCCCAGGCCCTCCGCACCAGCTGGCTGAGGCCGGGATGACATTTACACACCCTTTTCCACGGTCTCCCACCACCAGCAAGGTTCCTCGGCTCCAGATCTGACTGCTTACCTGTGTCCTGTTCTTGTTCACAGCCCCATGAACTTGATGGGTGCCGGGCGCCATTCCTCATCCTCTCTCTCCTCGCACGCGTCCAGTGAAGCGGGAAACGTGGTGATGCTGGGTGACGGCTCCATGGGCGAGGCCCCCGAGGACCTGTACCACCACATGCAGGTACCGGCTGCTCGGGGGCGGGCCCGTGCTCACGCGTGGAGGCCCTCCTCTCTGCTGGGGCGCTGGTCCAGCCTGGCCTCCTGCCTAGTTCTCCAGCTACTGAGTTCACAGCACCCAGGCCTTGTTCCCCAGAAGGGAGTCCAGCTTCAGTCCCAGGGAGGACCCTCTGCCGGACTCCTGCCTGGCATTCGTGATGGCTGAGCCCTGCTTCCCGCAGGGGCACCATCACTAGAATCCACCCCACAGCCCTGCTTCATGAGGGAGTGGGTTATCTTCGTGCCAGCCATCAGCCTGGCCTCCATCAGGGCTAGGGCACAGCATGGCTGAAGAAGCCAAGTCCAGGCCAGTCCCACCAGGTCCGGGCAACTCATGGCCTAAAGAAGCCAAGTCCAGGCCAATCCCACAGTCCTGGCCATTCAGACCTCTGTCCTGTGGTTCTTCCTCTGCAGCTCGTGTCTCCCAACCCCAGGTACCAGGGCTCAGTCACCAACGTGTCTGTTCTGTCCTCGTCCCAGGCAAGCCCTTCTTCCTCCAGCCTGAGCTCCACTCACTCAGCGCCCTCCCAGATGATTGCCTCTGCCCCCTCCAGTGCCCGAGGTAAGGGGGGCAATGCCGCCTGCAGAAGGGGAAGGGCCTCGTGACCCCACTGTCCTCCTCTCACCTGTGGCTTCTGAGAGCATGCGCACTTGTGCTCCCAGCGCTCAGGACGCATGTCTCTAGCTCCTGACTGCTCTTTGGCTGTTGTCAGACCCGCTCCAAGCTTCCCCCAAGCAGCCAGCTCTTGGCACTCCACCTCAGTAGGATGACACGGCCTAGAAGCTCAGTGCTTCCCCCTGAAATGTGTGCCAGAGGGCAGGCCAGAGTTAGGCAGCAGGGCGTTTGAGGGAAGCAGGCGTCATGCACAGCATGGACGTTCAACGTGAGCGCCAAAGTCAACCCTGGGGAACGTTCCTCTGACAGCGTTGGGAACTGTCCGTTGGGAAAGGCTTGATCAGGCAGGTGGCTCTGTAACAAGCTATTTACTTTGCCCAGTTTTGCTTGATTTCTTATTCAAACGGACAAATATTGTTCTGAGAGCTAGTATCTTTTTTACATTCGGATAGTAGTTACTGCAGTGAGGTTTGATTTTTTGTCCTTTTCAATAGCAGTCTTTGCAGTGGAATGAAATCAGCTGTGGCAGCGGAGTGCGAGTGCGCCCGGGTCGGCTGTGCAGGGTGGTAACAGCTGTGCAGTCCGGAGGCCAGCCCAGGAGCGGGGGGCAGGGACGCCGCCTCCTGGGGAGGGGCATGTGTGTGCGGGGTGGTGATCGTTGAGGTCACCATCTCTGGAGACACGCCGTCACGATGGCTGGATTCCCGCTGTCCGTAGAGAACAGCTGTGAAAGCCCTCCCGGTTCTGGCATTAGCAACACCGAGCACAAAAGTGAACCAAGAGGGTTAAATAGATTTGGGCCCAAGTAGGAAATGGTGGTAAGAAAGAGCAGGAAGTTAGTTTTTGGCTCCAACATCCACGTGCTAGCCACCTGGGAGACCGTGCCCGCCCTGACCGGACACAGCATCAGGCCTGTGAGGCACACGGAGGCCAGCCGCCCCGGGGAGGCCTGAGCCGAGGAGCAGGGGCGCCTCGCCCCAGAAGGAGGTGCTCACTCCGTGGGGTTTTGGCTGGTGTCATGGCAAGGAGACGCTTTCCTGGAGAAAGGACTCTGGAGAACCCTGCATGCTGGAGTCACACCCCCACTTCCAGGAGTGGCCATGACAGCAGTGGCCTTCCTCCCGTGGCCCAGCCACACTCGGCTGTGGTCCCCATGGCTTCACTTTCAAGCCGATCGGCTGGCAAGGCACAGCCTAAGCTCTGGTAGGTCGGCAGCTCCCCTGGTGGTCAGAGACGGACTAGGATGCGTGGGCTGCGATGGACCCGCCTTGAGTAACTGCCATGTGGGGTCACCAGACGCCCCTCTATCGTTGTGAAGTCCTGCGACACGGAAGCCCTGTGTCAGCTTAGGAAGAGTTGAAATGTTTTCAGAAAAAGGAGCAGAGCGCAGTGGGCGGGAAGGGAGATGCAGAGCTGGGACAGGTAGTGGTAGCACGGAGCACTCCATTGTCATAGCACCACAGGGGCCTCCAGGGGCAGGGAGTGTGCACGTTTGGAGACCTTCCAAGTTATCCGTTCCCGAGGGAAGACGGCGGTTAATCTCACTGCTCCTGTGCAAGGTCCCTCGAGGACATGGCCTCCCAAGGCGCTGGGCCTCCAGCAATGGGGCCTGGCCTTCGTAACGCCCCTCGGGCCAGAGGAGGTCACACAGAGGCCTCACAGGAGGGAGCATGAGCCCAGTTAACCCAAAGCCTGGGGGAAGCCTCACAACTTCAGACTGACCCCCTGACCCTGTGCACAGGGTGCAGGTCTCAGAGTGAGACTCCCTGAGAGCCACCTGGCTTCGGGCCACAGCACAATGGCCTGGAGGCAGAGCCAGGCCTGGGGCCTGGGATCGGGGAAAGGAGGGAGGAGGCTGGCTGAGCAGGTGAGTGTGTGGAGACAGTGTGTCCAGTAAGCACGTGCCGCTGTGTTGTCCAATGTCTGTCTCTGTGACGGCTCCATTGCAAGCTGGGCCCCTGAGCACCAGCATCCAGGCCACACCCCTCTCCACCAGAGACTGGCCTGGCTTTCCTCGCTCTCCCCACAGCCTGCCTGGGCATCGGGAGGAGGCCTGTCGGGGGGCTGCATCGCCCAGTGCACCCGCCTCCGTGCACCCCCAGCTGCTCCATTCCTCATGCTTGCTGAGCTCCTCACCCACCGCAAGGCTCACCTGCCGGTTCCCGGCCCCAGGGCGCTCCATCTGTGACTCGTCATGTGTGCGTGATTGCTCTCACTTGGTTACAGGCTCTCCCTCTCTGCCAGATAAGTACCGCCACGCCCGGGAAATGCTGCTGCTGCTGCCCACACACCGGGACCGCCCGAGCAGCGCCATGTACCCAGCAGCCATCCTGGAGAATGGACAGGTAGTAGCCCAGCTGCGGCCCACCCTCTGCCACCGTGTGCCCGCCCGGGCTTCGCTCGGCACCCGTGCTAGCTTCCTGCACTGTCCTCCGGGCCTCCTTCCCCACAAGACCTCCGGAGGCTGCTGGGCTCCCGGTGGGGACTGCAGGGACTCTGGGGACCAGCCACCCAGACAGAGTGCAGCATGGGTATGGGTGGGAGGGTGGCCAGGCTGGCATGGCCAGCCTCCTGGACTCATTCCTAAAGTCTGGCAGAGCCCCAAGAGGCTAAACTGGCCAGCACCCGGGGGGAAGGGTCCCGGAATGCTTTCCACCAGTGAGTCTCCCTGCAGGACAGACAGACAGTTAGATAGCCTCCGGTGCTTGTGTCCTTAGCCATGCCCAGGACAGCCTCCCTCACCCTCACCCTCTCCCCCCTCCCCGGCACCCAGGTTCCTGGCACCTCAGGCGTGAGCTGTGCCTCCACTTTGAGTTCCCTGTCTGCTTTTGCAATGTCCTGGCACCTGTGGCCCACACACCGCCCCCAAAGTGTAACTGGTCATTTTCACCCTCTTCTCATGGCTTTCTCTTTCCCCCAGCTGCCAAATTTCCAGCCAGCCCTGTTCCATCAAATGACCGGAGCCTGCAAACCCTGCAGTGACCCCAACCTGTCTGTGGCTGAGAAAGGTATTGCTCCCCTTCCCCAGTTCCCCTCCCCTCCTCACCCCCAGCTCCCACCCCGGTGCCTCCATCCTGAGCATCTGACTCTTGACCCTGAGCACCAACTGGCCTAGGCTGAGCCACATGTCAGCATCCAGGCCTGTCCATCTATCCAGAGCGCTAACCAGTTCCTGGGCTCACTGTTCAACCAGTGTTGATTGATGCTAAAATTCGAATCCTGCCACAGCCGATTTGGCTCAGTATATAGAGCATCAGCCTGCAGACCAAAGGGTCCTGGGTTCAATCCTAGTCAAGGGCATGTACCTTGGTTGCAGGCTCCTCGGCCCCTGGCCCTGGTAGGCAACCAATCAATGTGTTTCTCTCACATCGATATTTCTCTGTCTTTCCCTCTCTCTTTCACTCTCCCTAAAAAAAATTAAAAATTAAAAAAAATCAATGGAAAAATACTCTAAGGTGAAGATTTAACAAAAAAAATAAGATAAAATTTGAGAATCAGAAACGTTCCAAAAAATAAAAAATAAAATTGGAATCCTGTTCATATCTCTCCATCCTCAGTGCCCAGCTCAGAGAGGTCTTCACGACCACCTGCCCTGGGCCACCTCTGTGGACACTCTGCCACATGCAAGCAGGCTCCCACTCCCCAGGCGCCTGCAGAGCAGCCAGCACTCAGCAGGCCTGTGGCCTTGGGCCTGTCAGTGTGGGCCCGCAGGGACCTCCCTTGCTGCTCAGAACAAGTCTGCAGCCAAGCAAGTCCCAGGGGAACGGGGGGACAGGCCAACCAGAGTGGACTTGCCAGACAAAGTCCTGGAAGGGAGGCCCAGGTACCAGCAGGGAGTCCAGTCCCGCAGCCACTCTGGCCACAGTGTCACGCCCTCTCACACGTGCCAGCGCCCCAGCTGTGCGTGCGGCCAGGAGTCCGAGAGCAGAGCTGCTTAGCCAGGAGTTCTGCCTGTGCTCTGCCCCCGCTGATGGGGGATCACCCTGGCCCGGAGCCCCGGCATGGAGACCTGAGGTAGCTCTAACACAGGTTTCTTCCTAAGCCTGCTCAGACTCTGGGGACTCCGTAAGCCTGCCCCCCGCACAGAACCTGGGCCCCATCCGGCCATCTCCCCGGGGGTTCCCCTGCCCTCCTCAGCGAGCCATGTCTGCTGTGCGTACTGTCACTGCTGCTGCCTTGTCTTCAGAGGGGACGTGCCGTGTCCTCCAAGCACAACCAACACTGGCCCACGGGCACGGCAGACTGCTGGGTGCTCAGCCAGAAAGGCCATAAAAACTGCCTGAAGATGCCCTCCTGGCCTCAAGAGTGCACCCTGCGCCCTGCACCCCACGCCAGAGGCCCCAGTGGCCTCCACCACAACCCTCCGCGCTTTTCTTCATTGAGAAGTGGAGCCATCGCAGAGCTGGCGAGAGCACAGGCGGGCTCGGAGATCAAGCGTGCGCCGGCGGCCAGACAAGCACCGGACGCCTGCCGGATGCAGGAGACCCTCCGGCCTGGGAGCGGCTGCGCCGGAAGCCGGCCACACTGCCGCCCGTGTGGAGGAGGAGTGTCCCAGTAAAGAGGCTGAGCCCAGAGCAAGCGTGTCCACACCACAAGGCCAGCAAGTGCCTCGAGGGAACACACAGGTCAAAGTCAAACGTCCCGTGTCTCTACCTGGACCCTCCAGGGCAGGGACTGGATGAATTGTCACCACTCTCGTCACCAGGCTCCCGAGTCCCGGGAGAGCTCCGCGTCTCACCTGCAGATGCCTTTCTTTGCCAGGCAGTGAGTCCCAGACCAGGCAAGCCTGCCCTCGGGGCTGTGCGCTGGGCCACAGTTACAGAGAAAGAAGTGGCCGGGACCCCGGGGGACTCCCCTCTTCTAAGCAGCACCCCACCTTAGGTTCTCCTCCAGCCCCAATGCCCGTGTGCTGCCTGGCAGAGGTGCCCTGGCCTCACTGCTCCCCAGCACAGGCTGCGAGGCCAGCTTGCTGGTCTCTGGTTCACAGGGAGTGGCCCAGGGCCCCCCTAAACCACTGCAGCCTCGCTGCTTTCTCCCCATAGCCTTCCCGAGTGCAAGGGGCCCTGGGGTGAACTTCTGCACCCCCATGCTTCTCTCAGAGCCCAGATGTGCACCTAAGAACTTGGGCTTCAGACCCCTTGGCCCAGACCACCTCCAAGCCACTCACTCCCTGAGGCTCAGCAGCTGTTTGGAGACAGACTCCACTGCTGGGGAGAGCCTCGGTGCTGGGGAGCAGGAAGCTGGCGCTGCGTCATGGGGAGAGCCTGTGAACAGGGCCTGTTTGGCTCCGGTTCTCAGGCCTCCTGGTGGAATCCACCTGATGCCCAGCGGAATCCCATTCTTTCCTCCCCTCCCCCAACAGCTGAGCGCCTGCCCTCCCTCAGGCACCAGCCATACCCATCCCGGGGCTGAGCCACCACCCTGGGATCGAGGCTGTTTAGGCAGTGGATTCTACCCTGACCAGGGAGGAGAGGGTGGGCAGCCCCATTCTCCCTGGATCGCATGGGGCACAGCCCCTCCTCCTGGCCAGGCCTTGAAGGCTGGACTCCAGCTCCTTCCCTTCCATAGCCTTTGGGGCCCCTTGGGCCTGGCCTGCCCATCTGTCCCCGGAGCAGGAAGAACCCACACCCTGGCCTCCTCAGGCTCACTTCCCTCTATGGCCGCCTCGGAGCTAAGCCAGTGAGGAGGCCCTGCTGTGCGCTCCCTCCTGCCTCGGGCCCCGCTCCGTCAAAGGGCAGGTTCATTCTCGTCTTCGTTCTCAGGAGGAGCTGGCTAACGGGATTCCATGTCCCTGCTGCTCCTGCCGCTGCCCTCGAGCCCCCACGTCCCGCCATTCCTCCTCTCCCGTCCCCTCTGGAAAGTCACTCGCCCAGCTGTGGCCGAGGGGCCAGGAGGCTGGCCCTGACCCCTTTCTTAGATGGGCACTGTGTTTCCCTCTGTCCCAGGCCCACATCACCAGCATCCGTGGCAGCAGATGCGGGACTGGGCTGCTCTGCATGCCCCAGAGCACCATGGGCATGCTGGGCGTGACGTGTGCTTTGCACTCTCCCTCCCTTGGGGACAGTGAACGCTGTTTCCTAATCTTGCCTAGAAAACACCTCGTGAATCCCAAGCCCCGCGGGGAGCACAGAAGCCACGGGAAGGGCCAAACTTGTGTTACCACAGGCCCTCTGTGAGGCCCATTGGGGGGCAGTCTGCCTCCCGCCCATCCTGCCCCCTGCTTTCCGGGACTCCTTACCGAGCAGCGCTGGCCGGAGCCTCTCTGGCCTGTATCCTCAGCCCCGTCTGCCCACTCCTCGCCTCTTCTCGCCTCTCTGTTCTCTTTTCCTGGCGAACCCGGAGGCTGCAGGCCCTCCCTGCGCTGCACCTCTCTCAGCTTGCCTCATCCTGGGTGTTCCTCAACGCTTCAGGTCGCTGTTGCCATCTTTGCTGTTCCTGGCCCTGGCCACCCCCTCTCAAGGCCAGTGAATTGCTTGGCCAGTGTTTCTTGCCCCAGGGGCTGGCATGCCCCTCCCACGCGTGCTGGGTACAGTGCCCACCTGGAGAAGCCAGACACTGCAGGTGGGCTTCTCCCGCCCAGCGGCTCAGCCAGTAACTCGCCTTCATGCCATTGTTTCCACCCTCAGCGGTGCCCGCAGCCCCCAGCAGCTGGAGCCTGGATAGCGGAGCCCGGGAGGCCCAGCCCTTCCTGTCTGCCCACATGGGGCGCATCCTCGCGCCCCCAGTGCCTCCCCGAAGCCTGCTGCATGGTAAGACCTCCAGCGGGTCCCCAGGTAGTCCGTGGTCGCCAGCTCTGCTCAGGGGCAAAGGCAGCAGCCCCCCAGGCTGAGAAGACGGGCCGCGCTCTGGGCTGACCCAGCCGAGGAAGAACAGCCCGCCCCAGGAGCCCTGCCGGGCTTGGGGTTGGGCGCAGCCAGTGAGCTCAGTGAGGCCGCCGGCCCAGCGAAGACCAGGACCCTGACTGTCAGCGCCCAGCAGTGGGCGGAGACTGCGCTGCTGGCAGCTGTTCCACGGCTGGCACGCTGGCCTTCTTGACGAGTGTCTGTCGCTCCAGCAGCCTGTGTTCTGGAGAACTTCACCGAGATGTTTCTGTGGCCTTCAGTGCTGAGGGCTCCCCGGATGCTCTTCCCTCGTCTGACCCGTTGGCCCAGTAGATGTGCTGGTGTGCAGCCCGAGAGAGGCCCCAGCTAAGGCTGTGGTTCTGTTCCCTTTGCAGGTCATTACTCCCTACACTTTGACACCTTCCACCACCCCCTGGGTGACACCCCCCCGGCCCTCCCTGCCCGGACCCTGCGCAAGGTAATGTACTGAAGCCACAGCCCCAGCAGCTGTAGGTGTCCACTCATCCGCTCTACCCCGGGGTCTCCCCAACTCCCGGCTCCATGGGCCAGAGCCACACTGGGGATGCAGGTGACCAGTGTGTCCGCAGCCACTGTGATGGGATAGAGGGTTAGAGGGCCTTGTGGTGTCAGCAAACAGTTCAAGAGGTAAAGAAACAGCCCGGGATGGACGGCAGAGCATTTTAAACCAGAGTCCAGTCAAAGCATAACGCACCAGGCACCAAAGCTTTATTAAAAACTCACTAATTTTTCTGCAAATTGGAAGAGACTATCACGGATTTAGCAGCAGAATGCACTCATCTGGTCCATGGCCAACTAGGTTTTTCTGCTGCCCAGCCGGCCTGCCCTAGCCCTTCTGCAAGCACCCAAGAGCCACAGTCAATAGCCCCGCCCCTGGCTTCAGGGGGCACAGATGCCCAGCAGCCAGGGCAGGGCTGTGTTTGGTCACAGAAATGCAGGTGATTCTGGGCTCTGGGGCCGGAGGGAGCAGCGGCTGCTGCTGAAGGTCCTTTTGAAGTTCACTGATAAGCATCTTGGCCTTCTCCATACCGCGGCTGTCAGCCTGTCCGCAGAGAGGAATGCTAACGTGTCCACTTCTCTTTTGCAGTCTCCTCTCCACCCTATCCCGGCCTCGCCCACCAGCCCCCAGTCGGGCCTGGACGGCAGCAACTCCACACTGTCCGGCAGCGCCAGCAGTGGCGTGTCCTCCTTGAGCGAGAGTAACTTTGGGCACCCCTCAGAGGCCCCGCCTCGAACCGACACCATGGACTCCATGCCCAGCCAGGCCTGGCATGCCGACGAAGACCTGGAGCCGCCCTACCTCCCTGTCCACTACAGCCTCTCCGAGTCGGCCGTCCTGGACTCCATGAAGGCCCAGCCGTGCCGCAGCCACTCCGCCCCGGGATGCGTCATCCCTCAGGACCCCATGGACCCGCCCGCGCTGCCACCCAAGCCCTACCACCCCCGCCTGCCGGCCCTGGAGCATGACGAAGGGGTGCTGCTGCGCGAAGAGGCCGACAGGCCGCGGGGCCTGCACCGCAAGGCCTCGCTGCCCCCGGGGAGCGCCAAGGAAGAGCAGGCCCGCCTGGCCTGGGAGCATGGCCGCGGGGAGCAGTGAGGCAGGCAGGCGGCTGGGATGCCGCCCTCAGAGCAGCTCGCCGACCATTCCAGGTCTGAAGCAAGGCCCCCGGGAGCAGAGAGGCCTGGCACTCAGGAGAGAACCACCAAGTCTACGTTCTACTGCCGTGAACGTGTGTGTTGCCATGTGCAGAGGCCACAGCAGCATGAGGGTTGTGGCTTCCCTTTTCATTTCATGTCTCCGTTTCCATTTCTACGGGCTTTCCCCTCATTGTGCGCAGTAGATGCTTTCTTCCTCCTGCAGTTCCAGGCCGTGGAGCTCTGTGAGGCTTTGCACAGACAGAACCGCTTCGCGGGGCCTCGGGCAGGAGCCAGGCCCCTCCAGGTGGAGATGCACAGAACGGAAATTGCACTAGGACCTCTTCTCTCGTGTGGACGGAAGAGCTCATGGTTGTATTCAGGGATTGCGCGGGCCACGTGGGCTACACGTCACAGGTGGCGGACAAGTGGCTACAAGCCGTTTTGCACAAATGCCTGCCCACCTGCCACTCTTGTCCAGGACACTCAACTGAGGGCTGGGTGGGCCAACCTGCCAGCTCAGGCATGTGACTTGGCCTGACTGCATGCCCGGGGCACACTGCCAGGCTTCACCGGCCAGTCCTGCCTCTAGCTCTCTTGGATTTTCCCTCCATCGCTTTCATTTCTCACCACTTGCTCCCTTCCACTCATACGCCTCATGCCCTGCAGGAGCCCCCTTGGCGAATGGATCGGCAAAGGTTAGGCCTGAGTGGGGATGTGGAACCAAAGGGACTAGCCACCTTCCTCCCCAAGGCCAGGCGGCCACGTGTTGAGAGATGAGCTGGTAGAGGAGTGAGGCCGGGGTGTGCAGGGGCCGGAAACCCTGAGCTTTGTAAGGTGGCCGGCCTGCCTGACATGCAGCTCCTGAATCAGGGATTTTCAGCACTACCTCTGAGCAGAGGGCTGGCCGCCCAGCCAGGCTTCCAAGCCCTGAGCACTCACGGTCAGGTTCAGCGAGCTCCCGGGGAGCAGGCTGAGGAGGGGCATCTCATTGTGGAGTCAGGGAGCCATGCAAGGTGAACCATCCTCTTCCAAGTGCCAAGCGCAGGCCCTGCTCCGGGCGGTGAGGACCACCACTCAGGGTTCAGGGCGGGCAGGAGGGCAGCTTCTCCAGCCTCCCATCTGCTGGACAGAGCGCAGTGGCCTCTGTGGGAGCTTTCAGGTCAGAGCGCCGATTTTCCTCTTGCTTTATCATGGAGGGGGAAGGGGAGAAAGCAGCAGCATTCTACCAGGGTGCTTCTAAGTTACTTTAAGTCGACACAGACTCACTTTCTTTTGCTCGAGTTCACAGCTCTGATGGTCACAGGCTGCCTTCTCCTTGTTGAACAGATGTGTTTTCCCGAGCACCTTTCTGCTGGCCTGGCTGGCCTCCTGGCTGGCCCTGGGCCCAAGACCCCCTTCGTCATTGCCCCTCTTCCCAAACAGACAAGGGTGGTCAGGGTGTTTTTCACTTGTAAACAAACACCAGCTGTTTAATAGGAATGCCAGCCAGTAACCTTTGAGGAAAGACAGAGGGCAGCATTGCTGTCAGAGCCAAGGGTGGTGCTGAGGATGCTCCCCCCTCTAGCGTGGCTGTCACCAGGCCACTGGGCTGAGGTCAGTGTAGGGTTGGGCCCCAGCTTTGTATCTGACCCTTAGGTAGGAGGGGGCAGGCCTTAGGACGCTCCTGAACCTGTCCGGGACAAGGCTGTCCTCACCCCACATCTGCCTTCTCCGCCAGGTGGCCGGAGGGCAGAGGGCAGTGGGGGGCCATTTGCCTTCCTTTTTGCAAGGTGAGCCAGTGGGGTTTTGCCCTCCATTTCCCTCCCTGGATGGAAAGAACAGATTCCAAATCCCTTTTGTTGGAGAATCAGCCAATCTGAAGGGAAGTGGGAGGTCAGAGGTGAGAATCCTCTGAAGATTGTGAAATACTGATTTTCATTCTTTTGAGCTTATTTGTAAATACCTATTTGAATGCTGTGTATTTGTACAGGAATTTGAGCAAAAAATGTATAGAGTGTGATGTCCAATTGGTGTTCAGCCCTATAAATGTGTTTTTAACCTCTGGGCATTCTGTGCTTATTTAAAATTAGAACTCTTCTAACCATTTCTTTTGTGTATTTATGTTTAAAAGTGGGGAGGGGTGACTTAAAAATTATCTGTACCAGAGAGCAAAGTTAAAAGAAAAAAATGTACTAGTGTCCCAAGAGGTACTTCACTGTATATATTGTGGTCGCATGTTCTAACAAGTAATGTGACTTCCCGATGTAAATATCTGCCCTTGACCTCGCCCTCCCCGCCCCCTGACTGCTGTGATGTGAATTAAAGATGAATACCTGACACTGACCCTCTGCGTTCACTGGCCGGAGCAGCCCCGAGCGGAGCCGCCTTCCCGCGCCGCCTCCGAGGGCGGCCGGCCGGCCCTGCGTCCGGGAGGAGGGCCGCCAGAGGGAGCCTCCGCCGCGCGGCTCCGGGCCCCGCGCACTCGGCCAGGCTCCGGGGCTGGGGGACTCGGGGAGCTGCTCCGGGGAAACAAGCCTAAGCCCCCCTCCCACTGCCCGGCGGCGGGCTCCTCGCCCTTCCCAGGGGAGCCCTCGGACCCGGCCCGCGGGCCCCGCACGCGCCGGCTCCCCGCGAGGCCCCGGGCGGGCGTGGGGCTCAGGATGGGGAGGCGGGACAGTTCTGCAGGCGCCGGACTGGAGCCAGAGGCACCCCGCCTCCGCCACAACCGCTGCCCCTACCCAAGATGGAGGCCGTGCCGCTTCCGCTTCCTGCGGACGCCCTCCAATCAGCGGCCGACAACTGTCTAGGGCCGGGGGCGGTGCCGCTACCAGCCAATGAGGAAGGGCAGCGTGGAGCCGCCCGTCTGGGCTCTGGCAGGCGTGGTCCAATGGGGGCGCGGCGTGTGGGCGGGCGCGGGGCTGCCCGCCAATGGGGAGCTACGGCGTGCGTCCGGAACCTGGAGGCGGCGGCGGGCGCGGTTCAGTCGGGCGGCGGCGGCGGTGGAGGATGTGGGCCACGCACGGACTGGCGGTGGCGCTGGCTCTGAGCGTGCTGCCGGGTGGCCGGGCGCTGCGGCCGGGCGACTGCGAAGGTACGGCGGGGCCGGGCGGGCCTGACTCCACTCGAACCGCCGAGGGGCCGGGGCCGGAAGCGGCGGGGCGGCGGCGGCGGCCTGTCCCAGCGGGACCTGCCGAAGAGGGGCCAGCGCTGGCACAGCGAACATTACGGGGGGCGAGAAAAAGTTCGGACTCGGACGTGCCGGGAGCGGCCGGAGTGGGCATAACGCGGAGTTTTCCTTCCCCGCCGTGGGCAGGGCGCTCGGGAGGGCGGCCTGGGCCCCGCGCCGGGGCCGGTGGGGGCGCGCAGCCCTCCTCGGGGGCCGGGGTGGTGGTTGGAAATTAGCAGCATTTGGTTCGCCTGCCCTTCGGCCTCCAGCGTGTCCCTTTGTGAGGTCACAGTGAGTCCATCGAGGCCGCGTTCCGTCTGGGCTCAAACTTGACGGGAGAGACAGGGAGGAGCCGCCGTGGGCACTGGGGGCCCGGGGTGCGGGGGGCCCGGGAGGGAAGCCGGCGGTGGGAAATGGCCTCCCTCGCTGCCTCCGGTTAGAACCGCGGCCGTGACTCCTGCGGATTGGGTGCAGCTGGGCATGCTGAGCCTCACCTCCCTTCTCTCTCTTCCAGTTTGTGTTTCTTACCTGGGAAGATTTTACCAGGACCTCAAAGACAGAGATGTCACATTCTCACCAGCCTCCATCGAAAAAGAACTTGTAAACTTCTGCCGCGAAGCGAGAGGCAAAGAGAATCGGCTGGTGAGTAGCTGGTGACTCCCCGCTGGCGCCGGCTGGGTACCCCCCTGCTCCCCCCTGCTCCCCCCTGCTCGCAGGCCTGGGCGGGGCGGCCAACTTGTCTGGCCAGGAGCCTGAGTGAGTTCTGTCGGGGACTCTTCCTCTGCAGTTGTCGTGTGTTTTGTCCTGTTCCTGGTGACCTGCTCTGTGCTGGCACTGGCTGTCTGGGGAGGACGGTGACGGGCAGCAGAAGGACGGACGGTGGGGTGGAGAGGACAGTGCAGGTCAAGAGTTGTTCTGGGGGAGGGTCATGGATGGGGGCAGAGCATCCCAGTCCGAGGGGATAGCCAGGGGGAGTGCCCAGTGCAGGTGGAGAGGACAGTGCAGGTCAAGAGTTGTTCTGGGGGAGGGTCATGGATGGTGGCAGAGCATCCCCAGTCCGAGAGGACAGCCAGGGGGAGTGCCCAGAGGCCAGGCCGAGCTTGGCCTGATTGAGGACAGGGGTACCAGCGTGCACTGGGTGAGCCGGGCCCATGGAGGACAGGACCACCCCCGTGAGGCGGTGGCTTTTGTAGCTTTCATTCTTGGCAGTCTGGGTCTGTCTGTCTGTCTAAAGGTTTGAACCCTGGTGGCTCTTAGCCTCGTGTGGTGGCTGCCAGTTCTGGGACTGAATGTGTGTTACATCTCGGGGTTTACCCTGACTGCGCCCGGACAGGGCGGCCTGGGAAAAGGAGGCCCTGGCAGAGGAGGGAGGGGCTTTGAGGTGTCTGTGTTTGGGAGGCGTGGCCACTCCAGCGCCGGCTCCTTTCTTGCTGCAGTGCTACTACATCGGGGCCACAGATGACGCCGCCACCAAGATCATCAACGAGGTGTCCAAGCCGCTGGCCCACCACATCCCCGTGGAGAAGGTGTGCGAGAAGCTCAAGAAGAAGGACAGCCAGATCTGCGAGCTGAAGTACGGTGAGTACTCTGGGGCTCGGTGCCCGGGCCGGGCTCTGCCTTCCAGCGGGGACACGCGGGAGCCAGGGTATGTGGCTGAACACGGCAGGTGGTGCTAAGTGGGGGTGCAGGTCAGGCATTGTGATGGGTGGAGGTCAGAATAGGTCTCGTTGGGGTGACTTTTCAGCAAACTCAGAAGGAGGTGGGACATTAGCCAAGGGAACGGAAGAACATTCCAGACAGAAGAAATGGGCAATGCAGAGGCAGCCAGTGTGGCATGACAGGTGGTGAGCTGGGCACAGGGCGCCTGGCAGGTTGGTGCAGACAGATCTGGCTGTGCGTCTGGACAGAGTTGGGGCCATTGATTTGAGGGCTGAGGAGGCTGTGGGATTTAACGGGCTTTCCTGGCTGCAAGCTCTGAGGGAGAGCCCTTTCTGACCCTGAAGGAAGTGCTGCGTCCGAGCGGGCAGGCCGGAGTCGCCGGTCTCTGCTGGAGAGGGGTCAGGGCCGGGACTGGTGGTTTTCTGTGCCATTCCAGTGTCACCAACACATTTCATTGGGTGTGAGTGTCCAAAGTCCTGTGTTCCCCCACGTGTGTCAGGGACGTCTGGACTTCCGGGAGAGACCCTGGAGGTGCGGTGGCACAGGTCTCTCTCGGTCACACGGAGTGGACCAAGGCCTGTGCTGGGAAACGGGCTGGGGGTCTACCTGCTCTGTCTCCCTGAAGCTGCCCCTTTACAGTAGCCTGACCTCCACCATGACTAACAGAGGCGCTTGGGCGAGTGGGAGCCACGTTCCTCCTGAGGGACAGGCTGTGCCTCCATCCCTGTCCCGGCGACACTGCCTGTCTGTGGACCCTGCCGGCAGGAGCCCTGCCTTCCGGTGAAGAGGCCAAGCCCTCGGGGCATGGGCAGCGGCACACCGTGTGTCTGGAGCTGTCCCCGCGCCAGGAGGGCTGCTTGTCTGAGGGGAGGTTTGGCTGCGCGGGGTCCCGCCTGGGCCTGTGGGGTCTGGCCGCCCCCCAGCTGGTAACTCTCCCGCTCTCCGCAGACAAGCAGATCGACCTGAGCACAGTGGACCTGAAGAAGCTGCGCGTGAAGGAGCTGAAGAAGATCTTGGACGACTGGGGGGAGACGTGCAAAGGCTGCGCCGAGAAGTCCGACTACATCCGCAAGATCCACGAACTGATGCCCAAGTACGCCCCCAAGGCGGCCGGCTCACGGACTGATTTGTAGGCGGCACCTGGCGGCACTTGGGGGAAGAAGCGGCTCAGCTGTGTCTTCCCCAAACAGCGTTTTGTAATTTATTTAGACCAGCTCCTGGCCATGGCAGGTGTGGAGCCTGGAGCTTTCCTGGTGGTGCTGGCTCTCCAGCACCCTGTCGGGGGGTCGCTTCCTTCTGTTGCTGGTTTTCTCTGGGACTTCAAAGTGTGTCTGGGATTTTTTTATTAAAGGAAGAGAACTTCTAGCTGTCCTTGGGGAATTGAACACGGAAATAGGGTCTTCCCTCATGAAGACCCACCGACTGACACTCCCTGGTTTACAGTTTCCGGTCCGTTCACCTTGTGCCCCGACCATCAGTGCTGGAGATGCCAGGGTGGGACGCGGGCTGGGCTGTCAGGTGGTGGGGGGGGGGGGGGGGGCCAGGAGGAAGATGGGCTGGAAGCCGCACCGCTGCTTGGGAGGCACGGGGTGGAGTCCGAGATAGAAGGGAAGGGTGCACTTTCCTAAGCTGCTCATGGCCTGGCTCCTCCACTCCACATCTGGCCATGCAGGTACTTGCTCGTCGGAGTTTGTGGTCTAGAATCAGGCCTCACTGGGCTTTTGCAGAACCAGGAGAGGTCGGTTTGTCAGAAGAGCCAGGCCAGGCTGCCCTTGGTCTTTGCCCGAGAGGCCTAGCAGCTGAGGTGCTCGGGGCTTGTTCCCACACCTGGTTTTTCCGTTGCTTTCTGTGGGGTTGGCGCTTGGAAACCCAGTTGTCAGCAGGAGCTGTGACTCAAGGGAAACATCTGTCTCGGACCCGTGGAGACAAGGACTTGTCGGCCCTTGTCATTTATGCTCCTGCGTTCAGTCTGTCTGCATAAGGCCTTCCATACAGCCCACGAGTGCGCGGCAGCCCCGTGTCTGAGGAATGCCAGGAGGTTGAGCCACTTTCTCAGGCCAAGACTCCCGATTGGAGGGGGCTCTTACGAGGCAGTGTCCTGAGCCCATGAAAAAGGCTGGGGAAATCTATGATGGGAGCCAGAAGTCAGAAGATGGCGCTGCCTCAGCTCAGCCCCCTAGGTCTGTGTCCCAGGGCCTCCGTGTCCCCCAGGCCACCGGAAGACAGCCCGAGGCCCCCCCATGGGTGTGCAGGAGCAGGTGGCAGCAGGCCGCACAGTGCTGCAGGTGTGTGTTAGGGCCTTTCCCTCGCACCCATCTCGCTGCCCTGGAGCTGCTTTCCAGTGTGGGAGGAAAGGCGGTGGGCAGCCACTGCGATGGGTCCAGCACCTCCCCCTGGCTTCTCCCTTCACCTCGGAGAGGAGGGCCTGCCCCGGGACGAGGGGTAGGAGAGCCCTGGCCAGTGAGGTAAGCGTGGCAATCAGGTTCACTAGTGGACTCAGCCTGCCCTGCGCCCTGCAGCTGTCTGGGGCCAAGGAGCCTCTTCCCACCCCGTAAGTTGCAGGTGTGTGTCGGGTCTGTGCCTCGGCCTTTGGTGGGTGGGGATGGGCAGCTGGGGGCGCAGCAGGTGAACCGAGTTGTGAGCGTGGGTCCTGGACCGGGCCTAGGAAGCAGCGTGCTCCAGTCCTTGGGGTGTCAGCCCTGAGCCCCAGGCGGAGGCGCCGCGGTGGGTGCGGGGGGGATGCTGTGCCTGGGCGCGCACAGAGGAAGGGTCGGGAGCGGTGCCCCAGCCTCAGCTCCGTTGGCCACAAGGTGGCGCCAAAGCACCGCCCGGCCGGGCTCGGGGGCAGGCTGCGGGGGCGGGTGGCCTCGGGCGTCGCAGTCCGCTTACGCACGCCGGCGCCGCCTCGCCCCGCCCACCGCGGGTCACGTGGCGCGTCGGCGCAGCCTGATAACGCGACGCCCCGCCCCGCCGCCGCGCCGAGTCCTTTTGTCCAAGATGGCGGCGCCGGGGGCGCTGCCTCCTCGGCCGCCGCCGCCTCAGCCGCTGTGAGGGGCCTGCGGGCCGCCCGCCCGCCCGCCGCGCCGGCGCCATGAAGAGGCAGAGCGAGCGAGACTCCAGCCCGGGCGGGCGCGGCTCGTCGTCCTCAGCCAAGCGGCCGCGGGAGCGCGAACGGGAGGCGGAGGCGGGCGGGCGGCGGGCGGCGCACAAGGCCTCCGTCGGCGCCAAGCACCCGCTTCCAACGCGGACCCGCGACAAACCCCGCGGCAGCGGAGGCGGCGGCAGCGGGCACCGTGACGGCCGCGGCGCCGGGGACGCCAACCACCGTGTGAGCAGCGGCCGCTCCTCGGGCTCCGGCGGCGGCGGGGGACGCGGCGGCAGGGCCTCCGGGGACCCGGGAGCTTCCGGCGCTTCGCCTCGCTCGTCGCCCCTCCCGCCCCCCCCGCCGCCCGGGGCCGAGCCCTCGGGTCCCGGCTCGTCGGCGGCCGCGTCCGAGTACAAGACGCTGCTCATCAGCAGCCTGAGCCCCGCGCTGCCCGCCGAGCACCTCGAGGACCGGCTCTTCCACCAGTTCAAGCGCTTCGGCGAGATCAGCCTGCGCCTGTCGCACACGCCGGAGCTGGGCCGCGTCGCCTACGTGAACTTCCGGCACCCGCAGGACGCGCGCGAGGCCCGCCAGCACGCCCTGGCCCGCCAGCTGCTGCTCTACGACCGGCCGCTCAAGGTGGAGCCCGTGTACCTGCGCGGCGGCGGCGGGAGCAGCCGCAGGAGCAGCAGCAGCAGCGCCGCCGCCTCCACGCCGCCCCCGGGGCCGCCCGCGCCCGCCGACCCGCTCGGCTACCTGCCGCTGCACGGCGGCTACGCCTACAAGCAGCGCTCGCTGTCCCCCGTGGCCCCGCCGCCCCTGCGGGAGCCCCGCGCCCGCCACGCCGCCGCCGCCTTCGCCCTGGACGCCGCCGCCGCCCCGGGGCTGTCCCGGGAGCGGGCGCTGGACTACTACGGGCTGTACGACGACCGCGGGCGCCCCTACGCCTACCCGGCCGCGTGCGAGGAGGACCTGATGCCCGAGGACGACCAGCGCGCCACGCGCAACCTCTTCATCGGGAACCTGGACCACAGCGTGTCCGAGGCGGAGCTGCGCCGGGCCTTCGAGAAGTACGGCATCATCGAGGAGGTGGTCATCAAGAGGCCCGCCCGCGGCCAGGGCGGCGCGTACGCCTTCCTCAAGTTCCAGAACCTGGACATGGCCCACAGGGCCAAGGTGGCCATGTCCGGCCGGGTCATCGGCCGCAACCCCATCAAGATCGGCTACGGCAAGGCCAACCCCACCACGCGGCTCTGGGTGGGCGGCCTGGGGCCCAACACCTCCCTGGCCGCGCTGGCCCGGGAGTTTGACCGCTTTGGGAGCATTCGCACCATCGACCACGTCAAAGGGGACAGCTTCGCCTACATCCAGTACGAGAGCCTGGACGCGGCCCAGGCCGCCTGCGCCAAGATGAGGGGCTTTCCCTTGGGCGGGCCAGACCGCAGGCTGCGAGTGGATTTCGCCAAAGCGGAGGAGACTCGGTATCCCCAGCAGTACCAGGCCTCGCCCCTCCCGGTGCACTACGAGCTTCTCCCGGACGGGTATACCCGGCACCGCAACCTGGACCCCGACCTTCGGGTGCGGGATAGGACGCCCCCGCACCTCCTGTACTCGGACCGAGACCGGACCTTCTTGGAAGGGGGCTGGAGCAGCCCGGGTAAGGGCTCTGACCGCAGGAACAGCCTGGAGGGCTACAGCCGCTCGGTGCGCAGCCGCAGCGGGGAGCGCTGGGGGGGAGACGGGGACCGGGGCCTGCCCAAGCCCTGGGAGGAGAGGCGGAAGCGGAGGAGCCTCTCCAGTGACCGTGGGAGGACAGCCCACTCCCCTTACGAGGAGCGGAGCAGGACCAAGGGCGGCGGGCAGCAGGCCGACCGCGGCGCCGACCGCACCCCTGAGCGCAGCCGCAAGGAGAACCACGCCAGCGAGGGGACCAAGGAGCCGAGCAGCAACGCCCTCAGCAACAGCAGACATGGGGCCGAGGAGCGAGGCCACCACCACCACCACCACGAGGCTCCAGACTCCGCCCACGGGAGGAAGACACGGGAGAGCGAGCGCAACCACCGGACCACGGAGGCTGAGCCGAAGCCTCTGGAAGAGCCAAAACACGAGACCACAAAGCTCAAGAACCTCTCGGAGTACGCCCGGACCCTGCCGCTGGGCTGGAGCGGGCAGCTGGTGCTGAAGAACAGCTGCTTCCCCACGGCCATGCACGTGCTGGAGGGGGACCAGGGGGTGATTGGCGGGCTCCTCAAAGACCACTCCTCGGGGAGTAAGCTGACGCAGCTGAAGATCGCCCAGCGCCTCCGGCTGGACCAGCCCAAGCTGGACGAGGTCACGCGCCGCATCAAGCAGGGGAGCCCCAATGGCTACGCAGTGCTGCTGGCCACGCAGGCCGCCCCCGGCGGGCCTGGCCCGGAGGGGCTGCCCCTGGTGGAGCCAGGCCTTCAGAGGCGGCTTCTCAGGAACCTGGTCTCCTACCTGAAGCAGAAGCAGGCGGCGGGGGTCATCAGCCTGCCTGTGGGGGGCTCCAAGGGCAGAGACAGCACCGGCATGCTCTACGCCTTCCCGCCCTGCGACTTCTCGCAGCAGTACCTCCAGTCGGCGCTGAGGACCCTGGGCAAGCTGGAGGAGGAGCACATGGTGATCGTGCTGGTGAGGGACTCTGCCTAGCCCGCCGGCTCCAGCCGCTCGCGTCACTGATCCGCTGCCTCGACCCCGCCCCTTGGTTTCTCTCTGCTGGGTTGTTTGGTTCGTTAGGTGGGAGACCAAAGGCCTGTCCCCACCAAAGCAGTCCTTAGGTTTTGGGGATTTTTCTACCGTGATGAGAAGGGACTCCTGTCATGTTGCTTTCTAGTGTACGAGATACTGTCTGCTGTGTTCTGTATTTTTTTATTTTTTGACTAACTGTATGGAAAGTTTGTCAGTAAAGCCTTTGTCAGGATGGATTTTTAATCCTGTTCAGAGTCTTGGTTTAATCAAGTTTTTCCCCTCAAAGATGGAGGACCTTGCCCACAAATGCCCTACGCCGTCTTCCTGGCGCCGGCATGTTGCCACGTCCTGCTGCGTCGGTTCTCAGCCCCTCGACTCCTTGGGCTGAGTCACAACTGGATGCACGTTGGCTTTCCATCTTGGCTGAGAGCAGGTGGCTTCCGTCTGCACCCGCCACCAGCTGCAGAGCTCATGCAAAGGAAGGGGGTGTCCTCGGGTCCATGGGGAGCAGCTGCAGTGGTTGTTGGTTTGGGTTGTTCGGCCTAAACAGCTGGTGCCCTTCGGTTTGAGCTGTGGCTGCTGGACAGCTCCCGTCGCCAGGCCTTTCGGAAGCAGGTGGTCTGGCAGCTGTGGGATCCGATGTGCTGCCCAGGGGTCTTGGTGCTACAGACCGTGCGGACTCCCTCTCCGCCTCCCTCTGGCCTTGGTGCAGCCACCGGGGACACCCAGTTGGACACGGAGCTGTCAGACTCCCAGGGACACGTGCTGGAGGAGGGTGGGAGGCCGCTGTGCTTGCTTATGAACTTGTGAATTCCAGCGCTCCCTGGGGTCGCTCAGAACTGAAGGTCATGTGCCGAGCCCTAGAGCTTGGTGGGGCGCTGAAGATGTTGTGCTGCTGCCGTGGAGGCGGCAGGTGAGGAAGATGCTGTGGCCTGACCTTCCCAGGTGCAAGGTGAGTGTGCCTGGCCTTGCCAGGGTACTGAGGAGGTGGAGCCCGGGGAGATCCGGGCTCCGGGGGGCGGGGGGATAGCCTCGGGGTGCCAGGCCAGAGGGGCGTGGAGGCGCCTGAGCTGGGAGGGGGAACGCTTGCAGCATTAAATGTCATCACACCTCTGGTAAGACATGTGGCCAGTGCTGGCAAAGGAAGCCGTGTCCTCCAGCCACTGGCACTGGAGAAAGACTCACACCCCATGGGATGCTCATGTGGTTGGATGTCCAAAGGGTCACTGTCAGGATGAGGGAGAAGGAAGCTCTAGGGAGAGAAACGAGCCCCACGTGGCCAGGCCTTGCTTGCAGGTCTAGCGCGACCCCAGCTGGCGCTCAGCAGTGCTGGTGACTGTTAGGTGGTTTTGGGGGACAGCCATGAGGGCCTGGGGACGCCTGCCCACAAAGACAGAAAAGGAGGTGTCTTGAGACCTTGAGATTTAAAACAAGGGGGAGGTGCCCGGGGGGACGCTGCTCTCTGGGTTTCTGCTGGTGCTCGGCCTAGGGGAATGAGCGCATTTGTACCAAGTGGGCAGCCAGTTTATTTGCTTGTTTTGCTGGAGAGGGGAGGGCTGGCCCCGCCCGGCAGGCCTCCTGCAGGTCTCTGCCGGCCACAGGCCAGAGCGGCATCTCGGGGTGCTTGCCGAGTGGGCGCTCGGGACCCAGGACACCGCCTCCCGCCCTCCCCGAACAGAAGCCGGGAAACCTGGCTGCAGACTGCAGCCTCGCCTTGTTACCCTTCGGGGCTACGTCCGTGTTCTCTGGTCCCGAGTTTTGGTGACGACCCACAGCTGCTGTGTGATCTCCCTCCCGTCCCTCACACCCTTTTCTCAGCCACTTCCTTCCCCTCTTAGCACAAGGGTGCCAGGACCTGTCGGGGCCGAGGCAGCTCAGGTGGGCAAGGCCCGCGGGGAGACGCTGCCTGAGCTGCCACGGCCGGCGCGGCGCCTCCCCTGGGTCCTCTCAGGCGTGTTGCCTAAAAGCAAAATCAACAAGAGGGCTCCTGAGCAACTCGCCTGCGCCCTGGTGGCCTGAGCTCGAGGGCTGATGCTTCCATGGCCCCTCAGGGTGCTTCCCTTTGGGTGTGTTGTCAAGGCAACCAGAATCTGGCTTTCCTGCCGAGGCCCCTCCCCTGAGCCCGGGTGCTCCCAGGAGCTGCCAGTGTCAGGGAAACAGTGCTCGCATAATGACTGGGAGAAAGAGTGCTTTTACCATTTCTTTACTTTTAACCCGTTTTCTTCTAATCCGTTCAGCACCAGCAATCTATCTACTGGTTAGGTGTTAGCGGCCTTTTTAAGCTGAGGCATGACGCAACTCAGGAGCGGGGACCTCTGCTCCAGAGGACCAGGAGGCGCCTGAGCGACACAGGGCTTCGGTGTGGCAGCTCGTGGTGCTCCGAGCCCAGCAGGGCTTCGCCAGCCCCTGGTGAGTCTAGCTGTCTGTCTTGCTTGTTTACTTCAAACCAAATGTCCCCTCTTCTCTGAGCTACGTACCTACGTGACAGAAACCAAGAGCTGTTACTGGGCAAACGCACAGGAAGCAGGGCAGCAGGGTCTCTCATTGGCGGGGGGGGGTGTTAAGCACCTGGCATTGTCCTTGGTGGTGGCACGGTTCACCCCAAGGCTGGTTGCAAGAGCCTGTGAAGTAGCTGCCAGCCCCGCCCGGCCAGCCCGCTGCCAGCCGCCCCTGCACTGCCACTGGCCTCCCAGGGAGCTACGGCTCGTTAGCTCTGCCTCATCCCGCCCCATGTCCAGGAGCCCGCGGTCCAGCTCCACGTGGGGCCTGTGCTCAGAGTGGCCTTCTGGTCAGAGCCCTGCCGCCTCCCGCAGCCCCGCGCCAGGGGCTCGTCTGCAGACAGTCTGGGGAGCTGCAGGCCAGGCCGGGGCAGACCTGGGGCTGAGCCCCTTCTCCCCAGAGCGCTTTCGGGCAGAGGTCCTTACCACCGTGCCGACTGCCTCTCGGAAGGCGGCTTCTCTCCCGCATGGCTAGAGCTGCAAGGAAAGGGACAGACCCGCTTTGGTAAAGGGACAGGGAAAGGCCGTAGCAAAGACAGGCTTGTAGTTTATTTTGTATTTTTTTAAATAAATACACTTTACATTAAAGAAAAAGGCCTTTGATTTGTAATTTCCACATTGGGGAGAAAGGAAAGAGAAAAAAAGATTTTGAAAAACAAGGACAAAGAAAACTAGAGGGAGTGAACTCATATCCCAAGTCCCCTGGACTCCAGGAGCCAGCCCAGCCCTGCTGCCCCAGAGCCGTGTCACCGTCCTCCCGGCCCCCAGGAGAGCAGTCCACCTGACGGCTTGTGAGGCAACAACAGGTTAAAAATCATATATTATATTTATAATAAAATAGTCTTCATCCTCATCAGTTTAAGAAACCACGATTTTCCTTTCACTTAAATACGAATGTAAAAATGCCTCCGCATTGCTCTTTAGACGCCATTTTCTTCCGCAGAAAATGCAGTGGGACAAGGACCTGGTGGATACAAGTTCATACCCTCAATTATAAATGCTTGGCTTTTTTTTTTCTTTTTAAGTTTTATAAAAAACTATTTCTTGTTCTTTAAGTAAAGAACATTATACAAAGAAAATATATTGTGAAATGACCCCAGAAACATGTTTCTCCCTTGAGGAAAGGTATGTCCATCCGAGGAGAAGGAACAGACGAGGGCCTGACCGCAGGTGTCTTGGTGGCTATTAGCTTTGGACAGGTCCTCGGGGCCCAGGGGACTCTCCAGGCCACAGTCCTCTGAGCGCAGGCCAGGCCGTTCCCTACGCACAGCCCTGGGAGGCAGGGAGGCAGGGGGGAAGGTGGTGTGAATTCATTTGACTTAGGTTCTCGCCTGCTAAGACTCTTCCACGTGCTGCTGTTTCTCACTCATTCAGAGATAAGATGATGTCATCTTCCAGGTCAGAGTTGTCCGAGCTGTCGGCTGCAAGGTAAGCAGAGGGAGAGGCCAGGTCACCATGGGCTTCCAGGAGCTCAGGAGGAAGCGCCCGAGATGCACACGCTTGTGTCTGGAACCAGTTACCTTTCCAGAGAGAGGAAAAGGCACCACGCCACCCCGGGACCTCCTGCTCTCACCCCAGAGGGCCTGCCTGTGGTGTCCTCTGAGTCCTAGCGGCTCATCCTGCCTTACAGACCCTTAAGGACCAGCAACCCCCCCACACACACAAGTTTCTACCCATGATGCTTTGAAAAGTTGCAGAGGGAGCCCCACAGCCCTTGGGCCTCTGGAGTCCTTCAGGGCTGGGCACGGCCTCAGCCCAGGACCTGAGCCCAAGCAAGGAGGAGACTTCTCTCCCCAAAGAGCTCAGGCAGAGATTGTCTAGCTGGGATCTGTGCCCTGCAGTTCCTCAATATGGCCTGCGGGAGGCAGACTCCCTAAGGGGCAGGCTGTTGCAGCAGTAGCCGCCTGGCACCTGTGGCTGCCTGGCCTCAGCCAGAAGCCTAGTAGCTCACTCCTGACTGGTCGTCTGCTGAGAGAAGAAGGTAGGGGAAGGCCTAAGGCTATTGTGATCACTCACAGCTGTGAGATGGTCTGTAAGGGGGCTCCCGGAGGGGGCAGACCCTGCCCTACAGCCCCCGCTGCCCACGGCCCTGAGGTTCCCACAGGAGAGGCCGGCTGCCGGGCCGAGAGACAGAACGGACTTGGAAAAGCTGAGGAAGCGAGTTCCCAAACCTTCATTCACTGCACTCTCCTTTAGGACGGAAACAGAAGTGGATCAATAAAGCCAAGAAAAGCATGGCCGTCCGGACTCAAGGAAGCCCTGAGAAGCAGCCGAAAAACCCCTGCTCCTGGGCCAGAGGCACAGCACAAGACCAACAGCTGCTCACAGCGCGGCGCCTCCCTGCTGCCAGGACTCGGGGAGGAAGTGCAGTGGCAAAGGGCAAGCCTGCTCCCCAGAGCCAAGTTCATATCCCAGGTGCCCCCGCTGTGAGCCGCCATTGCCAGACCAACTCCCGGCACCTGTGCCCGGCCCGGGACCAAGCCCGGAGGATCACGGCCCAGCCCTGAAGCACGTGAGTGTAGGTGCAGGTCTGAGAACCGTCAGGGCTCCGTGCTCAGGGTCAGGACCCCCCTCTGCCCACCTCGGCCTTTTAGCGCCTCCAAGTGCTCAGACACCCTGGTCGGGGCCTTTGCGAAGGCAAAGGCCATGCGGATGGGAACCCTGTTGGCACCATTTAGCCTGCTGCTCTATGACATGAGGCTTTGGGCGGGGGCAGAGGGGGGCCGCGCGGAACTGACTGGAACAGAGACCTCAGGTCAGGAGTTGGGGTTTTGCGTAGGGAATCCAGCACCAGGTTGGGGCCCAGGCCTCTGCAAGGGGGGGGCGCTCAGGGTGTGGCTTTCTAGGCTTGATGGCTTCTCAGATCCTAAAAGGCTCCACAGCCCCAAACCATGCAGCTGCTCTGAGCTCCTTGCGAGCGGACGGCCGGCAGACAAGGGCCCAGAGTGTTCCTGCCGTGCGAGCAGCTGTGGTGTAAAACCGAGCGCCGGCACACCCACTGCAGGTGCCACCTCGTCACCCTCAGCTCGAGCCAAGCTAAAGCGTCCTTGAGCCGCCGTCTATCACGGCATTTCCACCGAGTTAGAGCAGCTGGCGGCCTGAGGCTTTCCAGGTGATTGGGGTTAGGAAAGAGGGGTTCTTAACTAACAGGAAAGGCAGGGGAGGCAGCAAATACAGGCAGACAAAGCGCTGGCTTTGTATTCCAGTTAAGGAGACTCGGTGAGGTCATGGCTGGCACCACACCTGCTGCTCCTTAGCCCACCTGCCGCTTGTCATTGGAGGGAAACGGAACCGGGGCCTGCATGTCACTAGGCAGAGGACAGAAAGGGTTCGGTAAAACTTGCCCTGATACTGTCAATACTGTCCCCTGGCCCTTGGTCCCTCTTCCCTGGCTCCAACCATAGCTAAGGACAAAGCAAGCTTCCCTCACTGAGTCTCCTTAACCTCCATGGAAACAGTGGGAGCTGGCCCACAGCAGATGGCACTCCCCCGCAGCCCCAGAGGCGAGAGAAAGGCTTCCCTCGGCAGCTGCCTTCAAGCTTGAGGGCCAGAGCATGTATCAGCTCTCCTGCTCCTGGCTGTCCAACACTAAGCATCTACTGTAAAGCACTGGTCTGTCGGGCCCAGGCCAGCACAACACAGGGAAGTCAGTGTTCTGGATCCGCCCTTCAAGGGCAGCACACAGGCTCCCGGTCTGGCAGCGTGGACATGGAGTGAGGAGGGAGCTTTCAGGACGACGCGGCAGTGTCAGTGGCCACGTGGCTAGTGGCTGTGTTGGGTGTGACGCCCTGGCTGTGGGAAGACTGGCTGGCTGTCACAGGGATTATGCCATCAGGCAGGCAGTGTCACCTCAGAGGTGCTGCCCACCGTGTCCTCTGGAAACACCGTGAGCTGTGGGGCTGGCAGACCCTGAGAACCGTCACCTGGTTCCTCAGGGCTCCTTAGCACAGTCAGGGCACTCCGACTTCAGGGAGTTTTCTAAGTTGGAATAGGTGGGGGGAGACAAAAAACACGAGAGACCTGTGCCCCTGGTCTTTAAGGCAAAAGCAGACAGAAAAGCCCCTGAGAGGCTTCTGTTACTTGGGGAAGGAGCAAGCGGGGCCCAGGGAGGAGCGCATTCAGGCCTCTGTTCGGAGGCTCCCCCTCCTCACAGCCAGGACCTGACCCCGCGTGTCTGGCTGCGTTCACACAACAGAAGAGCTGAGAAGCTGCAGCAGAGACCATGTGGCCACAAAGTAAAACATTTACTGTCCCGCCTTTACAGAGTCATTTGCCAGCCTCCATTGTAAGGAAGAGAGAGAACAGCGTTTGGTTACAGAGTCTGATGGGAGAGCAGAGGGTCAGAGATGGGAAACCGTTAGATGCTTTTCCTCAGGGGACCAGAGGGCGGGGCAGACAGGCAGGAGCAGAGACCTCCTGGTGTGGCTTCCACACTGGGCGGGGCCGGCACAGGGAAGGCGGCTTCCCCTGGAGGCCCAGGCGCAGCCCCATGGTCGTCCTGGACTTACTGTCCCCCAGGATCAGTTCCACTTCCTCGTCTGCATCGGAGTCTTCATCCTCCCCGTCCTCTCCCTCCTCCAGAAGGTTAGCCAGCTCCTCGTCAGAAGGAGAGAAGTCATTGTCCCCATCCTCCCCTGCGTTCTCATTGTTGTCATCCTCCTCCAACTCCGCCTCCAGCAGTTGGTCGGTGTCAAGGTCATCAAGATCATCGGTGTCATCATCATCTTCATCGTCATCCTCCTCCTCCTGCTCCTCCTCCTCCTGTGAGAGAGCAGTAGGTCCGTTAGGAGGAAACAGGCCTGGCCCATTCCCTAAGAGTGTCACCACGGTTAGCAGACTCATCAGTGAGGCAGCGACCGGCATGTGGCATGTACACGGCCCCCAAGACACCAGACCAGGGTGACTACTTACTCCGTGAAGGCGTTACTGGCCATGCAGCCCTATCCAAAGAAACGAAAACTCCTTTACAGAGGCCGCTGCCACTGAGGGCGGAGCCTGCTGGCTAATAACCCCCAAGTGAAATCAGGCGGCTCAGGAACAAAAGCCGCTACCACGGAGCCCGCTGTTCTCCAGCTAATGAATCAACACAGCTGCTGAGCACCAGCTCCACAGCCCTCACGTTCCTGAAGGACGTGAACAGCCCTGTCCCAGTGCTGCATAAGCAACCGGGGTCTGAGCCAAACAAAGCGGATGTCCACCGTCCGGAACACTCACAGCCCGTGTTCTGTGCTAGAGAAGTCGTCCGCCCTTGCATTCCGCCACAGGTCCCGTTTTGCACTAGTATCCAAACTTTTCCTTCAAGCAAAGAGGACACAGCGCCTCTTAGCTAGCTTTGACCAAGCTTTGACCAAGATAGGTGTTTCCAAGTAAATGTTACTAACAGTTACTTGTAACTCCTCCTCAAATATCAGCAGCTTGGCCAGTAGGAAAAAGATTCCACTTCCTGCGATAATAGGATATAGTCCACGTACTCCATCAGCCAGCTCACCAGTCTCCCTCCCCTGCCACTTCCGGACTGCAGCTCTGCGGCCTGAGCCCCTCCAGAAGCTGCTCATCCAGTCACAGCAATGACTGCTGACTGACCACCTCGCTAATCCAACTTCGTAGAATTGCAATTTCTTGTTAACTGAGGTGACTTAATTAAGTCGGTGAGTGCTGAGGTGTGAGCATCAGAATCACCTGACAAAACACGTGCTAACCCACATTCGGGACCGCAGCAGGCTCTCCAAAGGAGGCCCACCTGGTGGAGCTTAGAGAGGTGCCCCCAGTGAAGAGCCAGGAAGCACAAGATTACCTCGGAGTTAAATAGCTTTTAGCCTCCATTCCCTTCAAAAATACAACCAGTCCCCTAGAAAAACAAACGCCTGGTCATACTTTCAGATGGGAATCTAAAAGAATAGCAGAATAACTTTTCTAAAGATGTAATTCAAGCTCAAGCCTATGGTCTTGATATTTCAACATGTCATATTTTGTAAAACTTAAACTCCTGCTTTTCTTTCCTTTGACATTTGTCCTGGTGTTAACTGTCCTTAAAAGATACAAGTTCATTTCAGAGTTGTAAATACTTGTTTTTTCTCTTCTCACTGAAAAGTCTAACTCACGTACATTTTAAACTTAAAAAAAAAAAAAAAGGCAGTCTTTCAGGTGTCTGACCAGGCTTACAGCAGGAGCGTGGCCCATAAACACCCCCCACCCCTGCTCCTGGCTGCAGGAGCACGCGGAAAGCATAGCATGCAGTGGTCCCGAGTTCCAAAATGGATGGAGAAAGAGTATTAGCCCCTTGCTTTTTGATATAAATGTAAGGTTAACTATAATTAGTTTAAAAGTATTGGCTTTTCAAAATCTAGGGACTATTATCCATTACTAATCTTTGATTTTGTAATTTTCCTAAAAGCCAACAAAGTTGGATTTAATTGACTCTTAAAAACACAAATACCAAAATTCCAGTGCATAATAGGGGCTTTGACAAGGGGCTGGCTTATCTCCGCTCTTACCAAGTGCCTGAAGGCAGCAGCCTGGCAACCTAAGAACCAGAGCATAGCTGTGCCAGGCCCTGATCGGCTGGCACCTGCCCGTCAGGCTGAGTGCACTGTGCTGAGGGGAAGGCAAATTCTGAGATGCTGCTCCAGGTGCCTGCATCCCGCACACGTGAGGCACGCCTGAACCAGAGAAGACCTGCACACAGAGGGCCAGGTGAGGACACTTTACATAGCAAATGGCATGGAAAGTAAGACTCCGGTTTAAGACCAGGTGAAGCACGCTCAGGAAAGGGGAGAAGCCCGGAGGGATGTGCTGGAGATAGTGAATGCAGCAAAACACCAGTGTGACGCAGGAGGGCATGAGAAAACTTGCTTCAATAGACATGGCCTAGCCCAGAGGTCGGCGAACTGTGGCTCAAGAGCCACGGTTTGCCACTCTGTTGACTAATGAGTTTGCCAACCACTGCCTTAGGGAGAAACACTTAAAAAAAAAACTTTTAATGTACCAATGTCTTTAAAGTCGAAACTTCTGGGAAAGGGTAATAATGCCTTACACAGTGGTCAGCAAACTCATTAGTCAACAGAGCAGCAAACCTCGACTCGAGAGCCCCGTATGGCCTCCAAGCCGCAGCTTGCCAACCACTGGTCTAGTCCAGCGGGCACGGCTCGGTGGTTGAGTGTCAGCCTAAGAACCAGGAGGTCGCAGTCAGGGCACAAGCCCGGAGAGTGGGCTGGATACTCAATAGGGAGGTGCAGGAGGCAATGATTTTATCTCATCACCGATGTTTCCATCTCCCTCTCCCTTCCCCTATCCCACTAAAACATATCTAGATCAAAACACCAAGGGCTTAAGGGTGATATCAGTTTTCAAATGGATGTCCTTCCTATGAAAAGGCCACGGGCCATGGAGGCAGCAGGTAGGAAATGTGCCAGATCCTGTGAGACACAGAAGCAATGCTAACTCACCCCACTCACTCCACACCCACACCAGTCTCCACAGGCTGGGCCTCTGGAGCCTGCTGCCTGGCCCTCACTGTCCATGCCCAGGACGCTGCCTTTTCCTTCCTGCCTCCGTGGCCAGGAGCAGCCTTTACCAGAGCAGGGCAGGTGGAGGAGAGCACTGGCAAACAGGGAGGCGAGCTTCCTCTTCCTGCGGTGGCCCCTCCCCACCCAGAGCACCTCTGCCCTTAAAGAGACAAGCACCAAAACTAAGCAATGCCACGGCGGAAGGAGAAAACGAAAGGAACCCAACTCTGCAACAAGAAAGCGAAGCCCTGGTCACTGATGTCACAGGAAAGACCTGCCAAAGCTCTTGGGAACCGATACGACACGGCAGGCAAGCGCCTGGCCCGTGACCATAAAGTAACCCCCGGAAAGGAAAAGCTGACACGCCCTGGGACACACTGTCCACTCACGTTTCATACAGCTTCATCTCCAAAGCATCAAAGCCTTCTCTTCCTGTCAGCTCTATCTGCTCTCCCGTCTGAAAGGGGACTGCATGGAACTGGCATGAGGCAGCCAGACACTGGCCTCACAGAGGGGAACGCACAGAACCAGCAGGTTCTGGTTGAGGTTCTGCCATAAAACCTACTTCCTGGTGAGTTTCAGGGATCAAGAGCACATGCCAACAGGTAGCAAAGGCTGCTCTTTAAAAAACGCTGGTGAAAAGCAGAGCATGACTTCCCTAAAGGCACTGACCTGGTCCTCCTCCTCGTCCTCGTCCTCCGCCAGGCGCTGCCTGCCCACTTCGTACAGCCTGCACACCGTGTCCATGTTGAGAGCATCCATGCTGCTTTGGTTCTGAAACGGCACCCAGTTCTCAGTGAGTCTTCAGAAGGCCTGCCACACCCCACACCTCGCTCTGATTGGCACCCGTGCACCCTGACCCTCAGCTATCCAAGGCCCCAACACCCCAAATTCTTGAAATTCTGAAAATACCTGGGACACAGGGAAGGAATAAAAATAGAAGAGAAGGCTGGGTTAGTGAGGGGTATAAACATGAGAGACCACCATCCTTGGAACAAACCCTACTTGCTCTGGTGAGAGGGGCAGACACCTCTAAAAAAGGGCGACATGTGAGTCCAAGACAGTAGGAGACAGGACTCTGCATGCTGTTTTACATCAGCATTTGCTTGCTTTTCTTACACTGCACGTCTCCCAAACCCCAGCAAATGAGGTTATCAATAACCTCCCATCAGGAATGCAGCCACTTTATAACATGTCTCACATCTGTCAAAACTCCTGTGGTGCAGTGACCCTAACCACCCCACCAAAGAGCAGGCTTCCGCAGCACCGTTACCTCGATGACAGCCAGGTAGCAGTCCTTGGTGTCTGTGCACAGGTCAAAGATGTTCCGCTTCACGTCGATGGTTGCTGGAAAACAAGGTGACAAGGCTCAGGACTGGACTATTGCTGTGACCTTAAAATCAGCTTTTCCTCTCAAGGAATTCAGGGCAATTGGCCACAAATATTTCCATAACTCCTCAGCTTTTCAATGAAAATTACATCATCAAAATGTAACAAAACGCACACTTACCTATGGGCTTATAGTCAGTTGCGTTAAATGTTCGGAAGGACGATCCAAAAGGGCTTTTCATCCTCTCTTCCATGAGGTCATCTTCATCGTCTGCCTGCAGCATAGCTGGGGGGAAGGAAGGGGGAAGAGCGGGGAGGGCAGCACTGTCAGAGCCAGAGCCCTCTGCACAGTGGTGTCCTTGCAAATCCCAGCAAACAGCAGACAAGACCCTTAACCTCGCGTCTCCCCCAACAACGGCAGCAGGGAAGGTGGACAACACACAAGACACCAAGGCAAAGCTTTTTCCTAAGTTCACAACGACCCATAGGGAATCGCTTTCTATACAAGACTCACTTATCAAGCCAGTGGCCTCTCACCCTGCCTACATCACATATTTCTCCTCTTCCCTTTGTCATCATTTGTATGTCATTTTATCTTTTATGCAAGAACTTTCAAATGCTTTCCAATTCACATTTGAGAGCACTTTCCAAAAAGGAAGTTTCGATCTAAGTGAGGGGGAAAGAAGGGAGACAGACAATAGTGAAGGCAGGAAGAGGGTATTACCTCCATACATCACTGTCCCTGTGTGGTTGAACACCACTCGGCACTGATCCAGAGCAGGAACTGTGTGTAACAGATGGAAAGTGCGAAGGTCCCACTGGGAGGGGAGTGGTCAAGGAAAACGTTTATTTATTTATTTTTTTAAGAAAAACTATTTTATACATAACTTCTTATCTAACAACCTGGTGGGAATTCTGAAATATTGCTTCCCCCCCCCCCCGCCTGCCCGCCCCTACTGGTATTAATGTTTTAAAAGTCAGTGAGATCAGGGTAAAAATAGAAGCATGTTATAGAATAATGTCCCTAAAAATCTCCTTCAATATCCTCACATACATGAAAGCTACATGAGTTGCCTTCCTCTCAGTAGAACTTCATTTTAATCTTACGCTTAGCAGTTGACTTCTGTAGAGCAAAAATAAATCCTTCTGAAGATAGAGAGAAGTCACTTCAATACTTGGAAAAGCGAAAAGCAAGAATCTGGTCAATTTCCACAATACAGATGTGCTAGTGAGAGTCCTCGGTAATCACCACGACAGGAGTGCCCTGGAATGGCACGAGCACTCAAACCAAAGCAGAGCACCGAGTGTCACCGGTGTGGGGCCTGTGTGACACTTTCAACAGGAATTGGCAAAAAGGAAATTCCTCTCTCTCACAGAGAGAGAAGGGGAAACTAAGACCGGGTCAGTACAAAGGATACAATCTCGGTGTTAATGATGACCTCCAGCCCATTCGGATGGAAAACACCACTGATGTTCATGTTGAACTTGTCGAACTTGTGGATGGCCTGCGCAGAGCGGACATCCCAGAGGACGCCATCATTTAAGACCAGATCATCTGTAGGATTAAAGGTGGCACAGTTCCTCTTGTAGTTGTTGGCAAGATCTGGGTTAAACAGAGTCAACAGCTTGTTGCCAGTCTGAATATCATAAATCTTTAGAGAAGAAGGGATGGGAAGAGAAAAATCAGACCAATCCATTCGTTGACAAATTCAAAGAGAAGCTGTATAAAATACCTCTCCCACGCTTTCTAAAACCCACTGAAATTACAAAAGCCCTGACATTACAAAATACCTGGGAAACAGGAAGACCACAACCAGCACAGCCAAGTTTAAGGGCTTTGGTTGCCATTCAGGGTTTGAAGAGTCCTCACGGGGAGGACAGTGAGAATGTGATTGCAACAGGGAGAAGAAAACCCTCCTCTCCCCCACCCCCGTTCAAAAAACAGAAAGTGTTTCTAAGATTGAAACCGTGCGATTCTCTGAACATAAACTGTGCACCTATGGATGAAGACAATGCGGGGTGGGAACCTGGTGGAGGAGATCTACAGGGGGGGGGGGGGACATTTGTAATAATATGAACAATAAAGATTTATTTTAAAAAAAAAAAAGAAAGAAAGAAAGAAACTGGGCAATTCTCCATAGGACTAACCAGCAGTTATCCATAGAATATCTTAAGGGTAACTTTTGGGCAAAGGCATTAATGAAGTACGCTTTTCTCCTTAAAATCTCCCAATGTACCAACTTTAGCCCTAACTACTGTAAGTTCCAAGTCTACAATGTGCAGCCCATTAAAGACCAGATCTTTCCCATCAGCTTAGACATGCTATAAGATTTTCAATCTTTTTTTAAAAAAGATCCTCCTTTAATATAGAAACAAATAAGGAGACACCACAAGGAAACAAACAAATCCAGATCATGGGACAAGACAACTAGCCTGGTCTCTTCAAAAGTCAATGTCATGAAAACTGGAGAAATGATTCTTGGCTTTAAAACACTAGTGAGACATAACAACCAAATGCAATATGTGAATCTTGGCTGGATCCTGGTTCAAAAAACAAAAAAACAAAAAAAACATTTGAAACTGAACATATCAGGAACAATCGGGAAAACTGAGTATGGAATGGATATTGATGACATTTGGGAATTACTATGAATTTTCTTAACCTTGGTAACAATGTGACTATGTAAGAATGTCCTTTCTGTTAGGATATACTAGTATATGCTGTAAGACAGGAATAAAACGTCATGACGTTTGCAACTTACTTTCAAATGATTCAGAAAAACAACACATTTACACAGAAATATGGCTAATTATCAAACTGATGAATCTCGGTGGTAGGTATATGTACTATTCTTTTGACTCTTCCACATATTTTAACACTTACAAAAGTTTGGGAGAAACTCTTCACCATCTCATATCCCTCACCTCAAGCTATTACCCACTTCTCTGCTTTGTTGTCAGCAAAACATTTCAAAAGACCCATCAATACTCAGTGCCATCCGCTTCTCTCCTCTTCGCTCCTGAACCCAACCCATCAGATTTCTATCTCAGGGAAACTTGCATGGAACTAGCTCCTGACATAGTTTAACCATGACCTCCATGTTGTTTCATCAAAGGTCACCTCTCAATTCTCATCGTATGGAATTAACTCGTCAGCAGTTTCTGATCCAGTCCATCCATCTTTTCTTAAAAGTCTTCCCTGATCTTCCAGGGCACACCTTTGTCCTGGGTCTCCTGCTGCCTCACTGGATACCTGCATGGCACCCACACCTCCTTCACGACACCGCTTCCGCACACCAGCTACCCAAGAGGAAACACAAGTACTCCGCACACTAACAAGCTCTCTCTGCCGTTTCCCTCTCCCGTTCTGGAGCAGCACCCACCTGATACACCACTTATTTGCTTTACTTATTGTCTCCCCAGTGAGGCAGGGATTTTATTTCATCTAAAACTTAGTATTTTAACCAGTCAACTACCATGCATCCGAAACGGAAACCATCCCCACATGCCACGATATTTTGAATTTAATTTAAAAACTAAATTTGCAATGAACATTATAAATATATTACAATTCTGGTGTTCTTGAATATTTTCAGCTGAAAATTCTCAGGAAAAGTGATTTTAAAGTTGGTCAGGACTGCCACTTAGGAAAGAAAAACAATTTTTATGGACACGTGTCATGTGGAGAAGGCATGCAGCTTGCGTCTACAAACGCTTATGGCGTACAGCGGGTTACAGTACCTGCTGTACTAATGACATCTTCTCAGCTTGCCAGATAAGTTCCTGTTCACTCCTTTTACATCCCACCGGGACAGCTTAGAGCTCACTATGCCTCACACCTCCAGACTCTCCCAGAAACACTATCGCTGAGCGATTTCTAGCTGCCCCAGGACCTCAGTGCCCACCCCAGTCCGGAACACTCAGTGTAACAAAGGCCTAACCAGTGTGAAAGCAGCGGGCTCGGTACTTACGTGGGCAATGTCTCCTTTTGTGCCGATGACGCGGTCCTGAGAGTGCTTACTGAACTCCACGTAGTGATCCTCTGTGAAGGAGTGCCTGCAGACAAGCAGAGCACATAACCCCTCACTGATTGAACATACCTCACTCACCTGGAGATTCTCACTCCCAGAGAGGGAAATATCAGACACTTCACATTAAAAAGATAATCCCTTCATCCAAGCAGGTGCAAAATAATCAACGGGAATTACATGATTAAAGAAATTGCTGCCGGGACTGTTTGGCTCAGTGGATAGAGCGTCAGCTTGGGGACTGAGGGGTCCCGGGTTCGATTCCGGTCGGGGGCATGTACCTTGGTTGCGGACATATCCCCAGTGGGGAGTGTGCAAGAGGCAGCTGGTCGATGACTCTCTCTCATCGATGTTTCTAACTCTCTCTCCCTTTCTCTCTGTACAAAATCAATAAAAATATATTAAAAAAAAAAAAAAAAAAGGAAAGAAATTGCTAATACCCTTAGTCGGTTTGGCTCAGTGGATAGAGCATCGGCCCGCAGACTGAATGGTCCCAGGTTTGATTCAGGTCAAGGGCATGTACCTAGTAGCAGGTTCCCCATCCCTGGACGGGGTGCAGGAGGTAACCAATTGATTGATGTGTCTCTCTCACATAAATGTTTCTCTGTCTCTCCCTCTCCCTTCCTCTCTCTAAAAGTCAATGGAGAAATATCCTCGGTGAGGATTAACAACAACAAAATGACTAATAAGGCCCATGTGCCTTGGAACTATGTCCCAGCAAAGAATGCAGTTGTCACATGTAAACGGGAGAAAATAAATGACCTGCCATTTTGGGTCAGGGAAAGGTCTGTTGTGTGATGGGAATGAATATTCCTAGTCAGCATATCTAGGAACTAAGGAAGATAAAATCTTATCTTATTGAACGTAAGCCAGGGATGAGGAAGAGAGGAGCTAGCAATAACTCACAGCGTTCCTCTTTTCCCAAGGGCTCTGGCTCTAAGGATAGGGCGACGGGGGGTATAAGCAGGTGAACTATGAACACAGAGACCAGGCTGTACAAGAAGATACATACTTCATGTCAAACACTGACTTCATTCCCCAAAGTGCAGACAGAGGCTGGCTCCAAGTAGCAGATGTCAGCAGCAAGGACCCGTCCTGAAGGAGGAGGAGGCCCACGTGAGTTTCTCTGCCTGCCTTAGCGTTTTAATGCAGTTTTAAAAATAGTGACTAGAGAGAGAAACTTCCAGGAACCAAGAAGTGGTCAGAAAGTGTGAGGATAACAGTACATGCACCCTAAAGTTACCTGCATTTACGACAACACAGGCCTCCTGAGCTAATGATATAACATACATGGCTCTAAGGTAAGGGGAGACTGGGAAAGAGACCAAATTGGTTCCTCGTTTATTAATATTTGGCCATAGTCCTCATCCTTGAAATATCAGTGAACTAAAAACATTTTCTACACTTTCTAGCTAGGACTCTTAAAGGTTTTTCAAAGAGAAAACTCAATAAAGGGTAAACCTCCTTTACTCTAAAATCAGGAAAATTATCCTCGTCATCTTAATAGTCCTGACTTTTAGGAATAGCAAAGGTGTCAATTCCATCCACAAAATAGTTCTAATAAACTATGACCCACTGGAATCATTCAATGCTTATTTTCCTAAAAATCACAGTAATTTGAAATGTCTGACATAAAAAGAACATTTTATATGTTCATAGTTGGTCAATCTCAGTTTCCAAGTGAGGCAAATTAAAATACATAGATATAGCCGAAACTGGTTTGGCTCAATGGACGGAGCGTCAGCCTGCAGAATGAAGGGTCCCAGGTTCAATTTCAGTCAGGGCACATACGTTGGTTGTGGGCACATCCCCAATAGGGGGTGTGCAGGAGGCAGATGATCAATGATTCTATCTCATCGATGTTTCTATCTTTCTCCCTTCCTCTCTGTAAAAAATCAATAAAATATATTTAAATACGTAGATATATACAAACACATATTTGTATCAATCGATCAATCGTAGACAGATACATGGATAATACCGTGATTCCCCAAAAATAAGACATCCTCCGAAAATAAGACCTAGCGCATGGAAAGATAAGACATCCCCTGAAAATAAGACCTAGCGCGACTTTGGGAGAAAAAATTAATATAAGACACTATCTTATTTTCGGGGAAACAGGGTAGATATATCTCCAGATCTTACAACAGGGATTGGCAAACTTTTACTCAGAAGAAATACTTGATGCTCTGTGGGCCACATGGCTGCAGCTATTCCACTTTGCCTTTGTAGCACAGCAGCAGCCACAAATAATACATAAACACATGAGCATGGCCATATTCCAATAAAACTTTAGGAATACACTCAGGCAGCCAGCCAGCCAATGGAACCAAAGCTCACCAACCCATCTTCGAAGAATGACGGTGAACAACCTAGGATGGGACCCTTACCCTAGAGGGTTCAAGGTGTGTGATGGCCGAGTTGTGACAGTTATAGCTGGCCTCCTCCTGTCCACTAAACACATTGTAGAGCTTCAACTGCCCAGTGCAGGTGCCAAGCATCAGGAACCGCTCCCGCGCTGAGAATGCACAGCAGGTGAAGCCACTCTCATCCTCGTTGGCTTCCCGGAACACTGAGATAGGACGGAACCTACACCCCGGAGAGAGATCAGAGACAAAGAATGTGCAGGGATTCAGAAAAAGAAACTGCTACAAGGAAAAAAGAAAAAAAAAAAAAACAGAGCTTTTGTGTTTCAAATACATCACAACACGTCTCATGACCTTTAGTAGCTCATTTTCATTTCATATGGGAGAAAAGGACCTCTATCCACAAGTTTAAACAATAAAGTTCCCTTGTTTAAAGCCTGCAACCCATGACTTTTACCTAAGATCTGTAAAGAACCAGGAGACTGTTTGGACCAGCACAGAAACAAGCTGGGGACCTAGAGACGCGGGTCCCCAAGGCTCTAGAAAACACACTAGTTGTGCTAAGAACACATGGGATTCAATCACACAAGGAACCATGGTTGACAGGAGTAGTCACATTGCTCACTGATTCACGTGAAGTGACCACCTCGGGCATTTCAGGCCAATGAAGGGCTTTCTGGGCTACTTACTGCTGACAGGGACCCTTACCTGCTGAAGATGAGGTGCCTGTCGAAGCACCCGCCGTCCACCCCGCCATACTTTGGAAACGATGCTCTGCGGGTCAGTCTGGAGGTAAAGTTTATGGGCGCCTGCCGCCTCTGTTTTGGCTCAGGACACTGGTGAGGAGTGAAGAGGGAGAAAGGTGGGCAGGTGGCGACGGGGTTCTTGCAGCGCGCGTGCTGCTCTCGCAGGTACTCTGTGATGATGCTGTCCAGCGTCGGTGGGGAAGGAAGATGCCTGTCCAGCTGCTTTTTTATGGCTGGGCTCTGGCTGTAGGCGCCATGGTCCGACTTTTGCCGCAACACTCTGATTTTCCTGCCATTGCAGGGCGAGGGTCTCTCTCTGATAAAACTGATCCTTCCAATCACAGGGGAGTTGCCCGCGTAAGACGGGCCGGGCAGAGCTAGTGAGCCCTGGGGGGGCCGTGGCTGAGGATGGGCAGTGGGGGCAGGAGGAGCAGTGGCACCCACAGCCACGTGGCTGCCCAGTCGAGTTGCAATGCCGTTGGCGATGCGAGGGGTTCGAGGGAGAGAGACAGGAGAAGCAGCAGCGGCGACTGGGGTGAAGGCGGAAGAGTGGGAGGCAGCAGTCATGGGCAGGTCAGCCTCCTTTGTCAGCACAGTGGCTGTCTCCCCGAGTCCTTTAGAAATGAGATGGTTCCGTATCAACAGGAGCAGCTCTTTCTCAGGGAAGGAGATCCTGGACTGGGCAACCACATCGGCCTTCTGCAGCCGAGCCAGGGACACGTCGGTGCCGATGAGCAGGGGCTTCCCTGACACCCGCTCGATGAGCTCGGCAGCGTACTTGCAGAACTTGACATGGTCGCTGCGCTTGTCCTGCAGCACGGGCTCCTTCATCAGCTGCTGGATCTGGCAGCTGCTGAAAAGGGGCAGCTTGCTGATGATCTGCCGGACGGTGCTGCTTCGAGACAGGCCCACCAGGGCCTTGCAGGCCAGGGCCCGGATCTGGTCTGCGTCTGTGATGGGCATCTTGACGGACAGTAAGGACAGGAGCACCTTGATGCCATTGTTGGACTGGACCACATTCCACATCTTGGCCAGGGTGTGCTCGCTACTTTTGGGAGTCTGAGGCAGCTTCCTCCGAGGAGTTCCCGAGATAAACTTGCCAATACTGGAAATTCGGTTATCCGGACCACACACACAGTTGATGATAATTTGAAGGGCTGACTTCTGAATCTCAGCATCATGGATAAAGAACTCACCCTCAGCCACTCCCAAAATAATGCTGATACCTAATAGGAAAGGGGGGAGGAGGGAGACAAGACATTTTAAATTCTCTCTCACAAAACTCAAGGCCTACTTCAATGGTTGGTTGAGAGTCAAAATTTAAAGTTCTATTCATTTTGTTCCACTTAAAACTACACTTAAAAAAAAATGTATAAGGAATTGTGTAAAATGCGATCAGCTGTATTATCATGTACCTTTATAATGCAATACCTCATGTACAATGGTTAAACAGGGGAATGATGTCAATACTATGTGTGGGTCACTAAGGTTAATATGCAATTTTCCTAGGTAAGAAGATGAAAAATAGTGGGACTAAATTTAACCTGAATCTTCAACAGAAAAGGAAAACCCTCAGCCTGGCCGCTCCGGGGCAGCAGAAACTGCTCTCCATGAGGAAAGTCAAAAACAAGTGGCCGTGCCCTGCGCTCTCCCCAGAGCGGGACGCCCCAGGACCCACAGCCGGTCACACCACTTCCATGCTCACTTAGCAGCAACCCCCCTCAGCCCTGCCCTTAACAGAGAGTAGCATTTTCAAACAGCGTATATTCCTTTTGTTGTGTATGATAGCTTCTATCCATTCTGAGCTGCGTGCCAATTACTAATTTTATCAGGGATTAAATTACAAAGCAGCTTAAGTTTGTTACTGTCTGCCCCAGCCATTTTTCCTGTCCACCTCATTTCAGCACGTGACTCCGCGGAGGACAAGATTTACACTATGACAGCAGAGATGCCTGTACCACTCAGAACACGAGTTCACTGACATGACTCCGCATATGAAGCTGTATGGCATGACTTCGATGGGACAGACAAGCACCCTCCCCTACTGCCTTCTTTCCTTACTACTTAGGTCAGTAAGTAACCACAAACAGAACAGCAAGAGGAAAGAAATCCGGACCAGCCAGTAACAAAATGGCCAAGTACAACCTACCTACAGTGGAGACGGTGGAGCCAGCCTCATCTAGCACATCCACTGATTCTGCCAACTGGAGCTGGATTTTTGGCACAACAGTAAGAATGGCCAGGACATCCAAAGCAAAGCGCACAGTGTCATTCCTGGACAGGAAGAAGAATCAGTCAAAGGGAAATAGGGAGCAGCCACAAGGAACAAGTTAAAAAAAGAGGGAGAGAAGGGGTCAGATCACTACCTGTGGGGCTGTCCCTAACCATAACAGCAAGACAATTTATAAGTCACTGTGACATTATTTGCAAAACACATGGAGATGGCATTTCCCCTATCAAACTGCTAAGATTGCAAACTGAGAATACTCCCCTATGCTGTAGCAATGTAGACTACCGCTCTCCAACTTCTGAGGGGGAGAAATTAGGACACTCTTTTTAGGAAATAATCTGCAATATAAAACAAATTCTTAAAATGTTCTTAACCTTTGGCCCAGGAATTTCACTGCTTGGAATCTGTCCTAAGGAAATAATCAAGACATACTAACAAGTATTTATGTATTCAGATGTCCACTGTCACATCATACAAACAAATAGCAAAAGAATTGGAAAACCTACCTAAACAACAGGAATACATGTATTCGTTATGATACACTCAAGTGATGAGCTATTCTGCAGGTACTGACAACTGTTTTCAAAAAACTCTTATTAAAGGACAAGGGGACAGGCTCAAAATTCAACATTAATGAACAGAAAACGTTAAGATATAAAATCTGAAAATACGAAGTACCAGCAAGAAGGTAGAGAAATGAAAACTCCATATACTGCCAATGGGACAAGACAACGATAGGTCATTTTCCAAGCCCTTTGGCAAACCAATAAAGAGGAAATGGAGACACAACTGTACACATCATATCCTCTTAGCAAACACATCAAACTCCCAGGCAGTGGACTGCATGCCTCATTCCACTGGCTGCGAGTGCGACATATTTGCTAAAGGCTCCAAAAAGAGTTTTATGGTACCATTCATTTGGAAGCAAAAAATAAAAATAAAGACCCACAACAAACATTAAATATCCACCAATAGAACAAACTATACATAGTAATACAAGAGTTCAAACAAATATTATCATGTATAAAACTCAAAAACATGAGAAAAAATCTGCAATGTAAATATAATGTATGAACATACAAAAGAGGACTAGATTAGTGTTCACGTGCACACAAACGTGTAGTATGGACACATGGATGGAGAGAATGCACTCCACATTCAGAAGACTGGACATTCTGGGAGGCAGGAAATGCAAAAGAACTCCGAGAGAAGCACATACAGCAACATGCCAACCCTGGGTATGGAACAGTCACAGCAATCTCTGTACCTTTCTATATTTTAAAATATTTCATAAAAAAGATGAATGATTAAATACTATAACCTCAATTATGTACACGTACATACATTATAGAAAGACTGAAGAAATTAACAGTAGCTAAAAATAATTTCTTCTCTCTTAATGTAAGACTTTTTATATTCTAAGCAGAAGCAAGTATTTAATTTTATTTTTTTTTAAACTTTTAAAGAACATATTCCAAACACATTTATATATTCTTAATAATCCATGTAAGGTTTTGCCACTCCAAAATGTATGTATAACCTTCCTCATTATCTTTTGAGCTCTCATCACCTTTTAAACAAAATTCTCGAAGTAAATACAATAACCTACTTGAATACCCCAAAACAGCTGTTTCCGAAGTGTGGCTGGGGAACTTTTGGGGGTCTCTGAGACCTCTCAGAAGGTTCTGTGATACGAAAGCTGTTTTCATAGTAATAGTGAGATGCTGCTTCCTGTCTCACCAGTATACAACGGAGCTATCCAGAAACTATGTCATATGTGATGTCACCAAAGATTGAATATAAAAGCAAATATAAGAGATTAGGCCAGACATTTTAAAAACTTGCTGAAATCATTTGGTTTTATTTTGGAAATTTTTCATAAAAAATACTAACATGCAATGGGTTCATATTATTTTTAAATAAATTCATAAATATAGTCACATTTTCTGTTTTAATTTCTAACATGGTAAATATCGCCAGATATGACACAAAAGCTCTTTGGAGGTCTCAATATATTATTTTTAATATGGGAAAGTGGTCCCAAGTATCAAAGAGTATGGAACTGGATGCTCCAGAGGATCCCCTGGATTTAATGTCCTGGGATTTAGCAAGCAAACTACACACCATTAATAGCCTCTCCTGTCTTTATGACAATGGATGGATGGGGAAAGTTAAGAGCTGTAGCCAGTTTGGCTCAGTGGATAGAGTGTTGGCCTGGGAACTGAAGGGTCCCAGGTTCGATTCCAGACAAGGCACATGCCTGGGTTGTGGGCTCGATCCCCAGTGGGAGTGTGAGGAGGGACTGTGCAGGAGGCAACCTATCAATGATTCTCCCTCTGCCTTCCTCTCTGAAATAAATAAAAGTACATTTTTAAAAAGAACCACTATATATAAAAACTCTTCTTTCTCTTCAGACTCCATCTTTACCAAAGTATCGTCGTAATTCCTTTCCATCCTCCTCCTACAGAACCCACCCGCCTCCTGATCCTGCTCTGCTGACTTCTTTTAACTGAACTGTGAAAATCACATCAAAAGCAAAACACACACTTTCCTGTGAGGATGAGATAAGCATTATATATGACTGTCAAGCAGCAGAGACACCTGAAGTTTCTAATAGCAAAGAACACTGGGATTTCCATCCTACCTCTGCACTGTCACCATGTCAATTGCATAACTTCTCAGAGTACAGAAGTTGACCCTGCCTGTGTGCAGTATTTATAAGCACCAGGACCTTAAATATAAATGAATCGTCTGTAAATTTAATAAGTTATCATCACAATCTAGTTTCTCAGGTTTGAAGCCAAAATTTCAATTCTGTTTACCAAGTATGTTAAGCATACACTCTGTGAAACAGACGTCAAGCTCAGCAGAAAGCAGACTCTAATTTCCTTGGAAACCTCCCTCTGGTCCCACCTGGCGTAATAGGTCTTCCAATTGCAGGCAATCGAGATGAGCTGCAGCAAGAGCTGAACACAGGAAAGCTTGAGGAAGACTTCAGCGGGTTCCCAGTAGAGCTGCGCTGGGCCATACTCTATCAAAAACTCCATCATTTCCACAATCTGTTCATGAGTATACGAACATGCCTGTAAGGAGAGAGGCGTATTATTAAACAACTGTATCATCTGCCTGCTACCTTCTCCGGCGCAGCTCAATGGCCAACAAAAAAAAACTAAGTAATAACAGCTTTAAACTTCCACAATCCTTCTGTCGATAGCCCACATGTGAAAAAATGAATGTTTAATCTTTCATTTATAACTGGACTCACAATACATTTTGTCCAAAAAGGTAACAGAATGTTCATTTTGCTAGCGCATGCATCTATTTCCCAGCTTAAGAAGAAAAAAAAAGTGTGTGTAAAATAATGGATTTCTTTTCAACTTGTTGCAAATACTAATTAATCTTCTTCCCAAAGCATAGCAAGTCCAAAAATGATTGAGAAACGAAGTTACAGATGCATCTTTCAGAAATTTCACATAGGAAGTAGGACATGTAGTACTTTTCATAAAAGACAGCCCTTTTACACACACTTCAGTTCATGAGTACCCCTTGGTAAACAGAATTGAGACAGATCAAGCCCACAACCCAGCAACTCACACCTGGGAATGAAATGCATCCTTGAGACCCACCAGCGGCATCTGTTTTCAGGTCACCTGCCTCCATGAAGGTCAAGTGTACCACAACAATGCGCATTCGCAGACTCCGCTGATGTGACTATGAGTCTCAAGCCCACAGTGGTTCAGAGAGTTCCCAGCTCCTGCCCAGTAAGTCCCTCACCTTGTACGGGGGCTGGGGATGCACCAGAATGCCGCCTTCGGTCCTCTGCAGCGACTGCTTCACTTGTTCCAGCTTAATGGCCAGGTGCGCCTCAAAATACTTGCGCAAGGCCATGCAGGTGTGCTTCCCAGTTTGGCGGCTGGCAAATATCTCATCGTCACTCAGAAGTGCGCCCTGATCTTCCAGATTCAGAATCTCCAAAGTACTGATCTATTCAGAAAGAAGCAAAAGAATTAGAGAAAGGCGGGGGCGGAGGAGGAGGTAAATGGGAACAGAGAACAAATAAGAAGAAAACAGGGAAAAGATTTCAGTAAATGTTTATGTCCAACAAGACTGCCAATTAACACTGCACATCTTTCCAAACGTGCTAAGAGCAGCCATCTGAAGCAAAACAGTAAACCCATACTGAAAGATTACACAGCCTTCAATCCTGTTTAAAAATATAAGGCACAAAACCTTTTGCTTTTAGAAAGATTATGGACTGTAATTCCCCCTATCAGATTACTAAATTCAAGGCAGGACTATAACGGCACAGAGTCCTCCAAACACTGATGAGGAAGAGAAACCTGTGACAGAGGGAGAAAAAGAGACGCAGACTTCCTCCAGTAAGCCTCCTCTCTATGCTGCTGAAGGACAGCCAAGCCCAGCAGGACCCCTACTTCCTGCAAAGAGAAGCCACTAAGAGCCTCACCAAGTTCACCAGGCGCCGAAGACCGTCATAGCGGTCAAAGAGCTCCAACACAGCCCGGAAGGAGAAACAGATGGAGAAAAACATGGTAGCATGGCAGCATCCCGAGGCATGAGAGCATTCCATTAACCACAGGGTATAGTTCACCACATCAGACAGGACATTGTGGGGATGCATGCAAACCTGAAAAATATAAAACAAAACAATTTTTAAATTTGGGGGGTAAAAGAATTGTGCAAAAAGATGACAAATTCACCAGTGTCAATACAATGATCATTCTGGTCAAGTCAGTCTGAGTTTAAAGCTTAAGTTACAAATGAAATTTTATAACAATCTAGTCCAAACCTGAAAACAACCTACACTTAAAACTACATACCCATGCATAATGTTGATCTCAAGAGAAAAAAACATTATTTATATACATATATATATATATATATATATATATATAATTGTTTCAGAGAGGGAGGGAGAGGAAGAGATAGACAGAAACATCAATGATGAGAATTATCTATCCGCTGCCTCCTGCACGGCCCTTACTGGGGACTGATCCTGCAAAGGGGGCATGCGCCCTGACTGAAAATCAAACCTGCTGGTTTATAGGTTGGCACTCAACCAGGGAATGATACTGATCAGGCAGCTTCTTGCTTTTTTGTTTTAATGTATTTTATTGATTTTTTACAGAGAGGAAGGGAGACGGAAAGAGAGCTAGAAACATCCATCAGCTGCCTCCTGCACATCCCCCACTGGTGGGGGATGTGCCTGCAACCAAGGAACATGCCCTTGACCGGAATCAAACCTGGGACCTTTCTGTCCGCAGGCCAACACTCTACCCACTGAGCCAAACCGGTTTCTGCTATTCTTTTTTTTCTATAAATATGCTAGACTGCCCTCCACCCAGCCATTCCCATACACCTGAATGGACGGGACTTACCCTCTCCATGGCATCCTGGTTGTAGGACAGGTAATACAAGCACATGGACACACCAGTTGCAGCCATAGAGGGACGAGGAATTTCCAGTAATTTCTGTACTCCACCATGTGCAACAAATTCTGTGGCAAACTTGTTATGGAGCAGGAGAGATGCTAGATGCTAAACAAAGGTGACACATTTTACCATAGAACTATCTAGAACAGCAATTTTCAATCCGTGTGCCATAAAAATTTTTAAGACATGCAATACCTGACTGACTATTTAGCGAGGGGCACTGACCTCTTTTCCCTTAAATTACTGAATAAAGAAATGCAACAGCCAACAGAACAACAGCCATCGGTTGTAAATGAATCAAAATTATACCTATTTTTTGTCAGATCAGCAAAAATACTTTTTGGTGTGCCACATAATTTCAGTAATTAGTTTATGTATGCCATGAGATGAAAAAGATGGAAAATCTCTGATCTAGAAAAATCACATGATCAATTCACAAAATATTAAGCTTCTAAATACAGGGAATCCTCTTAACAGAAGTAAAACAAATAGTGCTTAAGAAAAACAAATTAAAAAACACACTAAGATTCAGTTTCTGTCTTGTCATTTCATTTACATTGATCTTAAATATATTATCCAAAGAACAATCTTCAGCAAATTATCAAAACCAGAACTAATCAAAATGTAGCTTAAATACACTTGTAAAGATTATCTTAACTCCCTATTCAATTTCCACAGCCGCGCTGGGTGGACCCTATCGGCGATGTAAGGACAGGGAGTGCAATGCGAGCAGCCTGCTGCTCAATGGCTCCGCGGGCAGGCCAATGAGGGGCCTGGAAGAGCTAGAGCGCCCTCTGCACTTTCCGGTGGTGATGCAGGCACAGAAACAGGAAACAGATTTACAGTTACTGCACTGCTACCTGTGCAGATCTCCCTGAAGTCAGCAGCAACAACAGATATGTGCCCTCTTCAGAAGTTCTCCCAACACCCAGACTTAGCCTTACAGTACTCAAATCCCGTCCACTCTGTGTTCTGTGCTGCACAACCCTCTACCACACTCCCACCCCTAAAAGCAGCCATACAGAGCTTTCCCCTCTAACACCCAGGCCACTGCCAAAAAGGCATCTGGTAAGCCTCCCCTCTTCTAGCTAAACAAGGATTTTTTGTTTGTTCCTATTTTGATATTTCTGGCAATAGAAAGCCCCCAGCAATAAAAACCCAAGATGCCACATACCTAACACATAGGCCACATCCCTGTGGATAAAATGTTCAGTCACCAAACACTGGTAAGAACTTTACCTTGAGTGCCTCAAACGTAAGGAGGACGTCATTGGTCTGCTTCAGGTCAATATAGAACATCATCAACTCCCGGGACCCCAGCTGCATGAATATGGGGAGTAACTGAAACGAAGACCATGAAACAAATCTTAACATTTGGCTTTATCTCCACCTACTTCCTCTTCCATTCTGAGACCAGAAGAAATAAGGCACTTTCCCCCGCTCCTTTATGAAGACAAACCTACCAACACACTTTGATCGAACAGGCCCTATCAGAAGTGACCTATATAAGAGTTTGCCAGTTTGGGGCAAAGACGTTTTTGTATCAGAGTAAAAACACACTATTGTAGAAATGCTACCATAAAACATCACAGAAATAAGCACAGTGATTCCAAAGTGGGAGTATAGTATGTCCAATAAGCTTACCTCCTGGTATTCCCCCAGAGGAGTCAGATACTGGAGAATGAGCCGCTGTTCGATAGCAGGGGTCATGGGACAAAGGGTGTAATTGGTGCCGATCACCCAGGGGGACATTTCTGACCAACTGCTGTTAGACAGCTCAACGAACATGCGATCTGGCTCCGATGCCGAGAAACCCAGCTTCTGCTTGGCTTTCCTGAAGCTCTCTCTGTCGCCCTGTTTTGCTGACTTGTTCCTCCTCAATGCTCCTTCCTCAGGCTTTGTGGCTGAGTTCATTCTGCTGCTGGTCTTGTGGCCTGAATCGAGGTGAAAGGAGATCTCCATGTCTCCCGCGGCTTCCTCTTGTTCGCCATCCACTACGTCCACAGCCATGTCGCCATAGTCCATGTCCACCGCTTCCTCATCCAGAGGCAACAGGGGCTCCGAGGAGAGCTTCCGGGGGCTGGGCCGCTTGCTCTCTTGCCGCACAGCCGTTTCCTGAAGCTGGAGCTCCCGAAGTCTGCGAAGCACAATCGCTACCTATCAACAGATATTGGAATAAACAGGAATGTCTCTTCTGCATCTTAATTGAAACAATTCTTAACAAATATTTATTCCCACATACAGAGAACCAGATACCAATGCACCTACCCCAATGCGTGGTAGCAGTAAAGATTTAACCCTTTGCACTCCGCTGTCCCCTCTCAGGGGACATCGGAATTCTAGCATATCACTCGGATGTCCCCTCTCAGGGGACATTGCAGTTTATTAGTGATTACGGGGAATTGAGTTAATTCAACGCACGTTTCGCAAAGTAGCATCGAGTAGCTGGTAGCCAATGTCCAGAATGGTTCGGAGTGCAAAGGGTTAATAAATATGTTGGTTGATCCCTACAGCTTGATAAAATAAACAACAGCTAACTGTCTAATTCCGCATAAAATTTCCCAGAGAACCCAAACCAGAAGACCTGCACATAACTATGTCATTCACAACTGACCTCTCAGGATCAAGATGAATTGGATGGACTAAAGAGGCAGACACTAAGATATACAGTATTTACAATCTCTTAAAGGTCTTGGAAAATTATATATAGTTTCTCAAACTTGTATGTTATAAGTTATATTCTGGTAAAAATAGCCATCTACATTATACATAGTTACATAATCTGTTTTTCAAGTTCATCATTTTTTACTTTTAAGTATTTTTTGGAGCCAATCCTAAAATGTGGTATTGTGCTTAGTTTTAAAAAGAGGACCCTAGCCAAAACCGGTTTGGCTCAGTGGTAGAGCGTCGGTCTGCGAACTGAAAGGTCCCGGGTTCAATTCCGGTCAAGGACATGTACCTTGGTTGCCGGCACCCACATCCCTGGTAGGGGGTGTGCAAGAGGCAGCTGGTTGATGTTTCTCTCTCATCGACGTTTCTAGCTCTCTATCTCTCTCCCTTCCTCTCTGTAAAAAATCAATAAAATATATTAAAAAAAAAAAAAAAAAAAAAAAAAAAAAAAAAAGTACCCTAGCCGGTTTGGCTCAGTGGATAGAGCATTGGCCTATGGATTGAAGGATCCCAGGTTCCATTCTCATCAAAGGCACATGTTCAGGCTGTGAGCTCGATAAGGAGGCAGCTGATAAGTGATTTTTCTCTCATCATTGATGCTTCTATCTCTCCCTCTCACTTCCTCTCTAAAGTCAATAAAAAATATCTTTTAAAAAAAAGGGGGGGGGGGATTTCTAGCCAGGTTGGCTCAGTGGATAGAGCATCTGCCTGCAGACTGAAGGGTCACAGGTTTGATTCTGGTCAAGGGTATATGCCTGGTTGTGGGCTCAATCCCCTGTAGGGGGTGTGCAAGAGGCAACTAATCAACGATTCTCTCTCATCATTGATGTCTCTATCTCTCTCTCCCTCTTTCTCTAAAATGAATAAAAATGTGATTAAAAAAAAAAAAAGACTGGTGGAGGGGGAAGAAATGAGGAACCTTTGTAATAATATGAACAATAAAGATTGATTTAAAAAAAAAAAAAAAGAGATTATGTCCACATTTTAGTTTGAACTGCATTTAAAAAAAATGGAGTGAATCACCCTTTATGCTGCATATAAGGATGGGCCTTGTTGCAAGTAATAATAGCTGCCCTGCCCAGGAAGCATTGTTTTACCAACAGAAGTAGCTGGGGCGGGGGGTTGGATTTATATAGGCACCTCAAGAGAAAGACCCTGAATGGGGTGCATTTGTTTCTTTAGCCTTTGTGTGCAGCCTTTTGTTTGGCTCCGTTTTGTTTAGATTTATGCTTTTCGGACCCGACAGACTGTTGAGAGAAGCTTCGAATGACCCTAGTAGAGACACCATGGCTTTTTGTTTCTTTTTTAACTTCACCAGCGGATTCAAAGGTTGCCTGCAAGTAGAATCATACTCTACCCCCCACACCTGAGAGAGGGTGTGGGCAAGCAGCTACGTTCCTAGTCCTTCCCGTTCGTGCTGCGTCCTAGATTGGATCTCCGTGCCATGCAGAGGTTGGGTAACTCGTTGCTAAGGTCAGACTTAACCACCATGGCATCTCACACGTTTTCAACACAGACCTCACACGGTCACCACTGAGTAGCATGACCCCGAGGAGCTGCTGGCCCCGGGCAGCGGGGCAGTGGCCTCCGGGGAGCCAGGCTCTGCATCTCCGCCCTTGCTCCCCCCTAACCAAACGGGTGGAGCGTGGTCTGGATAGACAGAAGCGAAACCAGTGGAGAAAGCTCCAGGCAGAGACGCTGAGCACCTCAGTCATGTCTGAGCTTAGCTGTTTACAGCTTCCTAGTTAAATAGTTTGCACTATTTTTGCAATAAATTCATGGAAACCCTAACAGTTATTTGTTTTGTTTCTTACTGTGTGTATATAAACTCATACTAAAATTTGGCATAGTGTTTTTTCACCTCCTTACATAACCCTTAACATGCACAGAATGCTGTAAATCCGATAAAATATGTGAATTATATTTTATAAAGTTATTTTGTATGGTGTCAATTTTGTTTTGCCTCATAGTATGTCAGCAAAAAATAAAATAAAATTCCTTTTATTTAAAGGAAAAAAAAAGGATGAATATGTATTAAAGTATAGTAAAATATTCACAATTTAAGTGGTATATATACATCTGTTCATTTAAAATTCTTTCAATTTCATCCTATGTTTTAAAATTTTCATAACCCACTGTTAGGGAAGAAAAGAAATGGTTCTATTTTTATTTGTTATATAAACTATCATGATCCTTGACAAAATGAAAAACAGCATTTCCAAGTTTAAAAAAATTAAAATCAAAACTCTATAAAAAGTAATCTGAAAATATTGAAATTACAGGTACACTCCAGTATAAGTAATAAATAAGTAGCAAGAAAAAACTCGATTATTCTCCCATCTTATAGAAAAATCCATTTGAACATAGTCCTTACCAGCTGAGAATTCTCATCCCTATAGTTGGCAGCAATGTCCTGATTCTCCATAGCGCCTCCCAGCAGCCCAGTGGAATACGTCCTCAATGGCTGGTCAGCCTCTCGGGCCCATTTGAAAAGATTTTCAACAATTCCTTCCTATAGTGAAGAAAATGAGAGTACAATTCAGAAAAAAAATATTTTCTTTCCTTTTTTTAATATATTTTTATTGTTTCAGAGAGGAAGAGAGAGAGATGAAAACATCAATAATGAGAGATAATCACTGATCAGCTGCCTCCTGCACACCCCATACTGGGGATCGAGCCTACAGAAAAATATACTATTTTCATAATTAAAGATGCAAGCGAAGACCTCAGTCTTATGAAAAATATTTAATGTTGGTCATAAAATTTAAAAATGCAAACAAACTAAGTGTCTAATAGTAGATGGTTTCAATTAAATGTCTATGCACCTGTGAAATACAATCCTATTTAGATGTTAAAACTCAAGCTAAAAATCAAGAGCCACATAAAATACAGACCTACTTCAGATGTTAAGACCAGAACGGTTCCATGACCAAGTAGGGAGCAGTAAAATTTTTACATCCCTCTTGAAGTTCACAATGCACGTTTAACATTATTAACGCTGAGAAGTCCTGCCCAGCAGGCGTAGCTCAGTGGTTGAGCTTTGACCTATGAACCAGGAAGTCACGATTTGATTCCAGGTCAGGGCACATGCCTGGGTTATGGGCTCAATTCCCTAATAAGGGATGTGCAGAACACAGCCAATCAATGATTATCTCTCATTATTAATGTTTCTATTGCTCTCTCCCTCTCCCTTCCTCTCTTTGAGATTAATAAAAATATATTTTTAAAAAGAAATAAATATTGGAGTGAAGATAGTGAATAGAGAAATGTAGAAAATGAATGAAACCAGTTGTTTCTTTGAAAAGACCCATAAAATTGACAAATCTTTACCTAGACTAACCAAGAAAAATAAAGACTCAAATTATTGGAATCAAAAATAAAAGATGAGCTCTGGCTGGTTTGGCTCAGTGGACAGAGCATCAGCCTGCAAACTGAAGGGTCCCAGGTTCAATTCTGGTCAAGGACATATGCCTGAGTTGCAGGGTCGATCCCCAGTAGGGGTTGAACAGGAGGCAGCTGATCGATGATTGTCTCTCACCGTTGATGTTTCTCTCTCTCCCTCTTCCTTCCTCTCTGAAATCAATATAAATATATTTAAAAAAAAAAAAAAAAAATGCCAAAGCCGGTTTGGCTCAGTGGATGGAGCGTCAGTCTGCAGAATGAAGGGTTCCAGGTTCAATTCTGGTCAGGGGCATGTGCATTGGTTGCGGGCACATCCCTGATGGGGGTGTGCAGGAGACAGCTGGTCAGTGTTTCTCTTATCGATGTTTCTGGTTCTCAATCCCTCTCCCTTCTTCTCTGTAAAAAATGAATAAAATATTAAAAGTAAAAAATGATGAGACATTACTATCAATTTTACAGAAATAAAAGGAATCCTATATAATAAAGAGGTAATATGCAAATTGACCATCACCCCAAACACATATAATAAAGCAGTGATATGCAAATTGATCATCACTCCAGCACACAAGATGGTTGCTGCCGTGTTGTCAAAGATGAGTGCCCCAATGTGGACACAAGATGGCCAGCAGGGAAGGGCAGTTGGGGGGAACCAGGCCTGCAGGTGAGAGCAGTTAGAGATGATCAGGCCTGCAGGAAGGACAGTTGTGGGAGACCAGGCCAGCAGGAGAGGACAGTTGGAGATATCCAGGACTGCAGGGAGGACAGTTAGTGGTGACCAGGCTGGCAGGAGAGTGGTTAGAGGGCGATCAGACTGGCAGGCAGAAGTGGTTAGGGGCAATTAGGCAGGTAGGCAGGCAAGCAGTTGGGAGCTAGCAGTCCTGGATTGTGAGAGGGATGTCCGACTGCCTAAACAGGTATTCAGAATCCCTGGAGGGGTCCCAGATTTAAGAGGGTGCAGGCTGGGCTGAGGGGCACCCATGCCTGCATACACAAATTTCGTGCACCAGGCCTCTAGTAAGAGAATACTATTAACTCACAAGGATACAGATTTTTTTTTTTTGTCTCCTGCAGTGGTAGCTAATTAAATATTTTAATATTCAATATCGCAAATTATAGCAATAATTACAATGTTATTCTTTTTGTGGCACACAAGCAGCAAGTACTCATTAAAATACTTTTTAAATTTTTCTTGCCTGGCCAGAGTAGTTCAGGGGTTGATTGTCAACCTATGAATCAGAAGGTCATTGTTTGATTCCTAGTCAGGGCACATGCCCAGGTTTCGGGCTCAATCCCCAGCAGAGGGCATGCAAGAGGCACCAATCAATGGTTCTCTCTCATCACTGATGTCTCTCTCTCTCTCTCCCTCTCCCTTCCTCTCTGAAATCAATAAAAATATATTTAAAAAGAAAAAATAACTTTTTCTTACTGTATTGATTTCTTCCATTTCTTTAATATATTTCACTATTATAATAAGAAAAAGCTGTAACAATTATTTTAACAAAGGTAAACCAACACATCAATTACAAAACAAGGTGACTTTTCTTTCTCATAAACACCTTTTCTTGAAAAACAACAGCGGTTTCCAGCCCCGGCATGATGTCCAGGAGAAGTCTGCACGCTGCAGTGTTTAAAGGGGGCTCTCGGCTGGTCATCACGTATGCATTCACCAGCTGTAAAGAAAGAAGCAAGAGTTTTTATTTGTTACAGTCCTCGCACAAGGGGATGTTTATTGATTTTAGAGAGAGGAAGGAGGAAAGGAATGAAGGAGGAGAGGGAAGGAGAGAGAGACAGAGAGAGAGAGAAATATATGAAAAAGAACAACCAATGTTGCTTCCATACGAGCCCTGTCCTGGGATGGAGCCCACAATCTAAGTTATGTTCCCTGACCAGGAATTGAACCCGCAACCTTTGGTACACAGATGACACTCAACCAACCACGCTACCTGTCCAGGACAAGAAGGAATATGTTTTGTTTAAAATTCAACCCAAATTAATAACGCCTAACAAATCCTTAATATATTCTTATCGCTTGCCTAACAGGTATTAAAGAAGACTGTAGCTAATAATTACTACTTAGACCTTTGATTATTACTTTTTAATATGTACTTATTGATTTTTATTTATTTTAATATGTTTTTATTGATTTCAGAGAGGAAGGGAAAGAGATAGAGAGATAGGAACTTAGAAGAGAGAAAAATATCATCCATCAGCCTCCTGCATGCCCCTTACTGGGGATCGAGCCCATAACCCGGGCATGTGCCCTGACTGGGAATGGAACCTTAACCTCCTGGCTTATAGCTCGAAGCACAGCCACTGAGCTGCTCCAGCTGGCTGTCTCCACACAAGCTCCAATGGGGCCAGAGGTGGAGCCCAGGAATGCTGAGCCACAGCAGCTAGGCAGACCTTTAATACATAGCTATGATCCCACTGAGCCATGACAACATCATATATAATCTCTTCTGCAGCTTTACCATCAAATTCCCCCAAAACAACTCAGCAACCATAGAAATTAAAGCTCAAAAATATCACCAAGGAATCATCCCCCCATGTTCATATACTTTTTCCCCCCCAGAAAGATAAAGCAGGGAAAGATAAACACCCCCACCAGATTCTTGATGAGGGTTATGAGAAAAGTGAATTTTATATTTTTATATCTGTAACTAGAGGCCTGGTGCACAAAATTTGTGCACTTGGGGGGACACCCCCAGCCCAGCCTACGCCCTCTAGGAGTCCAGGAGCCCTCGGGGGATGTCCGACTGCCCCAGAGGCGGGAGAGGCTCCCTCCACCACCACTGCGTTCACCAGCTGTGAGCCTGACTTCTGGCGGAGCTGCGCTCCTTCGTAGGAACACACTGACCACCAGGGGGCAGCTCCTGCAATGAGCGTCGGCCCTCTGGTGGCCAGTGCATGTCATAAAGACCAGTTGTTCCGCCATTCAGTCGATTTGCATATTAGCCTTTTATTATATAGGATATATAAATGAATGTATTAACAAAACTTTTCTTTGGGCCGGGACCGGTTTGGCTCAGTGGATAGAGCGTCGGCCTGCGGACTGAAAGGTCCCGGGTTCGATTCCAGTCAAGGGCATGTACCTTAGTTGTGGGCACATCCCCAGTGGGGGGTGTGCAAGAGGCAGCTGATGGATGATTCTCTCTCATCGATGTTTCTAACTCTCTGTCCCTCTCAATTCCTCTCTGTGTAAAATCAATAAAATATATTTAAAAAAAAAAAACAAAAAAACTTTTCTTTGGGTATTAATCAAGTATTTATTGAATCTCTACTACAAAGTGGCATTGTCTTCTGAGTGGGTATACAACAGTAAATGAGACACAGTACCACCATCAAAGGGTTCATAGTCCAACAAAGGTGAGATTGAGAAAACAAGTATCATGAGTACAGGATGTTACAGAAGCATGTAGGAGACCATACAAGCCCTGCAGAGGAACCACAAAAGGCTGTAGACAGGTAAGGATTCCACGCCAGAACTTAAGGGCATGTAAAAGTAGCTAAGCAGGAGAGGGGAGGAGACGAAGACCAACGTAAAAGAACTGAAAACTGAAAAGGCCAGAGACAGATCAGTATATATAACAAACTAAAAACCTTATACTAAAAACCTTATGATCTACCTTAAGGGCAACAGGAAACCACTCGTGCATTTTAAGCAAGAGGGTACCATAACTTCTGCAATTTAGACAGATTTCTGGACTCTACAGTGAAGAATGGTTGGGCCCTAGCAGGTTTGGCTCATTGGATAGAGCGTCGGCCTGGAGACTGATTCTTCTCATTTCACTGAACCAACACCAGATTAGAAACCTATCTACTCTATTCCCACCTTTGTCAAGGCCTCAGGAGAAAGTAAACTATTTAGGAAAAAACACTAATGTACAGTATCAACTGTTGATAAACTGGAGAAAAGTAAGAAGCAAACCTACTGCATTCATGAAATCGTCGTTCTTGAAGAGTATTCTCAGCAGATGGCCCAGCATACACTCTGGATCAGCTCGACCTACCAAAGGAAGAGGGAATAAGCCAAGGAAAAGTAAGCCATCCCCGTCAAGCAACTTAGACCTCTGTAATGGCACCCCGGTTGTTATAAATACTATTAAAATACCAAACAAAAAGAAATAGAAACAAAGAAAGATTCCTTGATAAATTAAATTTCTTAAAATTAAAAGTGACAATATAAAAGCTCACAGTCACAACTCCCAGGTTACTGCCTACATAGAAATGCGGAATTAAATGAGCTCTAGACCAGGCCAGCAATGTTGAATGTATACAAGATCCACAAATGTATACAAGATGTGTACATAAGAATCAGAAAAACTGAAACCAGTTTGGATAGAGCATCAGCCTGAGGACTGAAAGGTCCCACTCAGGTTCGAGTCCGGTCAAGGGCACATACCTTAGTTGCGGGCACATCCCCTGTAGGGGGTGTGCAAGAGGCAGCTGATCGATGATCTCTCTCACAGATGTTTCTAACTCTCTATCACTCTCTCTTCCTCTCTGTAAAAAATCAATATATTAAAAAAAAAAAAAAAAAATCAGAAAGAGCCTAAAACAAAGAAAAACCCTGACTTCCCAGCCACAGTCAGGTAGAAACACTGCTTTTGGTGGGTGGCCTGGGAAAGACAGGCTTCAAACCCAGTCCCCATTTCAACCACAGTGCCAACATCAGAAGGGATGTGTCCTCGAACCCGCAGCCATCTCAGGTTGGAGGTAGGAGTGGGAATCCCACTAAGCAATCATCAACTCTAAAGATACAGTAACCTTGGCTTTGTTTTGTTTTTTGTTTTTGTTTTTTCATTTTTTTAATTAAGGTATTATATGTGTACATATCTCACCATTCCCCCCCCCCACTCCCATACATGCCCTCCCTCCCCAGAGTTTTTGGCCATTGGTTATGCTAATATGCATGCATACAAGTCCTTCGGCTGATCTCTTATCTCCCACATATCTCCCTAAGTGACCTTGGCTTTGAATTCTGAGCCCCTGGGAAAAGAAATGAGTCTTAGAACCTAAGATCTACCCAACCCACAGCCTAAAGGTAAAATAGTTAATGGTTGGAAGAGGTTTGTTTTTAAAAGAGATACTATCTATCTTTAGTTTTCTTTTCAAAACATTAGAGTGAAAAATTTAGTCAAAGGATGAAAAAAAGATGTAAGTTGCTGATATGAAGTTTTTCCCAAGCTGTAATTAGTATCCCAAAGTAATTCACAAAAAAGAAAAGTTAGAGAAGAGTATCATAAAAACAGCCGGGACCGGTTTGGCTCAGTGGATAGAGCACCGGCCTGTGAACTGAAAGGTCCCAGGTTCAATTCCAGTCAAGGGCAAGTACCTTGGTTGCCGGCACATCCCCAGTGGGGGTGTGCAAGAGACAGCTGGTCGATGTTTCTCTCTCATCGACGTTTCTAACTCTCTGTCCCTCTCAATCCCTCTCTGAGTAAAATCAATAAAATATATATTTTTTTAAAAAGAGTATCATAAAAACAAATGAGGACCTCAGATTCCCAACTTTCTATGTTTAGAAATGATGGAACTAAGACCTTATATTTATTAATAAAATTTAGGGTTGATGACAAATATTGCTTAACATGAGAAGTGGGGAGGAAAAAATTCTTTACATGTCTACTGAAAAAAAGCAAATCTTTCTCTCCCTTCTACCTCGTTACCATTTAATCCTTCCTAAGGCAGCATCACTAAGCATGATTCTTTTTAGTTTTTTTCATAATGCCATAATTAACTAAAATTCTTATTTCACATTTACTTCATACTCCGTACTCTGACTGCCTCACTGAAAATGTGGTTAAACAGTAAATAAGCCTGTAAAGTCAAAAGTGGGGATGTCTAGGACAGGGCAGCAAGCAACATCCCATAAACACTGGACACTCGATCTGAAATGCCTAACTTACATTTGAGAACAAATGTCTAAGAAACAGAAATAAACCCTGCAACATTCAGGTGGATATATAATGTTCTGATTTTGTAACTCCCATTAATTTTTACTTTCTCTCCATATTCTAAATTTCACACTTCCTTTCCACAAAGGTCTGGCTCTTGAGAGAGAAAGTCTAGTGCAGTGTAGGCCCCTACATGACTTAAGCTTTGCCCACTGCTTATCTACCTGAGAGAGAACGTGAAATAGCAGTCTTGAGTTCCATATAGCAAATTCCACGCCAAAGCAGGCTAGGTTGTCATGACTCTAATTAAATCAGCCCAAAATAAAACCAAATCATGACAGGGCATATTTAGCTGTCCAAACACTAAAGCAGACATCAAGAAATCTGTTTATTATTCAAGTATCAACTTCATAAAAAAGCAAGGCACTGAATGCATTCTCAACCACATTCCCCATCAGGGAAAGAAGAGTTAGCATTGCTAGAAAGGTAAAGGCACAGACATTTTTTGGCTTAAAAGTCAGAAAGAGAAAATATTTTTCTCTTTTTAAGGCTCTGTAATCACACCAAATGAGTCAATAAGGTATACCTACATTTATTTGATGTATAAATATTATAAATTATTTCCATTTTCCCAGAAATTTATTTTCCTCACTGCTCCCACCTTGAGCAATATTTTAAAAATATTAGGTCTTAAAACTTAGCATGAAATATGCTATTTCAATTGAAAACTATTTTCTTAAATAGTTTTCTTTTGTAAGGAAATTAGAGCCACATTTAAGAGAACACAGGTCTCACCAGGATGTCGATCATCAAATGGATCTGGATCCCCCTTACGATATTCTTCAGTTTCTTTTTCAATCAATTCAGACATCCTAGCACAAAGAGAAGACAGGGTCAACCCTAGACAAGCATATAAAAACATGTACCACCACCTACAATAGTCAACAAAGTGTAAAATAAAAGCAAAAAGTTAAGAAAGGGGTGTTTTTCTGATAAAGAGACCTAAGCAACCATCTTATAAAACAATTTCTACTCCCAAAATCATTCCTCTCCCCTTTCCTGTCTCAAAAAATAGCATACATCTCCACTGTCATTCCTCAGAAGCCAAAAACCTAGGAGTCATCATTAAACCCTCGTTTTTTCCTCATCCCCCACAATTCCTGTTAGTCCTACCTTCCAAATACCTCTCAACTTCAATTATTTCTCCAAATCTTGCCCATCCAATCCTTGTCCAGACCTCCATCATCCTCTGCCTGGACGGCTTGCACCGGTCTCGCTTTTTTGCTTCAGTGCTTGACCCGACAATTCATCCTCCAACCTCCAATGACTTACCCCAATAACTGAGCACTATCTTGGCTTAGAATAATCTAGATTCTGTCTGCATCTCTGACCACTTCTCCTCCACTCCTCTCACTAAGCCACAGCAGCATGGCCTTCTCTGATTTTCAAAGAGTCCAAGTTCATTACTGTTTCAGGGCCTTTCTTTGTGCTGTTGCCTCAGCCTACAACATTCACCCCCCACGTAAGCAGCCACTCATCTTCTCTCTCCTACTATAGATATTTTGCCTATTCCACAATTTCATATAAACAGAATCCTTACACTCTTTTTATATCTGGCTACTTTCACAGAATATGTCTTAGTTTTTGTTTTGTTTTTTATCTTATATCGATTTGAGAGAGAGTGAAAAAGCAAGAGTGAGCGAAAAAGAGTCCCTTTGTATTCATGCATTCTTTTTGAAACAAGAAAATCACTTTTAAAAAAAATTTTTTTAAATCACTTTTTAAAGAAATATATTTTTATTGATTTCAGAGAGGGAGCAAGAGAATCATTGATCGGCTGCCTCCTGCACGCCCCTCACTGGGGATCCAGCCCATAACCTGGCCATGTGCCCTTGACCAGAATCAAACCCAAACCCTCCAGTCTGTAGGCCGATGATACAGTGATCAAACGGGTTAGGGCAAGAGAACCCTAAGCAAGACTGACACTATAATCTACTATAATGACAATCAAATACAAAGCTGTCCCACCCTCCAATATCTAGATGCTATCCTAACTCAAACTCTCCTATGTTTCATTTCCATAAAACCATACTTCCTAGTCTTAGGGTTAAGCTCCCTGCAAAAATTCTTACCCACTCTGTATATTTTTCCCCACTTATACTCAGAATTATTTCTATTCTATCTTTCCTTCTAAACTGAAAATTATCTTTGCCACAAAAGGCAGTTACACAAAAAATCTGTAAAATTACATAAGACCTAATAGAATCTCCAGTTGAAACTAAGCAATACAGCACAATAGAAATTAAAAACAAGGATTTTGGAGCCAGATTGCCAGGGTCCACACCTTTCATTAACCGTGTGTCCAATTACTTAACCTGTCTGTGCCTCATTTGTAAAATGATGGTAACGGTACCTATTCCTTGAGGTTTAGTTAATATATGTACTCTGCTTAAAACAAAGCCTGATATGTGAAAGCTATTTAGGTGTTGTTACTATTAAAAATGAGAATCAGCCGGAGCCGGTTTGGCTCAATGGATGGGGCATCGGCTTGGGGACTGGAAGGTCCCGGGTTCGATTCCGGTCAAGGGCATGTACCTTGGTTACAAGCACATCCCCAACAGGGGGTGTGCAAGAGGCAGCTGATCAATGACTCTCTCTCATGGATGTTTCTAACTCTCTATCCCTCTCTTCCTCTCTGTACAAAATCAATAAAATATATTTTTTTAAAAATAAAATAAAAATGAGAATCAAAGACAAACAGAAAATAACTAAGGTAGATACTGACTGGCCCAGGGCAGACGGGAGCCTTCTGGAGGTGCTACGCAAATTCTACAACTTGATCTGGATGACGGTTTTACAAGTAAAAAAATCCATCAAGCAAAGTACTTTACAATATATAAATTATATTTCAATAATGTGCATTAAGCTCACACAGCTTGGCCCACTGCCAGGCCCTTTTTACAGAACCAAGTCAAAGGCTTGATATAATAAACAAAATAACATAAATAATAAAATCAATTAAAGTTATAAACAGCGGTACATTTTTCTTAGGAAAACTGCCAAAAGAGCATAAAAAAGTAGTGGTCAATAAAAGAGTAAGTAGGCCTGTAATTCATTTCCTGCTTCTTCCTTTTAAGAAACAAAATTGTATGTGTTGATTTTAAAGAGAGGACGGGGAGAGAGAAGAGAGGGCGGGAACATGGATTTGTTCCACTTGTTTATGCATTCGTGGGTGGCGTCTTGTATGTGGCTTGACCTGAAATAGAACTGGCAACCTTGGCATACCTGGACTGCGCTCTAACCAACCCAGCCACACAGCCAGGTCCGCTGCTTCTCTGGAAACATGCCAATACCCCACCTGCAGCCACTGAGGAGCGGGTGGAAACATGAAGGACCAAGGACTATCCAGTGCACTAACAGCCCATTTGGAAGGTGGTGGAAGTTGCCCTATCTAAAACAAGCTAAACTTGTGAATTCATCCTCCTGTCCTGAAACCCTCTAACCTTAGAGATCTTTTTAGGATTTCACTCCAAACCACTTTCCACTCCAGCCTTCTATTCACCCTCCACTCTGTGGGCCCATTTCCTCACTGCTACAAACTATGCCACAGTCCCTTCTCTCCTCAATGCGTTTGCACATTTTCTAGAAAACCTATTTCTCTGCTTTTCATCAAGCTATATTCTACCGCCTTTCAAATCCCTTTTCCAAGGAAACTTTACCTCATCCTGTACTGGAAAGCCCACTGGAATTGGAGTTAAAGCCAGGATTCTAGCCTCAGATTTCCACTATCTGGCTATGCGGCTTTCCCAAGAAGCTCCAAGGACAGCTTTAACAATCTAACTCTCAGTGATACTTTTAGTAACAAATGAGGAAGTTGAGATTCAGAGAAGTGTCTCATTGAGTTCTGACACACAAAAGGTCTTCTAATATTTGTTGAGTGAATAAAAGAAGCTGACTCATTCAAGTTCTTTCCATTCTCATAACCTCCACAATATTTATGAACAACACTTTCAATATTTTCAATATTTGTGAAAGTAAGTGCCAGATTTAGCAGTTATTTTGTACTATTCTGCATTGTTTCTTATCCATTAGTTGCTTCCGAGAAGTTAGCACCTTGAACACAGACCCTCTATTTTAGGTTTTGCATTACTGAATAACTTAGCATAGTGACAATGATGATCAATAACGATAGATGTGAAATAAAATAGCCTTGAAAAATAAAACATTTGAATTTTTTTTTTGAGTACATGTGTTTGATAAAATTTTTAGTGCAATTAAGTGATCCCCACTTATGATTCTCTCCTTCTTTCAGTTACATCAATAATCCAAATATTAACTGCACAAAATTCACTGTGGCTGCATTTCAAGTATCTTGTGATTAGTTCTTAATCCCCAATGCCTCTACAAATTACACCCCCTTCCCACCAGTCAACAACTGTCCTTAAAAAAAAACCTCTATACTTTCACATGTTCCCCATGTATCAGAGCAGTTATGAACAAACGCATTTATCTCTGTTTAAACTTTCATTAGATCAGTTTTCTTTATCCCTAAAAAATAGATCATTGGTCCTTTCTTTATCCCTAAAAAATAGATCATTGGTTCTGGACAGGTGACTCAGTTGATTAGAGCGTAGTCCTGATGCAACAGACATTAGGAAATACGGTACTACTCCATACTGAAAGAAACTGACACTCTGAAGCAGGAAAAGGAGGTGGGGCCAAATGTGAGTGGCCTCATAAACCATTCTAGAAGTTTCCATTTCAGCCCTGGTCAGTTAGGTCCATTGGTTAGAGCGTCCTCCCTATATGCCAAGGCTGCAGCTTTGATATCTGGTAGAGCACATGTAAGAATCAACCAATGACTGCATAAATAGTGGAACAAAAAATCATTGTTTCTCTCTCTCTCTTTCCCTCCCCCCTTCCTCCTCTTCTCTCTCTCTCTCTCTCTCTCTCTCTCTCTGAAATCAATTTAGAAAATAAAATAAGATGCTTATATTTTATTCTGTAGGAAAACAGGAACCAGGAAAGAATGAGGAATAGAGATAGGACAATCAGATTTGTGTATGGAAAGATGAATTTTTGCCAAAGGGGAGGGTGTATTGGAAGAGGGTAAGCTGGAGACAGGGATAACAAACACTGCCTCAGGGCCAGGCAGTAACCAGCAGATACCTATGAGGAAAGCAGTGATGGGATGGTGAAGAGGAGGAAGCAGAATCCTCAGAGCACGATGGCTCAATTGTGCTGGTAGAGGAATACACTAAAGAGGATGGTTTTCAGTTTTTTAGTTTAAAACCATTTACTCCAAGGCATGGAATAAGCTGTGAACAGGAAGGAGGAAGGATGAAGACTATAAACTCTATTTTGGACATGGTATGTTTTAGGTGTCTGTGCAATAGACAGGTAAAGATGTGTGAAACGAACAGCTGAGAAATGTATCTGAGATTTAAAAAAGAGGGGTCTGAAGTAAAAGTAGAGATTTGAAAGTTAACAGGAATAATGTTTTAAGTCATGGACGGAGATGAAACCATCTTGGTAGAATACTTACATGAATGGAAAAGAAAACCACAAACAAAGCCCCGCACTTAAAACACAGGCAGAACAGGCCCGGCTGGCATGGCTCAGTGGTTGAGTGGCAACCTATGAACCAGGAGGTTCAATCCCCAGAAGGGTGCGTGGAGGAGGCAGCTGATCAGTGATTCTCACTCATCATTGATGTTTCTCTCTCTCTCTCTCCCATTCTCTCCCTCTCCCTTCCTTTCTGAAATCAATTAACAGGAAGGGGGGGGGAGGGGGGTACACACATACACATAGAAAAACTTACAGAGGAGAATGACAAAAGGCCTGAGAGGAAAGGTAACCAAGGCATTTATATGCATATATGCATAACCTATGGACATAGACAAGAGTGTGGTGAAGGTGTGGAAGGGGCAGGTTCGGAATGGAGCGGGTCAATGGGAAAAAAGGGGGGGAACATCTGTAATACTTTCAACAATAAAGATACAATTTTAAATCAAATTTAAAAGAAAGGAATGCAAAGAGCTTCAAGAAGTAGGAAGATAAAGACTAGTTTTGAAAGGGAAATAAATGGATTCAGAATTCATAGTTAAGGTGAAATGTTCCTCTCTCTCCTAATAGTGGTACAGTATATAAAATTATACTATTCTACAAGTTTTCCTTCTTTAAAAATTAACTTTTTAAAAAACTGATTGTTCATACCTGGTAAGAAGAGGTACCATGTCCTGCCCACTGCCATGTTCCTTTTCCCACTGCTCCAGCAGGGTAGTGAGCTCAGCTTTAGAGTCCACATGTACCGCTACCGTAGTCATGGCTTGGCCTAAGGAAGCAAAAATAATAATAAAGATAAACAAACCTGACCCACTTCTTACAAAATGTTTCTCTCTCTCTCCCTTTATCCCCCCTTCCTCTCCCTCTCTCTCTGAAATCAATTTGGAAAATAAAAAGAAGATGCTTTTATTTTATTCTATAGGAAAACAGGAACCAGGGAAAAGAAAGGAATAAACAAGCATAGGAAATAATTAAAAGCATGAAAATGTTAACCCTTTAGAAAATGTTTGATTGTGATCCAGTGAGAAACGTGGGGTTGGGAGCCTGGATAATCACACATCAAGTCATAATGAGCAAGTCATCACCTCTTAGCTTCAGTTCACTCAACGTCAAATTAGATAGAGACACGGACTGAAATCATGATTCTTAAACTTTTTAGGATCAGGAAACTCCTTGGAAATCAGACAAAAGCTATGGCCCCTTTCACTCCTTAAAGTATGTAAACATAAATGATCCCAGGTCTGGACAGCTCCAAAACTTTGAGACTACATTTTTTTAAATACAAAATGTAGCCTAGCTGGTTTGGCTAGATGGATAGAGCATAAGCCTGCAGACTGAAGGGTCCTGGGTTCAATTCCAGTCAAGGGCATATGCCCAGGTTGCAGGGTTGAGCATCAGTAGAGGGCGTGCAGGAGGCAGTCGATCAATGATTCTCATCATCGATGTTTCTCTCTCTCTCTTCTTTCCTCTCTGAAATCAATAAAAATATATTTAAATAAATATATATAAAAATAATAAAATACAAAATGTGGCAAAAGCAACTCCCCAAAATGTTTTGCTCTTTTAAAGTCTTGGGGGGGGGGGGGAGTTCTATGAAAAATAAACATTTCCCTGTTTAAGTCTTAACAAAGTGGATATCATTACCAACGTGAAAGCTGGGAAGGAGTATTATAAGCCCATTTGTCCTCAGGCTTCCTAACCTCTCTCGCAGGCGATTTCTGGAAGGAGGTTGCTGGGTTGAGTGGTCAGCCAGGGGTTATATAAGGACAAGGAGCTGAGAAAGGCCTTGGAGAAGCTGCAGGAGACATACCTGCACTGGGAAGAGATGTTTACAAGAGGCTCCAAACGGAATGAGACCCAAATGTTTAGACAGTTTATAGACCAACTTATTGGCCAACGTAGTTTTAGGTTCAAAATGTCAGCTCCTGCCATGCAAAATGTGTTCTTTTCACTGAAATAGCAACCATTTTATAAAAAGCTTCACACCAGAAAGGGATTACTAGCTGATCTAGGATTACTGCTCACTTTTCTAAAGATACCCACCATAAGGCCAAAAGAAGTACGTAAAAGTATCTAAAATGTAAATGTTTGCATTTTAATAATGTAGAGACAGTTCTAGTAGTAGTGATTCATGTCATCTGGATTACTCATAATTCCAAAGAACAAACACTTCCAAAAACAAAAAGATTAAAATTAAATTAAAAGTTACAAAAGGAAATACTGCTGGTATGACCAACAAACATAGAGTTCTGACCTTAAGAAAACCCAGGCCGTATTTTTTACTATAATTACTAACTATACATGCATTTTTAAAAATAAATTTCTTGGAATTTTACCTTTACAAAAAAGTTGCAAAGATAGAACTCCTACATACTCCTCACCCAGCTTGGTTTCCTCTAATGTCACCATCCTATCTTACAGTGATACAATGTCAAAAATTACGAAACCCAATGTTGGTACATTGCTACTAACTCAACTCCAGACATGATTCACATTTCCCCAGTTTTTCCATTCATGTCCATTTTTTGTTCCAAGATCTCACCCAGTGTCCTACACTGGCACTGAGTTGTCGCTTCCCTAGTGTCCTCTGGTCTGAGTCTTTCCTTGTTTTTCATGACCTTCACAATCTTGAGAAGTATTTGCCAAGGGGGTTGGTTGAACCAAAAATGTAACCAAACATTTACAGAATAACATCAATCCTTAAATCCTTTCCAAAAAATACAACTGGAGCCAAAACCGGTTTAGCTCAGTGAATAGAGCGTCGGTCTGCGGACTGAAAGGTCCCAGGTTCAATTCTGGTCAAGGGCATGTACCTTGGTTGCAGGCACATCCCCAGTGGGGGGTGTGCAAGAGGCAGCTGGTCGATGATTCTCTCTCATCGATGTTTCTAACTCTCTATCCCTCTCTTCCTCTCTGTAAAAAATCAATAAAATATTTTTTTTTTAAAATACAACAGGAGCCACCATTTTTTCCTAATTTATTCCACAAAGCCAGCATCACCCCATACCAAAAAAGATAAAACATCACAAGAAAACTCAAGACCAGTATATTTTATGAAAATAAGTGCAAAAATCCTCAACAAAATATTAGCAAGCTGATACAGCGTCATGTAAAGAGGCTTATATACCATAACCAAGTGAGATTTCTTCCAAAAATGCAAGAGTGCCTCTACGTATGAAAACCAATTAATATAACACATTATAATACATTAATGTGTATAATATAATACACAAACAAAATGAAGGAGAAAAAATGATCATTTGATACAGAAAAAGGCAAAATCCAACACCCTTTTGTGATAAAAACAAAAAAACAAACAAACCAACAACAAACAAACAATAAACTGGGAACAGAGGAGAACTTCCTCAACCTGGTAAAGGGCTTTTCTTAAAAACCCACAGCCAGCATTATACTCAATGCTGAAATACTGAAAGCTTTCCCTCTAAATCAGAAACAAGACAAGGATGTCCACTTTCACCTATTAAACACTGTCCTGGAGTTCTAACCAGAGCAATTAATCAAGAAAAAGCAATAAAAGGCATCCGAGAAAAGAAAAAGTAAAATTATCTTTATTCACAAATTATATCATCCTATATATAGAAAATCCTAAAAGAATCCACCAAAAAACTATTAAGCAAGCAAATTAGCAAAGTACAGCTACAGGGTACAATGTCAATACACAAAAATTAGTTGTATTGCTATATATTAGTAGTAAACGATACAAATATGAAATAAAACACTTTCAGCTCAGCCAACATAGCTCAGTGTTTGAGTGTCAACCTTTGAACCAGAAGATCATGGTTCAACTCTCAGTCAGAGCTAGCTGGTTTGGTCCAGTGGACAGAGTGTCAGCCTATGGACTGAATGGTCCGGGGTTCAATTTCTGTCAGGGGACATGCCTGGTTTCCGGCTCGGTCCCCAGTAGGGGGTGTGCAGGAGGCAGCCATCAATGATACTCTCTCATCATTGATGTTTCTACCCTCTCTCCCTCTCTGAAATAAAACATAGTAAAATATAATGAAATAATAAAAATTTTTAAAGTTATTCCACTTAAAAAAAATTTTCTCTGTCAGGGCACAACAAATCAATATTTTTTGCTCTCTCTCTGTCTCTCTCCCCTCTCTTCCTCTCTCTCTAAAATCAAATAAATTTTAAAAATTAAAATTAAACAAATGTTAAACATAGAATTGCCATCTGACCCAGCGATTCCTCTCCAATGCATTTGCCCAAACAAATTGAAAATAGGTATTCAAATAATTGTACACAAATGTTCAAAGCAACATATTCACACTAGCAAAAAGGTGGAACCAGCTGCAGATGTCCATCATTGAGTGAATAAACAAAATGTGGTTATGTCCTTAAAATGCATTATTACTCAGCCACAGAAAGGAATGAAGTACTGAGACATGCTATAGCTATGGATGAATCTTGAAAACAATATGCTAAATGAAAGACACCAGACAAAAGGTCACATACTGGATGATTCCATTTATATGAAATATTCAGAATAGGTAACTCCATATACAGAAAGCTGCCTAGTGGTTGGCAGGGGGTTGGGATGGAGGAAATAGGAAATGACTCCTTAATGAGTACATATAGAGCTTCTTTGGGGAATGATGAAAATATCTTCAAACTAAAAGAGGCTGCACAATACTCAATATACCAAATGTCACTGAATTACATGCACTTTAAAATTGGTAATGGTTAATTTATGGTATATGAATTTTATAATCTTTTTAATGGAAAAAAGTTCTATAAGGAAATACCTTTTGGAAAACAATCAGCCTAATGAGCACATAAAGGCAAAGTTTAAAAAAAAAAAAAATAGCTGAAACCGGTTTGGCTCAGTGGTAGAGCGTCAGTCTTCGGACTAAAGGCTCCCAGGTTCGATTCCGGTCAGGGGCATGTACGTTGGTTGCGGGCACATCCCTGGTAGGGAGTGTGCAAGAGGCGGCTGGTCGATGTTTCTCTCTCATCGACGTTTCTAGCTCTCTATCTCTCTCCCTTCCTCTCTGTAAAAAATCAATAAAATATATATTTTTTAAAAAATACTATCTCTAATAAAGGTCAACTCAGTCTGCAACCTCCCACTCCCCAGCGCCGGTCAGGGGATTTTATTTTTATATTTATTTATTTTTTAAAATATATTTTATTGATTTTTTAGAGAGGAAGAGAGAGGGACAGAAAGTTAGAAACATCGATGAGGGAGAATCATCAATCAGCTGCCTCCTGCACCCCTCCTACTGGGGATGTGCCCGCAACCAAGGGACATGCCCTTGACCGGAATCGAACCTGGGACCTTTCAGTCCGCAGGCCGTACCTTGGTTGTGGCCACATCCCCAACGGGGGGTGTGCGGAAGGCAACTGATCGATGTTTCTCTCATCAATGTTTCTAACTATCCCTCTCCCTTCCTCTCTGAAATCGATAAAGATATATTTAAAAGTAAAATAAAATGAGGAAGAGAAAAATCAGGGGGAAAAAATTTTTTAATGATTTCCTACATATCCCCCCCATTCTCTTAGCTCCTTTTAAATCTTTTTTTATTATCTTTATTGGGGTGACACTGTTAATAAAAGTACTATAATATATCATCTGTCTGTCGTATTGTGTGTTCTCACCACCCCACGTCTCTCTTAGCTCAACATCCATCCACACATATCAAACCCAAATCTCGACAGCATCAAGCCAAATCGATCCCTCAAGAGCCTAAACACACACAAGCTTACATAAACCATAAAGGTCAGCTCCAGTAAAGCAGAAAATTACAGGACCACACTGTCCGTGAACCTCTCACGCTCCGTGAACAAAGCGTTCCGAGCAGAAAGATGCTGCTGGCGTCGTTAAAACTTCGGACTAATTAAAAGCCTTCCCTGAAAGCAGAGGCGGGGGGGGGGGGGGACGGCGCGAGGTGGACGGGGCCGGTCATGTGGGACTCGGAGCTCCCGCCACTGAGGCTGCAGAGCTGCTTCACCGACTGCGAAGCCCGCGTGCTAAGCCCGCACCGGAGGAGGCCGTCCAGGCCGCGGAGGCGGCGTTCGGCCTGTGACCCCCGCCCCGCCCGCCGGGGGAACGGCGGTAACCCACGGAAACGCGCTCCCTCCCGGCGGCGCGGCCCGCATTCCGAGGTCCGGCTCCCGCCGCAGGGCCGCGCCGCCCGCCCGCCGCCCCCGCCGCCGCCGCCGGGGGTGGGGCGGGAGGAGTGCCCGGAAGGCCCGCCCCGCCGGCGGGGGCAGGCGGAGGGCGCTCCCGCCCAGGTGACTGGAGCTGGAGGCGGGGACAGGGTGGGAAGGGGCCGCCGCGCGGAGGGGAAGATGGAGCCCCCCAGGCCGTACGGAACGGAGCCTGGGTGGCGGGGAGGGAAGAGATGGCCCGAGGGACGAGAGGGCCCCCCCTGCAGGTAGGGGCGGGCACACCCCCACCCTGCGCTCAGGGCGGAAGAGTGCGGCTGGCGGAGCCGCTTTCGCGGAACAGGGGGGAACGCGGAGGCCCCGCCCCCGAGCCCAGAACCTGGAGGAGGAAACGTCCTGTCAGGCCCGCGGCCCAGCCTCCCCAGCGGCCCGGCCCGCCCCCTTCCCGCCGGCGGCCCAGGCAGGTGCCGCCCCTCCCCCAGCCCGGCGCCCACTCTCCCGCCCGCCGGGCCACGCGCCCCATCTCCTCGCGCTTCCGCCAGCGACCTGCCTCCCTCCCCGGCCCACTCACCTTCCCGGGCGGCTCCGCCGCTCCCCCCGACCCGGCCAGCGGCCACAGTTCACACACACCGCCTCAGGTCCCGCACTCTCCCTCACACACACAGCGCGACCCAGGCTCGGGAGCGGCCCACATATTATGCGTCACCGGCGCGCTACGTGCTTCGTGCGCGCGCGCGCGCGCCGCCCCGACTTGGCGCGAGGCTCGCTCGGGACAGGCGGGGGGTGGGGGGGGGAGCGCGAGCGGCGGGACCCGGTCCGACTCCGCAGCCGCCTGGGAAATGAAGTTCCGCTTCTAGGGCCTGGGCCCTTCTGGCTTAATTGGCGCATGCGCACTCGGCCCCAACGTATTGACTTCTGGGATTTGTAGTTTTGGGCTTCACGCGAACTGCCAGGTCCCGATAGGCTTCTTCAGAAGGCGGAAGCGAAAAATGAGGAGGAACTGGAGTCCTTCCCCGCCAGCGGCAGAAAAGCTTGCTTCCTTCTCAGGACCTTATCACGCCCCCCTGTGACTGGGCAGAGCTTTTGATCCGTTCTGCCATTTGCAGGATCTAAGACAATACTTCCCACAAGCATATCAGAAATCACAGCCCCCACTAAGCAGAAGGCTCTGTTTTTTCTTTGTCTTTCTGTTCAAGGCCTAGTCTGTGGAATCAATTAATATTTATCACACACACAAAACATTAATAACAACAACAACAAAAAGCTAGCCTGATTGCTGGGTCTCTTTTTTTGGGGGGGGAAGGGAGTGGCAGGGGGAAGTCTCTTGATTCCATTCTCCACCGCACCCCATTCCCTTCTTTCCAGAAAAGAGGTCTCCCACCTTAAGTGTGTAACTGGAACAACTGCTCAAGCACCAAACTCCAGAATGTGGGGTGGCAGTGCCAGAGACAGATCTCCTCTCTGCTTCCCTTCCGCCTCCCATGACACACAGCTCTCTTCTCTGTGCTTCTGGAACTTTGCCTGGATCAATAGCTATATCAATAGCGGCCACTATCCCTTCCTTTGACTTTACAGCAGGCTCAGCTCTGAGCCAAGTGTTCTACCAACACTTTCCCATTTACCCTTCACTACCACGCCGCAGAGATACAGTCAGCCGCCAACACAGGTGAGACGTCTGCGTGCAGAGAGGAATGGGGCCCAGGTTCGCGGGTCCAGGGGCTGGAGGTGTAACTTTCCCAGGCCTGGCCACCAGCACACCTTCCACGGACTTTCTTGCCGTATTTCCCTGGGCCATAAATCCAAATGCATAAGAATGGAGTGTTCAGGCCTTAGATTCCTTTCTCTGTCCACGGTTTAGTTAGTGGTGACTTCCATACTGGCTGGGGTCCTGAAAGACAGAGCCCTGATGGGAACACAGGATCCAGCTCACCGGTTCCTGGCACAGCCTCAGCCTGCCACCAGATGGCACTGTTCCCTTTCAGAAATCCAGTCTGAGGCGGAGTCAGTGATGGGAGGAAGGGAAGGAGGGAGAGAGGGAGGGATTTGGGAGAAACCAGGGCTCAGGGGGCTGGGGAAACAGAGCAGGAGCTACACAGGACCTGTCTAGAAACTGCTCCCTCCAGAATCTCTATTCTGTAACGTCTACCCTGGACCCCTGCCAACAGCCCCCCACACACATAACCACACACCTGCAGGCACTTCCAGACCCCCCACCCTGAGATGGGCTGCCCAAACATTCCAAGCATGCTCACTAACACATTTCACAGGATGGGCATGCATGCCAGATCCATGTATTCACGCCTGTGCATTACGCAGCCAACATTCTCCCATGTAAGTACACACAAGCACAAAGCCACAGAAAACCCAGGCCCACATGGCCAGCTTGATCTGGCATATCGCTTCCGAATCACTGGGAAAATATTTCTTTTTTTGAAAGAGGTTTCTTGACCTCTTTGGAAAAACATCTCAGGACTCCGTGCCTCCAGCCCTCCTCCTGCCTGTGTACCACCACCCCCAACCCCAGCACCAAGGGCTACAGACTCAGATGTGTTCCACTTGCCCTCACCCCCAAGCGAGGCCATGCCCTGGGGTAGGAGTAGCCATCCCATGGGTAGGAGAGCCAATAGCGCCAAGTCCTCTGGCCCAGGGAGTCCTCTCCCCCTCTCCATCCTTTCCCCACCCCTTCCTCCCACTGCCTCCTTCCAGGCTCACCTGACCCAAGACTCCCACTAGCCCACCCGCATCCTGGTGCCACCACAACCCCTGTGCCTCCTCCTGCAACTCCCTCAGGCTGGGAGGAGAGGCTGACTGCCCCACACCCACGTCCACTCTGCTGGTGGCTGCACAGCCCCTGCAGGTGTCTGGGGTCACAGGAGCCATCGAGGAGAGGCTCGGGCTGCCAGGCCCTGGGGACGCCAGCCTGGACAGAACGGGAATTCCATTCATCCACTCAGTGCTCCATTCCCCACCCGCCACCCCACCTGGGAGCCCCCACAGCTCCTAGAAAAACGGAACACAAACCCCCATTGCCCAAGGCGCGTGCAAAGCAACCACTCCTACAGGGCCGCGTCCTTGTTTCCACTCTTTCTTACAGAGGGGACACTGAGGCTCCACAAAGACAACATTTGAGCCCAGCGTGACTCAAGGGTTGAGCATCGACTTATGAACCAGGAGGTCATGGTTCAGTTCCCGGTCAGGGCACATGCCTGAGTTGCAGTCCCAGTAGGGGGCGTGCAGGAGGCAGCTGATCCATGATTCTCTCTCATCGTTGATGTTTCTGTCTCTCTCTCTCCCTCTCCCTTCCTGTCTGAAACCAATACAAATGTATTTTTCACAAAGTTAAAAAGACCACAGTGGCAGCGCACACCTGGCTCAGCCTCCAGGGCAGTCCCTGTCTCCCGCTCCCACAGCACAGCCTTAGACAGCTCTGGGCTTAACGGGGACAGGAAGCAGCGACGCCCAGCCCCACCTCAGCTCCCACAGGCCGGTCAGAGCCTGGAGCTCCCAGCAGAGCCTCGGCAATGTTTAGGACATACTGACCTGTGTAAATAGCATTGGTATGAGAAATTAAAATGGAACCGGCCATCTTATTTGGCAACCCCACCTCGGAACCCCTTGCTCAGCCCCAGACCCCAAGGACTCCCTGCCTACAGCCCCCGGGGCCTCGTTTAAATCCCCTGAGAAACAGTAACAAGCAGATCAGGAGCACTGCCTCCCGGCGGGTCTCATTAAATATCAGACAGGCCCCGCGGTCCAGGCTCCCTCACCCAAAAGCTGAAGACCTGGGACAGTGGTCGGCAAACTGCGGCTCGCAAGCCACATGCGGCTCTTTGGCCCCTTGAGTGTGGCTCCTCCACAAAACACCACGTACAGTGCGATGGAAACTCCATGGCCCATGCGCAGAAGTCGGTTTTCGGCTCTCCAAAGGAATATCAATCGTCGTACTTCTGATATTTGGCTCTGTGGACTAATGAGTTTGCCGACCACTGATTTGGGTGGATCAGGCTCAGATTCTGCCCTTCCCCCACTACCCCAAATGTCGGTGGTCATGGTGAGCATGCCGGCGACCTCGGTATTGGGGAGAGTCTGCAGGAGGCGGGTCAGCAGTGAGGTTGGCCTTGGAGGCGGCCAGATGTGCATGCCAACAGCAGTGCTTCCATTTGTCAGCCGTGAGGCCTCAGCCTCCCCGCCTGGGCCATGGGGACCAGGGCACCTCCTTGCTAGCATCATTCTTCTGGGGACTAAATGCCATCCTGCCTGTATCGTGCTTGGCGGGGGCCTGGCAGGCGGTGGTGCTCACGCAGGGATGTCTCCCCGGTTTGGATTGCTCTGGGTCCTCGCGCCCCCTCGAGGGTTTTCAGGACGGCCTCCGCCCCGCTGGGTTCTCTCTGCCCCCTGTCCTGGGGGCCGGAGAGCTCAGGCTTCCCTTGTTATGCAAGCAATGAGCTCTTTACCAGAAAGACCCCAGCGCCTGTTCTCAGGAGCACCGGGAAGTGGCGGAGATACCAGTCCCAGCCCGGAACTGAAGACCGAGAGGGTCAGGGGGTGGGCGAACAGCGCCTGCACCTGGGCTCCCGCATGCTGGCAGGGGCCACCCCCACCCAGGGGTGACGGTAGTCAAGGCTGAAGAGCCCCGTGGACACCAAGCCACACATGTCTCCCTCCCCAAGCCGGCCAGCCACCCTGCCACCGGTGGAAGGATCTGGAACTCTCGCCCAGAGCACACTTCCCTGCCCGGGGTTCTCTGGCGGGCGGTGATGTCACAATCAGAGCGGACCCTTGCCTGTACCTGCCCGGCACAGAGACGGGCTGCCACACGATGGCCAAACCCTGCCACCCAAGCCCCGCCCCTGGCAGGTCCCGCTAGCATCCCAGCTGGCAATGCTGCAGGTAAGGGGGGTGGGGGGCGGACAGGGGCAGGGCTGCAAGGAGAAAGCGCACCCAGCTCTCCCGCCTCCGGTTTCTGGAATTGGCTGTCATTCCGGGAAGAGAGAGCAGAGAGTGCATTGGGGATAGAGGTCTGAGCTTGGAGGCAGTGCCTGTTTGCAGCCACACGACTTCCTCCCCGTACTCAGGAACCTCTGGCCTGGCCGCCTTGTGAGGACTCTGGGGAGTGGGCACCAGGCCCTGATGAAGACTCGGTCACGTTAAGCCTCCCCTCGGCCAGCGTGCCAGAGCGGCCAGGGGCGCCCAGGGAGGCCTGGCCGCTGAGGTGGGCGAAGGGAGGGGTGTCCTGGGCTCTTACCGGTTGGTAGCTCCTGCCTCTTCATGCCTCAGAGGTGGGGGTGTCTGTCCATGAAAAGTCACATGATGTTCCTGGGGGGAGGCCCTCTGCCCGGCTCCTGCTGCACCGGCCCGGCCCGTCACAGAGCAGCCTCTGTGAAGTCACAAAGCCCTGCCGCCCGCCGGCCCGGATTCCTTGGGGGCTTCGGACGTGGCCATCGGACCCTGGGGAGCCGTGTGGGGTCTGGAGGGGCTCTGGTAGTGGGGAGCGAAGGGTCTGCTGGAGACCTGGGGATGGGGACCGTTTCTCGGGCCTTGGTCACTCCTAGGAGGTGAGAACAGGGGGCCTGAGCCTGTCCCTGGAGACCCGGGGGTAGGGGCAGGAGCTCCCACTGTCGCTGGGCCCGAGTGAAGTCCTGGTCACTGTGCCCAGGCTCCATGGCAGAGAGGTCAGACCCAGACCAGGGACCAGCCCGCCCCCTCAGTGCGGCCCGCCCCCATGGTCCGCTTGTGGACTCTCCCACCTGCTTCCTAGGCAAGCTCGAGCGGCCAGATCCCACTGCACGGACACGCAGCCCTGATGGCCTGCTTGTAGGAAGCGGCAGGTGAGAAATGGGGGTGCTGCCTCTCCAGGTTTGCAGGTTGGGCCTTGGGGTCCTTCCCTCAAGCCCCGCCTCCACCCAGGGCCTCCATGGTCTAGGCCGGCAGAGTGCTTGGGGACACACCTGGCCTGCAGCAAGTCTCCCCACCGTCGCTCCTAAGTTCCCTGCACAGTGCACCAGTGATATTTTACATGGAATCCTCCCACTACAGACGTCTTGTGCATCTTTCCATTATGTGGCTAAAGGGAACCGTGTGGGGAGCTGCAGGACATTGTGTGACCAAGTCCCAACCGATTCTGTGGAACCTCTAGGGCACATGCCTGGGTTGCAGGCTCAATCCATCCATAATCAGGGCATGCAGAAGGCAGCCAATGAATGATTTTTCTCTCATCAAGAATGTTTCTTGCCGAAACCGGTTTGGCTCAGTGGATAGAGCGTCGGCCTGTGGACTGAAAGGTCCCAGGTTTGATTCCCAGTAAGGGGTGTGCAAGAGGCAACTGATTGATGATTCTCTCTCATCAATGTTTCTGACTCTCTATCCCTCTCTCTTCCTCTCTGTGAAAAATCAATAAAATATATATATATTTTTTTTTAAAAAAAGAATGTTTCTTTCTCTCCCTCTCTGAAATCAATAAAAAATGCATTTTTTAAAATATATTTTATTGATTTTTAAGAGAGGAAGAGAGAGAGGGATAGAGAGAAACATTGATGAGAGAGAAACATCGACCAGCTGTCTCCTGCACATCCCGCACCGGAGATGTGCTCGCAACCAATGTACATGCCCTTGACCAGAATCGAACTTGGGATTTTTCAGTCCTCAGACCGACGCTCTATCCACTGAGCCAAACCGGTTTCGGCAGGGTGCAAAACATTTTTATCACCCCGAAACAAAACCATGAAGCCATTACTCTCTGTTGTCCACACCCACAGCCCACCTCCTTCAGCCCCTGGCAAGAACCAGCCTGCTTTCTGTCTCCATGGATTTGCCTATTCCAGATATTTCATACAAATGGAATCATCCAATTGGAACATTTTGTGTCTGGTTTTTTCCTCCTTGACATTGTTTTTAATATGTTGCTACATGTTGCCATACGAATCAGTACTTCATTCCTTTTTATGGCTAAATATCACATTTTATTGTGTGGCTAATACCACGTTTTATTTATCCATTAATTTGTTGATGAACTCGGGTGTTTTATGTGTTGTTGTTTTTTCACTTTTTGACCATTGGGAATAATGCTACCACGAACATTGTCTACAAATATCTGTTGAGCCCTCACCAGTTTGGCTCAGTGAATTGAGCGCTGGCCTGTGGACTGAAGGGTCCCAGGTTCGATTCCAGTCAAGGGCATGTACCTTGGTTGCGGGCACATCCCCAGTAGGGGGTGTGCAAGAGGCAGCTGATGGGTGTTTCTAACTCTTTATCCCTCCCCCTTCCTCTCTGTAAAAAAATCAATAAAATATATTTTTAAAAAAATATCTGTTGAGCCCATCGTTTCAATTCTTTTGGTCATCTACCTGGGAGTGAAATTGCTGGGTCACATCATAATTCTGTTTACCTTTTTGAGGAACCACCAGTTTACATTCCCATCAGCAACATACAAGGGTTCCAGTTTCTCCATGTCCTCACTAACACTTGTAATTTTCTGCTTTTCTTTTATATTATTATTTATAACTACAGACCTGGTGCACAAAATTCACACACTGGAGGGGCTTCCCTCCGCCTGGCCTGTGCCCTCTCATAGTTCAGGAGCCCTTGGGGGTTGTCTGACTGTCAGCTTAGGCCCACTCCCTGCCATCGGTTGGACATCCTTAGTGCTGCTGTGGAGGCCACAGCCACCGCACTCACCAGTTGTGAGCCCAGCTTCTGGCTTAGCAGTACTCCTGCACTGAGCGTCAGTGCACATCATAGTGACCAGTTGTTCCGCCGTTTGGTCAATTTGCATATTAGCCTTTTATTACCTAGGATAGCCATCCTCATGGGTATGAAATAGTATCTCATTATGATTTTGATTTGCATTTTCCTAATGATTAGTGATGTTGAGCATCTCTTGATATGCTTATTGGCTTTTTTTCTTTCTCCTTCCTTTTAAAAAATATATATTTAAAAATAAATAAATAAATAATAAATAAAACCATTTGACTATGGTGCTCACTCCGGCAGCACATACTAACACCGAAAGGGTGCAGAGAAGATTAGCATGGCCCCTCTGCAAGGACGACATGCAAATTCATGAAGCGTTCCATATTTTAAAAAATTAAAAAATAAAGTTGTTTGACTATGTGTGTGAGGGTTGGTTTCCGGGCTCTCTATTTGGTTCCATTGCTTTACATGTCTGTCTTTATGCCAGTAGAACACTATTTTGATTGCGGTAGCATTGTGAGTTTTGAAATCAGGAAGTGTGAGTCCTCCAGCATGGTTCTTCTTTTTCAAGATTGTTTTAACTATTTGGGGTCCCTTGAGATTCCACATGAATTTTATTTTTATTTATTCATTATTTAAAAAATATATTTTGATTTTTTTACGGAGAGGAAGAGAGAGAATTAGAAACATTGATGAGAGAGAAACATCTATCAGCTGCCTCCTGCATACCCCCCACTATGGATATGCCTGCAACCAAGGTATATGCCCTTGACCGGGATTGAACCTGGGACCCTGGTTCAATCGCAGGCCGATGTTCTATTCACTGAGCCAAACCGGCCAGGGCTCCACATGAATTTTAGAGTGGATTTTTATACTTTGGCAAAAATGTTATTGGGATTTGATAGGAATTGCATCACTCCTGCATATTGCTTTGAGCAAAATTGACATCTTAATCCATCAACACAGATGACTTTCCATTTATTTGTATCTTTTTAAATTTCTTTTAGCAACATTTTCTAGTTTTCAGTGTTCACGTATTTTTTCCTCTTTGGTTAAGTTTATTTCTAAGTAGTTTATTATTTTTGATGCTAGTGTAAATAAAATTATTCTCTTAATTTCCTTTTTAGATAGCTCAGTGTTGGTGTATAGAAACGCAATAAAGTTTTGTGTGTTGGTTTTGTATCCTGCAACTTTACTGAATTGATTTATTAGCTCTAACTTTATTGGGTGCATGGAATCTTTAGAGTTTCCTACATATAAGATTATGTCATCTGTGAACAAAAATAATTTTACTTCTTCCTTTCCCATTTGGATAGCTTTTCTTTTTCTTGCCTAATTTCTCTGGTTAGGACTTTCAGTTCCGTGTGGAATATAATTGTAAAGTGGATATCTTGTCCTATTCCTGACCTTAGAGGAAAATGTTTCAGTTTTTGTCAAGTCAGTGAATACCATGTTAGCGATTTAGTGAAGGCTTATTGAGGGTCTTTGTCATGTTGAAGCAGTCTCCTAGTTTGTTGAGTGTCTTGTTTTTATCACAAAAGGGCCAATTTGGTTGCCTTTCATTGTTTTCTTGCCTAATTGCTCTGGCTAGAACTTCAGTGTAATGTTAAATAGCAGTAGTGAAAGGAAATGTTAAATAGCAGTAGAGAAAGCAGGTATCTTGGTCTCATTCCTGGTCTTAAGGAGAAAGCTTTTTAAAAAGTTGCAATATGCTGAAACCGGTTTAGCTCAGTGGATAGAGCATTGGCCTTCGGACTCAAGGGTCCCAGGTTCGATTCTGGTCAAGGGCATGTACCTTGGTTGCGGGCACATCCCCAGTGGGGGGGGTGCAAGAGGCAGCTGATCGATGTTTCTAACTCTCTATCCCTCTCTCTTCCTCTCTGCAAAAAATCAATAAAATATATTAAAAAAAAAATTAGGTTCCCAACAGAGCTGGCCTACTTAAAAAAAAAAAAGTTGCAATATTTCACCATTGAGTACAATGTTCGTTGTTGATTTTTTGTTAACCTTTAATGATGTTAAGGAGGTTCTTTTTCTTTCTATTGTGCTGGTATATATATATATATATATATATATATATATATATATATATATATATTGATTTCAGAGAGAAAGGGAGGAGAGAGGAAAAACATCAATGAGAGAGAGAGAGAATAATTTCTGGCCTCTCACCATAACTCCTGAAAGCCCAGTAGGGCATGTGAGTGTTTTTATCATGAAAGACAATCCTGCCTTAACCGGTTTGGCTCAGTGGATAGAGCATCAGGCCGAGGACTGAAGGGTCCCAGCTTTAATTCCGGTCAAGGACACATGTTTGGGTTTTGGGCTCAATCCCCAGTAGGGGACGTGCAGGAGGCAGCCAATCAATGATCCTCTCTTATCATTGATGTTTCTCTCTCCCTCTCCTTCTCCCTTCCTGGGGGGGGGGGGTGGTAGGAGAAGACAACCCTGCCTCTGGGAGTATCCATGTGCAAGGAGCACATGCATATCACCATGGCCCTGGAGTCCAGGGCCCCTCCCATTTCCCACTCAGCCCTAACAGGGCTGGTTAAATGGAGCCTGAGCCGTTCAAACTTTGGCTCTGCAGTGATCTAGGCGTGGTCCCGGCTGGGCTTTCAGGAGTTAAGGTGAGAGGCCAGAAATGACCCATCCCAGCCTTCCCAGCCTTCCCCGAAGCCCAGCCAGGACTGCCTTTCTTCCCTGCATCCCTGGCCGTTCCCACGCTGCTCTGTGCCTCCAGGCCTCCTTACCCTCAAACGCCTTTCCTTAGCAAGACTCCTTCCGCCTTTCCTTAGCAAGACTCTTTCCGTTGCACAAGATGAAGTCCCTTGCCCGAGGGAGCAGAGAACCTCTGGAGGTTTTGGGCGCGCTGCTTTTTATCCCATGAGCCTGCCCTTTCTGGGCGGTTGCCAAAATGACTACAACTGGGCGGGGCCATTCCTTATTTCCAGAGGACAAGCCACAGGGCAGCCTATGAGTGAGACACAGTGGCGGACAGAAGCGCGCCTTTCTGTGAAGTCTTTCCAGACCAGTGAGACTGGGGAGCCAGCTAAGCCCTCCCGGGTCTCAGGAACCAAGGCACTAAGTGAGAATGGAACATTTGAGACACCTAAAGCTGAGATCCTTTCTGGCAGCTCCTTCTGCCGGTCTCTTTCCATTGCTCGTTTGGAACACTTGTGGTTTTACATCCTAACTAGAGGCCCAGTGCATGGATTCGTGCACACTGAAAGGGAATTAATTAGAAGGTGGCCAGCAGGGCGGGACACTCCCTGAGCCAACCTCCCTCCGTACCTTCCTGGCCAGCTGGGCCTGGGGCTGCACCGGGGCTCAAAGGGCATCTGCAGAGTGAGCGGGTCCCTTTCAGGAGGGTCCCTCTGCCTGGCCTGCAGGGATCCGGCCAAAACCACAGTGCGACATCCCCCAGGGGTCCCCGAGCCCGAGAGGGCACTCTGCAAAGTTGCTGTCCCTTGGCAGCTCCTGTGTTGAGCATCTGAACCCTAGTGGTCAGTGAGTGTCATACCTACCGGCCTGTGGGTGGGACGGCAGGTCACTTAGCCATTATATATAATAGATTTGCTAGGTATGTCTGATGCTAGAGGTGCGAAGGCCCAGAAGAAAAGGGAGGTGGGGAGAAAAAGGGAATTTTTTTTTAAGCCAATGATTTTATGAGGAAAGCAAAACCTTTTTAAAAAAAATTCGCTGTCAGAATGTTTTCTTCATCTGGCCAGTGTTCACAAAAAGGAGGAGGAGGAAGAGGTGGAGGAGGAGGAGGAGGAGAAGGATGAGGAGGAGGAGGGGGAGAACCTGGCCTGTTGGTGGAGACAGGCGGACACAGTAAGCTCTTGTCCTTCACTGGGGCCCACGTGGCAGCAATTGCCAACTTGAGGAAGCAGAACCTGCGCCCTTAATCTCCTCTTAAGTGTCAGTAATCAATAAAGCTTTTCTTTCTTTCTTTCTTTCTTTCTTTCTTTCTTTCTTTCTTTCTTTCTTTCTTTCTTTCTTTCTTTCTTTCTTTCTTCTTCTTCTTCTTCTTCTTCTTCTTCTTCTTCTTCTTCTTCTTCTTCTTCTTCAATATATTTTATTGATTTTTTTACAGAGAGGAAGGGAGAGGGATGGAGAGTTAGAAACATCAATCAACTGCCTCCTGCACACGCCCCACTGGGGATGTGCTGGCAACCAAAGTACATGTCCTTGACCGGAATCGGACCTGGGACCCTTCAGTCCGCAGGCAGACGCTCTATCTACTGAGCCACATCGGTCAGGGAAGAAAGCTTCTCTTGTGCCGGCTTCTTTTCCAGGGAATTCCGATGACAGCTTCAGCTAACAGGAAACAGGACAGGGAGTGGGAAACCCGAGTTACATGGTGCGCACCAATTTCAGAGACCCCGAAGGCTGTGCCGGCCTCTGCAGGAGGCGATGGTGGCAATAGGCATTGGGAGCATCAGCAATGGCCTTGCCCCAACGCTGAGCCCCCTTTCTCCGCGCCAGACACGTCCATCCACTCATTCAATCCTAAGGAGCCCTCAAGGTTACCGCCAAGGCAGGCACGAGGAGGAGCCGAGGCTCCCCGGAAGCACCGAGTGGCCAGCGCGCCTCTCTGGTGGCCGGCGGGGTGCAAACCCTTCCCGTCGGGCCGGCCCTGGTGCATCCCCGGGGCGGGATCCCCCGCCCGCCCTCCCGACACCGGCATCCGCGGTGTAGACGGCGCTGTGCGGGGAGGGATCGGGGCTCCACTCAAGCGTCGGGGCGTAGAAATGCAACTAAGCGTGTCGGCTGTGTATCCTGCAACTTTGCTGAATTAATTTATCAGCTCTCCCTTTTTTCGTGTGCGGAATCTTGAGAGTTTTCTACACGTAAGAGACTATGTCACCCGGGAACAGAAACCACTTTACGTCTTCCTTTCCAGTTTGGATCTTTTCTTTCCTTTTCTCGCCTGGTTTCTCTTTTGCACAGTTCGGGAACCCACACTTCCACTCCCAACCCCTGATTCGCACCGTTCCCAGCGCGAGGGGAGCGCGGCTCCCGGCGGAACGTTCCTCGCGGCGGCGTGTGTTCCCGGCCGGGCCTCCGGGCGCGCGGGCCGCGGGGGGGGGACGCTTTCAGGCGCGGACCGCGAGCCGAGGCTGCGAGCGCCGCCGCCGCCAGAGAAGCAGGCGCTCGGCCGGAGCCAGTGCGCGGCGCCCGGGCCTGGCCGGCTGCTTCCCGCCGCGGCCGCCACCCCCGCCCCTGCCGCCCGGACCCCGCCGAGGCGGGCGCAGCGGAACGCGAGGCGCGAGGCCCTGCCCGGCCCGGCGCGGCCCGGAGCCGCGGCGCCGGAGGTGAGTGCCGCCGCCGGCCCGGCTCCCCGATCGGCCGCCGGGACCCGCAACAATGGGCCCGGAGGGGACCCGGCCCGGGCCCGGGCCAGCCAGCCAGCCGGTCCCGGCGGCCCGGGCGCTGGGTCGGACCCGGGAACTCGGGGGCCGGAGGCTTGAGGGACCTTGGCGTCGCCCCGGGCCCGGCGGCTGGATGTCGGGGGTGTGTGGCGGGGGAGGGAGGCTCGGGGGCGCGGAGGCTTGGCTCCGGCGGCGCTCGCTCCCAGCGCCCGGGGCAGGCGCCTTGGAGGCCGGCCATTGTGGGGCGAACGCGGGGTTCGCGTTCGGAATTCCGGGGCGGCTGTGGGCGCGGACCCCGAGGCGCGGCGCGGCTGGTCCGTCTCCCCCGCCCCCGCGCCCCGAGGCCGGGAAACTTGGCGGAGCGGGGCGAGCGGGAGGAGCGGCGCGGAGGGAGCCGCTTCCCGAGGTCACCGGCGGTTAGTTTCCTGGAAAGGCCGAGCCCCGCTGGCCGGGGAGCCGGGAGCCGGGGTCTCCCCCCGCGGCCGGGCGGCCCGCGCTCCAGGCGGGGCGGCGCCGCGGGAGGGTCCCCGGCGCCGGCGGGTGGGCTCCCGGGCTCAGGGGGAGGCTGAGGGCGGCGGGCGGCGGGCGGCGAGCTGCTGAGATTGGAGCCTGGGCTCCGGGTGGGCCCCGGCGGCGCGGGCGGGAGCGGCTCGCGGGAGGCTGACCTCCGGCTGCGGGGGCGCGGCGACCCCGGTCTGCGAGCCTCCATCCCCGGGCGGCCGGCGCCGGGTGAAGGGCTGCGAGGGGCGTCCGGGGCTTGGAGTGAGTTTGCTCCCGGGGAGAGCGCCGTGCGGCCCCCCCTTCCTACCCCGGGTCCGGACGGGAGCGATCGCGGACGGGTTCGCAGCCAAGCACGTCCTCGGGGCGTGCGGGGTCAGAGCTCTCCTCCTGCCTGTCTCGTCCTCCTTTGTGTGTGAATCGTGACTCATACTTGCTTTGCAGCCCTGTGGCTGCTGTTCGTAGTAGACCTCCCCGGTACATGTACATTCTAGGGGAGGGTGTTTTTTTTTTTAGTCCAGTTTTTAGAAAACTCAGTCTAGGCTTGTGTTCACTTACTTTGGTGTCATGGCTTCGCAGCTCCGGAGAGGGATGTGAAAACTTCAGCAGTTTATGTTGTTAAAAGTTCTTGTTTGGGTCCCATCTGCGGTGACGGAAGGAGACTTGACGGGGTGGTGAACTCACCATGCAATAGACAGGATTCCTTACCGAACTGGACACTTGAAACCTATGGAGTCTTATTCACCGATGACACCCAATTAATTTAATAAATTTTTTTTAATTCTTTATATTCCAACACTCATGGAGCTTTACTTTTCCTACTGCTTTGAAGTCATTCTGTTGAATCTGTTAGATCTTTTTTTTTTTTAATTGATTTCAGAAAGAGGTATAGTAACATCCATGATGAGAATCATTTGATCCGCTGCCTCCTGCACGCCCCCTACTGGGGATCGATCTGGATGGAAACCTCGCCCTGTGCCCTGTCCCGGAATGGAACAGTGACCTCTTGGTTCATGGGACAGCACTCATCCACTGAGCCACACCAGCGGGCAGATCTGTTAAGTCTTGACTGTCAGCTCTCACAGGACTTCATCCTCCCTGGAAGAGTCAGCTGTGTTCAGTGAATTTAATATGTGAAGGGTGTCTCCTCTTCATTACTGAGTGTGCAAACTCCAGTTGGCAGGCCAGCAGCTGTGCACAGCGCTCTGGAGGTAGTCTTCATGCAGAAGTTGGTGTCTTGTTTATGGATGGGATGGTAACCTCCATGTGGAAAACACAGGATCAGAATCACAGCGCTGCGGGCTCATTAGTGCTGAAGGTACTGCTAGCTGGAGTCTAGCATGCTCGGACAGTCTCAGGGAGATGTGAGGTAATTTTGACCGTTTGTAGTTACATTGATAGTTACGGGGATTGTTTTCCCCTTAATTAAAACAAATATGCATGTTCCTTCAATTCTTTTAAAAAATATATATATTTTATTGATTTTTTTACAGAGAGGAAAGGAGAGGGATAGTTAGAAACATTGATGAGAGAGAAACATTGATTCAGCTGCTTCCTGCACATTTCCTACTGGGATGTGCCCGCAACCAAGGTATATGGCCCTTGACCAGAATCGAACCTGGGACCCTTGAGTCTGCAGGCCGATGCTCTATCTTCTGAACCAAACCGGTTAGGGCCAATTGTATTCTTTCTCTTTGTCTCTGAATTTTTCTGTCTTAAGAAATCCATTCTTGCCGGGACCAGTTTGGCTCAATGGATAGAGCGTCGGCTTGGGGACTGAAGGGTCCCGGGTTCGATTCCGGTCAAGGGCATGTACCTTGGTTTCGGGCATATCCCCAGTAGGGGGTGTGCAAGAGGCAGCTGATCGATGACTCTCTCTCATCGATGTTTCTAACTCTGTATCTCTCTCCCTTCCTCTCTGTAAAAAAATCAATAAAATATTAAAAAAAAGAAAAAAGAAAAAAAGAAATCCATTCTTTCATAAACCAATATCTGTTGAGTTCTGCCGGGCACCGGGCTGGGCACCTTCACCATGGTGATGTTTTTGACCTTTAGTAAGAGTAGTTCTTAGTTCAGAGTGGCTGTAGGTCTCAGAAGGAAGAAGCGATTCAGGTATATCAAGCTTCTGATGAGTAAAGCTGTTGAATAAGGTTTTTATAAAGGATTGATTTTGATGAATGACATTGATTATCTTTATATATTTCCATAGAAAAAGATTAGCTGTAATGTGTTCACTTGGTATGGATTGTTTTATTTAAATCCACCTGGGAACTTAGTGCAGACAGACCACAGGCAAACAGTTTGTTTTGGTGTATGTGTCTGGATGATGAGGATTCACAGGTTCTGTGTGTGTGTGTGTGTGTGTGTGTGTGTGTGTGTGTGTGTTTTGGGAGCACCATTGGGTTTTGGGAGCACCATTATCTGGTTCACTGTATGTTGGCTGGGAGTTTGCTGGTCATTTGGAGTGCTGGCCCCTAGAACAGGAAGAATAAGATGGAGTTAAGACACTGTTTGAAATTGCCTCTTAATTTGTACTGCATAAAATAGAATGTAAATTATATTTGAATAGGTATTTGCTTTAATTGTAATCTCTGTTCTGATCTTGTAAAATGGAATTTTGTCCTTTGCTCTCTTTTCTAACTCCTCTATATTTGACCAAAAATAAAGACATTTAAAATCAAAGCAATTGGATAAATACATTCTTTTAAAAATATATATGATTTTATTGATTTTATATAGAAGAAGGGGAAAAAGGGAGAGAAACATTGATATGAGAGAAAAACATAGATTGGGTTGTCTCCCACAGGCCCCCTACTGGGAATTGAGCCTGCAACCTTGGCATGTGCCCTGGCCAGGAATTGAACCAGCGACCCTGAGTGCATGGGACAACTTTCACCCTGTTGAACCACACTGGCCAGGGCAATCAATACGTTCTTTGAAATATCTCTAAGAAAATAAAAACTGGTTTGTTTGTTTGTTTGTTTGTTTGTTTTGCTTTCTGGTTTGTTTATTGCTTTGAAGGCAAAGTGATTGCTCAAGGAAATGATTTATCTATCTCTTGCTCAAATGATGAACTTGAGAAACTTTTTGAAAGAAGGCTTAGAAGTTTTATTTTATTAGGAAACTTCTAAGATGCTTAGTATAGTAGGAAGAGCGTGGTCTTTGCAGTTAGCCACCTCTAACTCCTGCTTGCTTTTTGACCTGGGTAAGCTGGTAGCCTTTCTCAGCCTTGTTTTTTATTCATTGTTTTCCCATCTGTAAAATGGGGCTAATACAACCTTCTCTGCAGGTGTGGTGAGGACTGGAGATGAGGATCTGGGGCTTCGTGGGGGTCAGGGCTTGCTGCTACGAGTTACTGTAGGTAGTGAGTGATGGGGGCATGTTCTCAGTGGTACTAGTAGTAGGAGTGTAGCTGAGTCCTGTCCTGTGCATGGATGAGGGGCTCAGTTTCCTTGTCTGGTGAGGAAGGCAGCCTACTGTGTTCACCCATTGGCACCCTGGGCAGGTGAGAGAATTGTCAAGGTGCACGGTGGGCAAGAGTCCACACTGTAGAGTCCAGGGTTATTCCTGGCACTGGGAGGTTTTTTTCCTGGAAGTTCCTATGGAAAAGCCAGACATAACTGGCATGTCCTTGTTTGGGGAACAGTGGGCATTCCCATTGGCAGAGTGTGAGAGTATGCCAAGCAGCATTGTGTCTGGGTGGCCCCTATTTTGGATGTTTCTCTAGCTTCTGTTGCCATCAGAGTCTTTTTGCCTGGAGGGTGCCAGATGTTGGAAAGTCTCCAGATGTCATCTTTCTCTAATTTGAGCTACTTTGATAGAATCTAGCACTCTGCTCAGAAATATTTTTGATGAACAGAAGGTTCACAGTTTTGTTATAGACTTGTTCGGTTTTATTTTTTCCCTGTGAGGGGGGAAAGGAAGAGAAAAATAAGTAAGGGATTCAAAATAACTGGCTCTAAATCTCTTCTAGTCTTCCTTAGTCAAATCCGTTCTGTGCTAGGTGGTCTTTAACTCCAGTTAAAGGTAAATAATATTCCTCTGGCCTTGAAATAGTGTGAACATCTAGCTCGTTGTTTGTGTGTCAGCATCTCCCAAGGACCTTTATGAGCCGGCCTCTTTGGTGTCTTCTGGCCTGCCCCCTCCTCAGCCACATCTCCTCTGGCCCTGAGGGCTCCATGGTAAGCTCCTGGAAGGTCCCAGCATGCCCGTCCTATGCCCGGGACTTCAGGCACTACAACTCCTCAAAGCACCCCTGCTGCTTCTCAGACTAAGCTGAAAACCTCTCCTTTGTGTGGCCTTTGTGGATGGTGAGCTTTTCTTCATAATCACACTGTACTCTTAACTTGTAGTATTTTTGTGCTTTCTATGCCTAGGTTGTGACCTACTTGAGGGCAGGACTTTATTTATTTTTTATATCCAGTGCCTAACCACTGCTGACAGTGAATGCTGGTTGAGTGAACAGATGAATGACCGCAGCACATGACGTGACAGGAAGGCATCCCTGTGGAGTTAGTGGTCTGATGACAGTTCTGATTTCATGGCTGTGTCTGATCTTTGTATTCCCAAAGACAGCATTCCTCTGCCTTCCTATTTCCAGGTGGCTAAGAGGAATACTTAGTTTGCTGTGAAAATGTGTTGCTCATTTCATATGTCCATAATTCTGAGGCCAGGGGCTAGTCCTCGCCCTCTGGTCTGGCAGAAGTTCCCTTTGGCAGAGGAGGTAGCAGTTCTTCATGGCGTCGTCCAGATCTTCCACCGCTTCCTGATCTGAGCACTTGGTCCTCCTGTGAAGACAGGGACCGCAGCAGCTTGGGCCACAAGGTCTCCAGGCGAACACTGGCCCGCCCTGGAGTGCGTAGTGGATTCAACACTAGGATGTTGTGACTTTTGTTGGCTGATGGACCTTTTGGAGACTCGGCTGAGTTCACAGTTGTCATATTCAGGATACTATAAGATTATTTGCCCAAATTTTATTTAGGAATTTGAACTTATTACTAGTTTTTTTGCTCAGCCTAATATTATGTTAACACTGAAACTGGTATATTCTGTTAGGAGGCTGTGTGTTCTGAGTTATTAACCTAGACGTTCAGGAATTATGTCATTTCTTCTTAGTGGTAAATAACTTGAGAGAATATACTACCTACATTACTTTGATTTCATTTCATCGCTGATCAGACCACATAGTAATTCCACTGAAGCCAGATGTGAGGAAACTTAACAAAGCTGCACGGTGTATCCGTCATGCAGATGACAGTGTAACAGGCCGAGGAGAGGAAAGCATGACGGGCTGTGGTAGCATTAAAGATAAACATTGACAGGAGATAAAAGGACACAGACACAGCGAGAGGCACTTTGAATGTGGCAAGCAGCTGTTAACTGAAGTCTTTCTGCAAGCAGTGTGGAGATGTTGAGAAGGAAGTTGTTACAGTATAAATTAGAAGTAAAAAAACATGGACAACTTTAGTCAGCTTAGGCACATTGGAGGTATTAGCACCAGGTAAGGTTTTAGAGCGCCGTCGATTAGCGTTATACATAAGCAGAAATATCTAACAGAAAAATAATTAATTCAGTGTCTCATTGTTAACTACTATTAAGAATTTGGCTGCATTTATCCACATTTCCCACCCCCACTGTGTATGCTAACGTGTGTGTGTGTGTGTGTGTGTGTGTGTGTGTGTGTGTGAGAGAGAGAGAGAGAGAGAGAAAGAGAGAGAGAGACAGGAGAGAGAGACAGAGAGAGAGAGAATCCTCTTTGCAGAAATGGGAAACACCTTGTATCTACTCTTATGTAACTTGCTTCCTCCCCTTGACCCCCATTTAATGCTTTTGTATTTTCCCAAGTTTAGGACATATATCAATCGTATCTTTTTTTAATCATACCTTTTAATAGTTTCATAGTATTACATTGTATGCTTGCATCAGTTTTTTAGTCCCTAGTGATAGACATTTGTTTTAATTGTAGTTACAAGCATCCTTGAAGATAGTATCCTTGCATGCCTCTTTGTATACAGTGTATACCTATTGTTACACTTTGTACACACACTTAGAATGAGATCCTGCACCTGGCCTCTCCTGTCAGGGATTGTGCTGTGGACAGTGGGATGTCTTGGTTGCCAGCAGTTTGCGCTGCCTCGCTGCCTCACTTGAGTTGAGCTCTCTCTGCCCCTCAGATTCCCATTTCCTACAGCAGGTTTAAAAGTTTGCTAGCTAGTATCCAATAAATAGTGTATCAATTTATAGTTCTCCTCTAGCACCGAACATTATCAATATTTTTAATCTTTGCCAATTTGAAGCATAGATAATTAATAATTTACATTTCCCCATTGAGGAGGATGAGCATTTGTCATGTGTTTATTTCATGTACACTAGTATTGATTGATTGATCAATTGATTTGTTAATCAGTGTCTCCTAGCTTCGTTCTATCTTTCCCTCCTTTTTTTGTTTTTACCTACATACAAGGGAGAACCATAGTGACTTTGGCTCTGGGCCTCCCGTGCTGCTCCAGCCCCTCCTTCCTCTAGTGCCGTTCTCTTACCACTGCTTTCTGTCTCTTGCTTCTTTGTGGTCCGGTCTCTGGTCCTGTTTTTCTCCTGCACACCCTGAGGTGAATTCTCTGAGGTGAATCCTTGTTGCCCGGACAGAGATTGTGTTCCTTAATGCTTTTTCTCCCTTGGTTTGACCAACTCCCCACTCCCTACCATCTCTGCAGCGAGGGAAGCTGCACATGAGTAGCTTATTATTATGGAAAATTTCAAACACATGCAACAGTAGGGAGTATAGTATCATGAGCCCCATGTACCCAATTTCCACAATTACCAACATTTCCTCATTTTTTTTCTTTCAATTATCCTCCCCACTTATTAAAAAAATTTGTTATTGGCTATACGTCAGCCATTGTTACTTAGTGTGTGTCTCTAATAAAAACATTTTCTTTCTTAAGCATTTACCTTGCTATTTTCTACCCTAATAAAAATTAACAGTGTTTTCTTAACAGGGAGGACCTGATTTGCAATCCTAGCTCTGAAACTGCTGTTTAGCTTGGGCAGTTTGGAGCTTGTTTTCTCATCTTGAAATGTAGCGGGAGAGCCATGCGTGCTGCCTCGAGGGGCGGCGGGTCTTCCGTATTTCCTCTCACGTGAGTGCTCAGCGAAGTAGCTCACCTAAATGGGCTCAGACAGTTTTTGGGGTCTTTTCTCCACCCCCCCCCCCAGCAGATACTTATTGAACATGTGTGTGTGCTAAAGAAGAGGCAATCAGGACAGCCTTCGTTGTGGGCTCAATCCCTAGCCCTGAGTGAGGTGTGTGCAGGGGCAACTAATCAATGTGTCTCTCTCACATAAATGTTTCTCTCTGTCTCTCCCCTTCCTTTCCACTCTAAAAAAAAAAAAAAAAAAGGAAGAAAAAAAGAAAGAAAATAGCCCAGCCAGTGTGGCTCAGTGATTGAGCGATGACCTATGAACCAGGAGGTCACAATTCGATTCTCTGTCAGGGCACATGCCTGGATGTGGGCTTAATCCGAAGTGTGGGGCATGCAGAAGGCAGCATATCAGTGAGTCTCTCTCATTGATGTTTCTGTCTCCCTCACCCTTCCTCTCTCAAATCAATAAAATTATATCTTTTTAAAAAAATATATATATATTGCCGAATCTTTTTTTTTAAAGTCAATGGAAAAATGTGCTCGGTGAGGATTAACAACCTAACAAAAACCCAGGGAGACACTGACCTTCACTTCAAGGATTCTGCATTATGGTGATTCTCTGCCTACTTCCTAAATGCGCCTTTCTATGACTGCTCCCCTGACCGGGAATTGAACCCGGAACCCTTTAGTATGTGGAACAGCACTACAGCCACTGAGCCCCTTGAAATGCCCACCAGCTGTGAGGAGATGGTTTCAGAAATGCCCTACTCAGCACATGTGGCACCACAGCAGCATTTGCTCCCAAACAAGTTTCTGATGCTACATCCCTGCTCATGATCCTTTAGCGGTTCCTCCTGTTAGAGGCATGCGGGCTGGGGAGGATCGCGTGGACATACTGAGTCAAGCAGGGAAGGGCTCAGTGACATATAGTTATGTCTGCCGGGCAAACAGGAAAAGTGGTGCCAACTGCCATGTATTTGCCAATCCTTGTATAGAACAAAGGTCACACTCCTTCGCAAGGTCTTCAGACTCCTTAGCAAGGTCCTAGGGCGCTGCTGGGTCAAGATCCGGCCCGTCTGCTTCCCCTGTCTGCAGAGGGTTTCCCATGGACTCCCCTGGCCTCTGGTCCCCAGAACTGACTTCCGCATGAGTCCTCCCTCCCTGCGGGCAGCATCGCGCCCTCCTGAAGGAAGTGTTTGTCCTGGAACTGTCAGGCCTGCCCTGCCTCTGGGAAGCCTTCACCAGCCTTTTCAGGCAAAATGATTTCCTCTGCCCTGGAGAATCGTACACTGGCTGGACTCTTCTTTTTTAGAGTGAAAAGGAGGGGGAGTTTAATTCTCTCCTTCCTTCCTTATGAAATATAATTCACATACCATACATTTCACCATTTTGAAGTGTTCAATTCTTTCTTTTTTTTTCCGTATTTTTTATTGATTTTTTACAGAGAGGAAGAGAGAGTTAGAAACATCGATGAGAGAGAATCATCCATCAGCTGCCTCTTGCACACCCCCTACTGGGGATGTGCCCACAACCAAGGTACATGCCCTTGACTGGAATCGAACCCGGGACCCTTCAGTCCACAGGCCTATGCTCTACCACTGAGCCAAACCGGTTTCTGCTTGATTTTATTTTTTAAAAAACCACGTGCTATGGCAGCATCTTACAGAACAATTCCATTTTAAGGGCATTTTAATTTTTTTACTTTTTATTTAAAAAAATATTTTATTGATTTTTTACAGATTGGAAGAGAGAGGGATAAAGAGTTAGAAACATAGATCAGCTGCCTTCTGCACACTCCCCACTAGGGATGTGCCTGCAATCAAGGTACATGCCCTTGACCAGAATCAAACCTGGGACCTTTTAGTCCACAGGCCGACGCTCTATCCACTGAGTCAAACTGGTTTTAGGGCTCAAGGGCATTTTATCAAGTTTTTGTCCCTTGAAGATTCACTTCTCTTGCTATTTCATAAGTAAAAGTAGCAGATAAAGCCTTGTGAAGTATCCTAATGATACACTCCTTATGAGAAATCAAATCTGAAACAGCAGCATCAACAAAGTAGCCTGTTGAAGTGGGAACTGTTACTCTGCCACATTTACTGTATTTAAATTTTGTCTCTGCTGATCTTCCTTTCCCGGGTTATGTCCCCAGCTGCCTTCTCATAATGAGCCTGAATCTTAATGTGCGTAGCACATTCGGTTCTTATTGCTTCCACAAACCTTATCTCTGGCGTGAGAGGAGAATATCTATGTCCCAGGTACTTTTCATTTAGTAACTTTGGTATCTTACGCTTATCTCCTGCCCCAGCCGGCTGCTTGAGATCTGAACCGACCCGGTCCAGGCCCTCTTGGTCCCCTTCCGCCCCCCGGAGGCCTCTCGCCGCTGGACTGCTCTCGCCGCTCATTGTTCGGCGGCTTGGTTCATCCAGTTTTGTCTGGGAGGAATGCCTGTTTTCTGGGCTTGAGGCCAAGTTTTTACTTAACTTTTGGGTAAAACTGTACAGTATCCCAGTTGCTGTCTCCAGAGAAGAGCTCCCCAAAACCGGTTTTATTTGTTTAGAAACCAGATAGCACATACGATGGTGAAAGTTGTTACACACGCACTGGAAATAAAAACAAGCTCTCCGCAAGCCCAGCCTCAGGTCTCTGAGAGCGAGCGTGCTGGTGTGCGGGCTGTCAGCTCCCGGGTTCCCGCCGGGCTGGAGCTGAGAAGGCTTAGTGCTTTCCTGAGAGACTGTAAGGTTAGTTTCACCTCCGTGGGGTGTTTGCGTTGTGCTGCATTATTGAGTGCTTATTATGTTGCCGGGTCATATGTTGCGTGAACCCTGAAGCACAGGTGTCGGTGCCCAGAGGAGGAGAAGGCAAGCAGTTTGCCCCAGTTCGGTGAGCCCTTAACCTGGGCCCCTCTGATGCCAGAAGGCTCCCACTGGCGCCCTGCCCCCTGCCCCTCAGCAGTGCGGCAGGAGCGACTCCGGCTCCAAGGCCCTGGAGCGGGACTGGAAGGGAAACCACAAGTTTAGAGTTCCCTATCTTCGAACTCTTCCCCAGTCCACAGCTCGTCTCCTATCATCGTCCCCCTGCCAGTTACCTCTGCTCACCTCTTTCTTCAGACTCACTTTGGACTGCACTCCTCTTTTTTTTTTATTGATTTCAGAGAGGAAGGGGGAGAGAGAAACATCAGTGATGAGAGAGAATCATTGATCGGCTCTCTCCCTCATGCCCCCTACTGGGGATCGAGCCTGCAACCGGCACATGTGCCTTGACCGGAATTGAACCCGGAACCTTTCAGTCCACAGGCTGGCACTCCATCCACTGAGCCAGCTAGGGCTGAACTCTTAATGCTTGACCTGCCCTGCCCCGACCTGTGTGCTCTTTACCTTTGTGTTCCCAGTGGAAGGTGGCTGTTGGATAAGTTTTTGTTGAGCTGAGTATTTGGAGCTGTGATTCTACTAGCATGGAGACATTCCAAAGACTACCAAATCTCTCACAGTGATGGGCTGTTTTGTCAAGTTTAATAACTTGTAGGTATGAGTCAATTTCTGATGTAAGTGATGTAACTTATTAAAAACAGCCTGAATGCGGGAATAAATGCCACGGAACTGCTGGATATTAAAAAAAACAAAACAAAAAACCACCACAACAAAAAACAGCCTGAATTTTTCCCCCTGATTTTGGCACTTGAAATGTTGGAGCTCTCTGTGCTGAGCCCTCTTTTCCCTCCTTTTTAAAATTGACCTCTACTGCTGTTCAGTTCTTTGTTGACTAGTTAGTTCCCTAGGAGGATGCAGCCTTAAGTAATGGTTCTGGTTTCATACACTGTAAGAGCTTTCCAAGTATTGGTTCTCAGTCATCACTTCTGTTCTCTGAAGCTTCAAGAACAGCCTGATCCCAGCTCTCTGAGCCTCTTTAGGCCAAGGCACTGAGAGTGTGCACTGCAGTAAAAGAACCTCTTGGTTTGTTGTAAGTCATGTTCTCCGTGTCCCCCGCCCCTGTCCCCCCCTCCGCTCTGTCCCACCGTGTTTGTCAGAAGTCACCAGAATGCGTCCGTGATGCCCTAGCATCTGCTCCATCATTTTGCAGAGAAGGCTTATTTCTTAACTTTTCTGGGCCGAAGCATTTGGCAGTATTTTTTTGTGATTGTTGAGTCTGCAGGTAATGAAAATGTTGACTCCCCTGCCCCTGGAAAAGGCCCAGATGTGGGGGGTTAGTGACCAGCTGGTAGAGTACCCGGCGTATCAGCTTGTCCTCCACAGATCAAGATCTCCTTCCTTTCACTGAAGTTCCTCTCCAATAATCCCCTCCGCAGGCCGTGGCTATTTTCAGATCTTACGTAAAAGTTAGTAACTTCCTGTCCAGGTCAGAGGCAGCCCAGAGAAAGACAACTTTTGGAAAGCCAATCACACCAGGGGCTCAGCTGCTAACGGGCTTTGCGTGGCACCTGTGTCCGGGTCAGGGCGCGGTGTAGGTCGGAGCCTTCTCAGGTGCGCCGAGCGGCTGCGGGCGCTTCTCTCTTGGGGGCGCTCTCCCTCGGAGGCACTCTGATTTTGGCTGCAGGGCTGCGACATGTCCACTGGACAACAGGCCCTAAGACGTTTAATAACTCCTGTGACTGAAAGACAGAGGCGGGACTCATTAACCGTCTCGTTTAGAGGCTGCGGAGCAGTCGCCGGGTTTGCAGTTGCTGTAGGTGCCCGTGCGCTCTGCACTCAGCCACTGGACCGTGCAGGGTGGTGGTCGCCACTGGTGTAAGCTGGCATAGTGAGCGCTGATGAGGCAGAGGCTGGGAGTTTAATTCCAGGTGCAGCCTCACCCGGTCAGAGAGAAACCATGCCGCCCCAGACTGTACCCCCTCCTGGACGAGGGGGAATGAGTGTCTGTGAGACCAAAATAACTCCGAGAGCCTTCTCTTCCCGATATTGCTCCAGGCCGCTGTCCTTCACCCCCTCCTCCAGCTCCTGGCCATAGGTCCCTGTGTGAATTCTTAGTTCTCTGCGCCTCCCATTCGGTGTGATGGATTTTGGTCTTATCTCCACGTAACAGCATCTTTATATTTGGATGGCGCTGTTTTTTTCAGTCTTTAGGTCCAGTGTTAGACGACAGAGAGACTTACAGGGCAAGTTTCCCTGAGTAACTGATGGTTCAGTGGTCCGAGTCTTCAGCTCCTTCCTGCTACCATGCTGCAGAGTGGGAGGGAGCCTGGGAACGGGGCACAGGTGGGTAACCTTGGCCATAAAGTGCCAGTGAGACGTGTAATCTAGGATCCATTATGTAAATCTCCTTAGAAGACTGCTCAAAACTGGGCCACATCTACACGGAGAAGGGAGGGCAAGCTGGCGAGTCTGATTCCACCTGCCTGTGGGGTGCTGCTTGTTTATGACATTGCTCTGACCCAGAGCCTTCCACAGGAGCCCCTGAGACTTGCCTCAGGTGGTTCCAGTTCCGTGGGCCCAGGGGAGGGGAGAGAGGCTGCCCCCAGCACGAAGCCATCCTGTCTGCACCTGGGGAGGTGGGAGGCTAATTAACCTTTTTAGTCCTAGGTTACAGCTGGTTTGCGTGTGTGTGGTGTTTTTTTATTTTTTTTATTTTTTTAGAAAAAAAATATTTTATTGATTTTTCACTGAGAGGAAGAGAGAAGAATAGAGAGTTAGAAACATCTATGAGAGAGAGACATTGACCAGCTGCCTCCTGCACAGCCCCTACTGGGGATGTGCCCGCAACCAAGGTACATGCCCTTGACCGGAATCGAACCTGGGACCCTTCAGTCCACAGGCCGATGTTCTTTCCACTGAGCCAAACCGGTTTTGGCTATTTTCTTTTTTTAATTGATTTTTTTTTAGAGGGTGGGGCGAGGAGTGATACCAATTACACTTGTGTCTTGTACCCTGGGTATCTTAAGGAGGCTGCACCTGACTAGCATTGCCTTTCCTGTTAGAACTGGGAGAAGTGGAGCCAGCACTTACCTATGTCTTTAAGGAGCTAATTATAGAGTGTCCAAGGCACTGGCAAAGCCAAAGTGAAAAACCTGAGTAACCATGTAATAAAATGACATTAGTACATACATTTCCCTGTAAAGTATTTGACAGTGTAACAGAACATATCACAGAAGGAGCAGTCATCCCATTTAGGAAGGACCACACTCACCATAGAGCCTTCTAGGTGTAGCTATTTTAAAAGAAAAATGAAAATCTAAAGTGATCTTCATCAACTCAGAAAATTAGTGGTTACGAGTTGTATTATAGAAGCTTCACGCGGGGTCCCTGCTATAAAAGCTTTGATTTGCTGAAATGCTGTTTGCATAGAACTTTTCAGGATTGTGTCTCGTGAGTAAGTTGACAGATTCAGAGAAGTCTTTACCAAAGCTCATGCCAACTGCAGAGTTACTAGGGCACATCCCCTCTGTGCACAGCTTGTGTGTCTGGGTCTGAAGCGCCCAGACTGAGCTCCGTGGCTCTGTGCCCACAGAACGCTTGGGGGGAGGAGCCTCACAGGCCTGGGCTTTGGGGGGAGGCTGTGGGGTCGGGAGTGAAGTGGTGGGGGGGACCCTGTCCGAGGGCTGGGACTGGAGCATGACTGGGCTTTTCTCCAAGCCTCAGTCTTACCACCGGGTAGGTAAACCTGGCCTGCTTTCAGGCGGCTCTGGTCTCGGGGCCGACTTAGGCTCCAGGAAGCCTAGGATGTGGCCGTCCATGCCCCTGCCTGGTGGGTCCTTATCTGTGTGTGAAGCGGGAGTGGGGTGGAGAGAGACTCAGGCTCCCACGCTGAAGAGGTAACATACTCACCCCATTGCTTTTACCCGTTTCAGTCCCTGTGTTCAGAGATGTGGGAACCCTAACTTCCTTTTTTTACCGCCCTCACTCAGAGGGAGAGGGAGAGGGAGAGGGAGAGGGAGAGGGAGAGAGAGAGAGTTTTTCAGAGCCCTGATTTCTCTGGGGAATAGTGGCTATGTCGTAGGCTTCTCACAGCCAAAGCTGCCATCCCTGCTTTAGCTCCTATCTTCCCAACTCAATAGTTCGTTCTCTCTCCCGGCTCCTCCTCCATACACCCCCTCCTTTCCCAGCTTATTCCACGCAGAATGAAGAGAGTCTTTCATTTGCTCCCCTTAGGAGCGGCCTTCTAGAGCTTTCCTCCTACGTACTCGGCCCCTGGGGCTGACCCTGCAGGATGTCTGGCCAGTGACCTAAGAGGGATCTTTGGGGGGGAACGCAGGGAACCTCGGCCGTTGGCCATTTTAAAGGCCCAGATCCAGTGGTCGGAGTAAAAATTTGACTTTGCAAATGTAGAATTAACAAGTCATCGAGAAAGTTTGCCCTTGATGGTTAATTACATTTATAAAATAATGTGTGTATACTGTTTTTGAATCAAATTGGTCTTGTAGCTTTTATTGGAGTGTGGCATGGACTGTTCAAATAGGTTTTGATGTTCATGTGACATGGTTCTCGGCTACATTTTAAAACGCCGCCTTTCCTTTGGTACCTGGAGGCTGGGGAGCTCTCCCGGGGCCGGGCCGGCTCCTTAGAGCCTGGGGTGTTTGTTTACTTTCCTCCTCATTTGTCCTCAGCTCCAAACTGCCAGTCTCATTAGATTTCCAAGTCAAATATTTTGAGCTGTGGGAGTTGCGTTCTGTGGCGGCTTTGTGTGTGTGAAATGTGTTTTTAAGAGACTGATCATCAGAAGGCACTTGGGCTCCACGGCAGTGTGAAGGGCACACCAGGCCTTTGTCTTGCCCAGGAAAGATCCGCCCCAGTGGCTCTCAGACTGGAGGGATCCTGTGGGTTCCCAGAGGCACCATATATGGACTGACCCCCAGCCCCGCGTCTTTGACTAAAGGGTTTTTTAGAGGGGTGTTGCCCAAAGTTTTGGATTGAATGTTTTCATGCTCTTAAAAGACCTCCCCCCTTCGTAAATTAGCATAAATGCATGGTTGTGTGTGTGTGTGTGTGTGTGTGTGTGTGTGTGTGTGTGTGTGTGTGTATATATATATATTTTTTTTTTTCACCCAACCACTCAACCCCCATTCCCTATTGATTTCAGAGAGGAAGGGAGAGAGATAGAAACATCAATGATGAGAGAGAATTGTTGATGGGCTGCCTCCTGCACGATCCTACTGGGAATAGAGCCCGCAACATGGACATGTGCCCTGACTGGAAGTTGAACTTTGCCCTCCTGGTTCATAGATTAACACTCAACCACTGAGCCACACCAGCTGGGCTGTTTATATTCTTAATGGAAAAAGTGTGAGTGGCACTTGCCATGGGAATTACTTTGAGATTGAAGAGACAATATAGTACTGAAGGTCACAGAAACCAATGAGGACATGGCAGTTTGGAATGGATTGTTTTGTGTCAAAGGCTGGATCGAGATGCTGCCAAGAACCACAGAGACATCTCTGAGAATGCAAGGGCTGTCCTGCTGTGGTGAGGCCGGGTGCGCCTGCAGGTTTATGATTTCAGTAAGGACTCTCCAAGCATGGTCTGCTTTGTGAGTACAGGCTGTGTGAGTGTGAGAGTGTGTGTGTGTGTGTGTGTGTGTGTGTGTGTGTGTGTGTTTCTCCTGTGTATCCCCATCCCCCCTAGGGTATGTCTAAGGACTATGCCCTCATGATCAAGTCCCCTGATTCCTGGGCAGGCACTGCTCTGCAGACCGTTGTCCTTGCCTTTGAACTTACGTAGGGCAGTAGAGCCTTTTCCTTCCCTCTCAAGATTGCTGTGAGGGCTGGCCTGGGATCAGCTGTGGGATTCTTCATAATTATAGTCTTCTTGTAGGGACCCACTATATTAAGCTGTAGATATTAACATTACTTGGGGATTAAATGTTTGCTTTTTAAAGTGGTTCTCTCTAGAGTTCCTTTAAATAGCTAGTTCTCCAGTTTCATTAAAATAGACTTTGATTCCTGGAGTTTGTTTTGTAGGAGTAGAGTCCTCATTAAGGCAGCACTGCCATAGTCCCTCCTCACTGGGGATGCAGAGGGGTCACATGGAGTTCTATCATACCAGGAGCTCATTTCTTTTCTCTTCTCTTCTTCCAGTCACCATATGCTTATTGAGTGCCTTTTACACAACACCTTTACACACTGCAGGTGGGGCATACAGGCTTAGTATAAGTGTAAGACTTTGCCCCAGTTTCAGTGAGTTTGTATTTTTAGCTTTTTTCATTATTATTGAATTTATTGGGATGACATTGATTAATAAAATTTAAATAGGTTTCGGGGGTACAGTTCCCTAATACATCACCTGTATATTGAATTGTGTGCTCACCACCCCAAGTCAAGTCTCCTTCCATCACCATTTATCCCTCCTTCACTCTCTTCTGCTGACCTAGCCCTTTCCCTCTGTGTCTGATTTATGGGCTTTTGTTTGTTTGTTTTGCTTTTTCCCCAGTAATCCAACCCTCCTTCCCTCTGACAGCTGTCAGTCTATTCTCTGTATAGATTAGTCTCTTTCTATTTTGTTAGTTTATTTTGTTCATTAGATTCCACATATAAGTGAAACCAGGCGGTACTTGTCTTTCTCTAATTGGCCTCTTTGGGTTAGCATTGTATCTCCAGGGCCACCCCTGCTATTGCAAACCTTAGGATTTCCTTTTTCCTCTGCCTGTTGACATTCTCCACCACCACACCTTTTCTTCCCTCTAATGACAGGCATGCAGGTGACCTAAACGTACTTGCTAATTAAAATCTGTTCTCTCAAAGCCACTCCACAATCAGCCAAGCACACCGTAAGCAAAACACTTAGCTCAGAGCGGGCCGGGATGAACAGGGCTATGCTGCTCACACACACCGACTTCCAAACACAGTGGTTCCTGATGAATTCTCATCAAAGAAACTTCCTTTTCCAAGCAGCTGATATACGACTTCCTCTCTAAGACCTCATGAACTTAGACATAAGTAGTCATTCCTTCAGAGGCTGGGAATCTGCTTTGTCAGTGGCTGGTAGCTCAGCATTAGTTACACTGACTTGTACTTGCGGACCACTCCTTTCCCCTGTAGCGCAGGGCCCTTTGTGAGTGTGTGTGGAAGTGTGCTATTGATGCTAACATTTAAACTTTGGTACTGAATCATTTCACAGCTGTTCTTTGCTTCCTTGTTTTGAGAGGCTAAGTATCTGCCCCATCAGGACATACACATTCATAATTCCTGGGGCTTTACACTGAGCGGTCTAGACTTAAGTTCTAGTTTCCCACAGCTCTCAAGGGTCCAGCTTGCTTCATTTTGTTTCTCTTTCTGTTCAGGAGAACATAGAAGTTCTGTTTCAAGTTGTGTCTGCACCTTAATACAGATACCAGCTTTGAAGTAGTATTTTGTGTTGAATAATTAGAGACTCGTGTTTCTGTTTTATTTTGGGAGATGTAGGAATTTTAGGGTGAGCTGATTGTTGATGTGGTTGTCTGCAGCAGCTTGCCTTGTAAAGATTATTTCTCTTGTGTTCTTCCCCCACATTTTATTATTAAAAATTGGAAAAAGCCGAAACCGGTTTGGCTCAGTGGATAGAGCGTCGGCCTGTGGACTGAAAGGCCCCAGGTTCGATTCCGGTCAAGGGCATGTATCTTGGCTGCGGGCACATCCCCAGTAGGAGATGTGCAGGAGGCAGCTGATCGATGATTCTCTCTCATCCATGTTTCTGACTCTATCTCCCTTCCTCTCTGTAAAAAATCAATAAAATATATTTAAGGAAAAAATTGGAAATATGTGGAAAAATGGAAATAACTCAGTGAATATTTATGTTAACATATTTGCTTTATCACAAAGTAAGGTAAAGCTTTCCTTTTATCTTGTTTCTCTCCCCTCCGCCCCAACCCCGGCTTTAAGCTAATAGTAAAGTGGGGAGAGAAACAGACAGACATGCACAACGCCTACACATACTAGACAGAGGAGAGCAGGTTGGCGAATGAGCGAGTGAATGGGAATGAATAAATGGTCTGAATAGGACATGTTTCCAGCTCCAGACACAGCTCCAGGACACAGCTAAGTCCCTGCCCTTAGAGGGTTCCTGGGGGACGAGGGGGTAAGAAACCTCTTTGCCAGGTAGCCCGTATGAAGCCTTCACTGCAGGTCCGCATGTCAGTGTGGCGAATGGAGTTCAGAAGAGGGAAGATGATCCCAGAAGTTTGGGACAGTTAACAAAGGCTTTGGGGAGAAATGGAGGAGCTGGAACGGGGCCAAGAGGTAGAACAGAGCCTGAGAGCTCAGACGGGCACAAGGCATTCTGCGCCATGGATAGTCTGAGGCTACCACGTGTTCTGGAGGGGTGACTGGTGGATAGCCAGCTGCCCACTGCAAGCCCTTCCTTCGGGAGATTGGAGAGGGGACTGTCTTCTTTGTGCTCCAAGGACGGCCCTGGCCTGTTGGAGGCAGGGCCCACTCCCAGGTACCGCCCACTCCAGGCTCTGCCCTTGCTGCACATTTGCCTAGAATATTCTCCCTCTAGATGGCTGAGTGGCTGCCTCTTCCTTCTGGCCTCTTTTAATGGAAACTTCCCTGTTCCCCCTCCCCCTAAAGTAGCAGCTCCTTCTGGCACACTCCCTCCTGCAGTCCTCCCAGCATGCTTTGTTCTGCTCTGTGCTGTGTCCCCAAAGCCTAGCACAGTGCCTGTGAATATATAGCCGTGTGTGTGTGTGTGTGTGTGTGTGTATGTATAAGTATGTATGGATGTAGAGAGATGGTGCTTAGTGGAGTTTATGTGTGAAGGAATGAACAAATGGGAATTCTGAGGTGGGCAGAGAGTTGGCAAAACATAGTGCAGGGCCAGTGTCCTTGTGGGCAGAGTTGAGTGTGGGTGTGTTACCTTGCCCTGCTTAGAAAGCTCCAGGGAGTTGCTGACATTTCTCTTTGCAGGATCATGCTCTAAGGAGAGCCCATGGTGATGCTGTGCCTCTTGTCCTCTCCCCAGGACCCCTGCAGAGCACCATGAGTCGGTAATGCCCACTGAGGACTTCCGGGAGCCATGTCAGACGAATCCGCCTCAGGGAGCGATCCAGACCTGGACCCGGACGTGGAGCTGGAGGATGCGGAAGAGGAGGAGGAGGAGGAGGAGGTGGCAGTGGAAGAGCACAGCAGGGATGAGGAGGAGGACCTGCTGGATGGTGAGTGCTGGAGGTGGTCTTATCTTTTCTTCCAATGGAGTCTTTGCTGGCTGTTTCCAGTTGGGTTTCTTAGGTCATCCATCATGAAAAGCCAGAGACTGCAAACACAGCCATCATGAACTCACATGCTTCTTCCCAGGAAGTGGGCTATTCTACATAAGCCTTGCTTTAGTGCTGGAAGGACCGCTAGCATTTATTCAGCTTGTCTTTGACTGGCATGCAGACTCAAGTCTGAGGGTTTGGAAGTGGAGGAGTCAGTGGCAGAGTCCCTGTGACCACACTTTGTGGTCCAGTGTCATGGACCCATTAGGTGGCTACAGGTAGGCACGGGAGTCACAGTGAGTGGTCTGAGAGTTTCCTGAAATTACACTCACAATTCTGCCTGTGTGGACATGAGCAGTGAGGGTTGATGCTTCTGGCCCCCTGTGGGGAGAGAGAAGGGATGCTGCTAAACATCCGTTGCATAGGAAAACCCTTCCTATATGAGTTACCCAGCCCAACATGTCAATAGCGCTGAGCTTGAGAAACCCTTTCAAAAAGGAAACTCTTATTTTAGCACTTTTTATTTGAAGTTTCCTCTATTGGATAACAGCAGCTCCTTTTTATTGTTTCCTCATAGTGTACAGGAACATCTGAACATCTTCCTAACCTTCTCAAACCGTTGTCCTTTGGCTTTGGTGACCCCTCTATTGTATTTGTTCACTTTGTAATGTCTACTTTACAGTACTCTTCTTTCTGCTTCTTCTGGATTTATTTTGCATTACTTTCAAACTTCATAAGAATATGCTTAGCTCATTTTAGGCTCCCTCCACCCTTAATATAAGCATCCTATATAATAAAAGCCTAATATGCTAAGTATATGCACATCCAGTCGGCTGTTCAGCCAATCAAAGTGTAATATGTTAATGATAAGTTAAGGCCACTGAACCGCTTGCTATCACTTGCACTGACCACCAGGGGGCAGTTGTTCCGACCAGTAGGTTAGTTTGCTGCTGGGGTCCAGCTGTGGAGCCCTCTTGTGGTCCCTCCCTTGCTGGCCAACCTCCCATGTCCCTCCCTGGCCCTGATCTGCACCAGTGGGATCCTACTGCCTAGCCTGCGCCCTCTTGAAATCTGGGACCCCACAGGGGATGTTGGAGAGCCAGTTTTGGCCTGATCCCACAGGCCAGGCCGGGGGACTCCACTGGTGCACAAATTCGTGCACTGGAGTAGTTTAAAGCTATACATTTCCCTCTAAGTGCTAGCTCTGTCCTTTCACAAGCATTCTCTCACACTTTCCCCTGCTTCCCCTGGAGTTTTTGTTTTTGTTTGGTTTGGCTTTTTTCTCTTGATGTCTATACTGGGCTTTCTCTGTTCTTTTGAAATAGGCACAGTTGGGTGTGAGCATCTTTGGGGTCTGTTGTTAGAGGCAAAGATTCAAAACCTGGTGCCTCTGGAATGAGCTTTCCTTATTTTCTGGCTCAATATTTTCTTCCAGCTCAGCCTCAAGGTTAATCTCTTGCTGGGCATGTAGGACCCCTCAATGGAGAAGTCCGAGAAGCCCTAGTATAAGTTAGCTAATCAAGGTCTGGACACAGATGGGCACAATGGGTACATCGATTTAGAACATCTAGGCCTTCTTTATTTATTTTCCTCTTGTCTGTTTTATATGGCGTATCAGGATAGTAGGAACCTGGGACTGCAGGTAGATGACGGCATGCTTAGGCCCTCTGTAACCTGTTTCACAGCCATCTTGTTGACAGCACGCCTCCTTGATGTCAATTTTGGCTTCAGGCTGGCTCCTTCCACCTTGGACCACTGGATAAGGAAAGCTGGTCTCTTTCTCAGCCACTGGGTCTCCGACTCTCCTACAGGAAGTTTGCTTTTTCTCTGACCCCATTTTACTTGTCCTCTTTGCTTGCAATGTAAAGAAATCGGGAGTAAAATGTTCTAGGCAGAGGGCCAGGGCAAAGGCCCTGCGGTGGAAACAAATCTGTTTAAGAATCAGAAAGGTAGAAGCCGTGGCAGCTGGAGCATAGAGAGCACGGGGCGGAGGTAGGCAGGGGCCTCATGGTGGTGGTTTGGGATGTACCTGGCACCCGGGGTCTATTTACTTGGGTTCTCACAGGTGCTGTTCAGATTCTCACTGTGAGCACTGGACTGATTTTCAGAGCAGCCTGAGTCAGAGTTTGGGGTGACCTCTTGTTAGAAATTAAGTGGTGCTAATTTTAGAAATATATATATTTTATTGATTTTTTTTTTACAAAGAGGAAGAGAGAGGGATAGAGTCAGCACTTTGTATTGCATTTTTGCTATAACCATTGTTGTAAACCAAGGCAGAGAACATATGTAGCTCTGTCTCTGAACTCTATTTCTCCTCCACATGACCTGGGAAATGGGGTAGAGGAGCGACTGTGCAATGTGGTGCTAAGAGCATGAACTCTGGAGCCAGATCGACCACCTGGTTAACACAGAATCTTGTCTTTACTGATTACAGCTTTGAGACAAGTTTCCTCATCTGTAAAATGGCATGCATGCTCCCCTGTGGTATTGTTTGCCAAGTTTACCATTGTCCTTAGTCCCCTGTAGTTTTGCAAACTGGGAGTGAGGTAACAAGGTGAGTTCAGATGCAGGCTCAGTTTTTGGCACACACATCCTACTGTATCATGCCAAGAGGCACATAGTAAGATGTGGAATTCGTTGGTCTTTGTTTTTTTTTTTGTTTTTTTTTTTAATCTTCACCTGAGGATATGTTTTCATTGATTTTAGAGAGAGGGAAAGGGAATGGGGAGAAACATCAGTCTGTTGCTTCCTGCATGCGCCCCCAGTCGGGGATCGAACTTACAACCTTTTGGTGAATAGGATGACACTCCACCAGCTGATCCACCGAGGCAGGCAAGGACAGTTTAAGATGTGGTGTACTGTTATGTAGAAACCAGACATTTCAGAAGAAGCATGAGGCAGCCATGAAGCACTGTAAAACACTGACTTATGTGACAGACTACATATCAGCACATCCGTAAACTGAAGCTCTAACAAGCCAGCAGTGGTTGTTGAACCACAGGCTGAGGCTTCGTTCAAAGAATGCCGGGTGGTAAAAGCTGGTAGACCAGCTCTTTATAAAGAAAAGGGAGAATCTGAGTCTGTACCAAGTGTGCATGAGAATTTCATATGCTGTGTCTAATCATTTTAAATTCCTCCTGCAGATGTCCACACCCACCCCCTGCCAGACAGGATTCACAGCCAGGCCTCACAAGTTGTAATGTTTGATAGTGAACTTGTCTGTGATATTGAAAGGCTGTCAGGTTCTGTTCTTCCTCCTCCCAGGAACAGTTCACTCTGCAAGGCTCAAACCAGAAGGAAGAAATACAACAGTTGGCAACAAGTTCCCATGGCCCAGCAGATCAAGTTCAGACCCTTGGCCTTATTCAAGGCCTGCCCTCTGTACTTGGACTCTGTCTTATCTGCCTTCTCCCTCACAACCTCGCCTCCAACTATTCCTCCGAGTGGTTACTTAATAAATTTGCTTGTGAAATAGAAACAAAACAAAAAGCCTTAAGGCCAGGAGAACATCAAAGGTCATTGTCCAAACCAGTTCAGAGGATCCAGCAAAACACCAAGCTGAAGTGTGCCAACCCAGCCCCAAGTGTAATCGGTGTGTAGGCCAAGGTGCAGTGTTGGTGAAAGTGGCCGTTTAGCGGTAGCTATCCCCCCCAGGGAGTCTGCTGTCCACACTCCTGGTTCTCTGGTAGGAGGGATTTGATGGCTTCGTTTATTAGGAGGAAAGAGTGCGGCGCTGTGAGTTAGGCAGAAGGTGACAGTCCTGTCATGTGACAACCCCAGGGGGTATTAGCTCTGTGGAGGCGTGAGGGGCCTGAAACAGTTTGCTGAGCTTTCCTCCCGTGGTGCATCAGGCGGTTGGGCAGATGTGTATATACGTAGGAAGTAATCCCCCCAGTAAGACTAGTGCTGTCTGACAACACATAGTTATTACAGTGTTATTGACTGTATCCCCTAAGCTCTGCTGTACCTCCCCATGACTGTTTTGTAACAGCCAGTTTGTACTTCACCCCTCCACCTTTTCACCCAGCCCCCTAAACCTCTTCCCATCTGGCAACTCAGTTTGTTCTCTGTACCTATTAGTTTGTTTCTGTTTTATTTGTTCATTTATTTTGTTTTTCAGATTCCACATATAAGTGAAATCATATGTATTTGTTTTTCTGTGTCAGACTTATTTCACTTAGCATAATATCCTCTCTATCCATCCATGTTATGGCAAATGGCCACTCTTTTTTCTTTTTTAATCCTCACCTGAGGCTATTTTTCCATTAATTTTTAGAGAGAATGGAAGGGAGATTGGGGGGGAGGGGAGGAGAGAGAGAGGTGAAAAACATCAATATGAGAGACTTGCCAGCTGGTTGCCTCCCGCATGCACCCTACTAGGGCTGGGGATTGAGTCCGAAACAGAGGTACATGCCCTTGACCAGGAATCAAACCAACAACCCCTTTGGTATGAGGGCCAGTGCTCTAACCACTGAGCAACTGGCCAGGTCTGGTCATTCTTTTTTATAGCTGAGTAATATTCCACGGTATATGTACCACATCTTTATCCAATTGTCTATTAGTGAACAATTGGTTATTGTAAATAATGCTGCCATGAATATGAGTGCAGATATCTTTTTGAATTGGTGTTTTGGATTTGTTTGGATAAATACCCAGAAATGGGGTTGGAAATGATTTTTAATTATTTGAGTTAACTCCATACTGTTTTTCATAGTGGCTGCACCAATCTACATTCCCACCAATAGTGCACGAGGCTTCCCTTTTCTCCACACCCTCGCCTGCACTTGTGTGTTGATTTATTGATATAAGCATTCTGATGGGTGTGAGGGATATCATTATAGTTTTGAATTTGCATCTCTGGTAATTAGTGCTGTTGAGCATCTTTTCATATGTCTACTGGCAGTCTGTATCTCCTGTGGAGGGAGAAGTGTCTGTCCAGGTCCTCTGCCCATTTTTTAATCGGATTGTCTAGAAAACAGACTTGCTGAAGGGAAGGAGTGTTACACGTAGTTCTTACAACACCTAGGACAGTGCCTGCCTGTTGTACGCCCTCATAAGTAGGCAGTGAATTGGACAAGTGAGCCCTTGAAGTCACTTGTTCTTCCTGTTGGCAGATGAGACGTGCTTAGAGCCACACAGGTGAGAGTGAGCTGTGTTTGGAACCCAGCTGTTCCTTTCTGAGCAGACTGAGGCCACGAAGCTTCCTTCCTCAGACCGCAGAGCAAAATTATAGCAAGAATGATGGCTGTCATTTTTTTGTGGGCCTGCCCTGGGCCAGGCTCGGTGCTAGAACGGGCACTGGTTAGTCCTCACTGTAGCTCTGAAGTGTGGGCATCATTATTCTCATTAGGTAGACAAGTCCATTGAGGTCCCGAAAGATACATTGATAAGTTGCCTAAGATCACCAGCTAATAAGTTGCTGAGGTGAAGTTTGAGCCCAGGTGTGTCTAGCATCAGAACCCGTTTTCCCAGTAAAAGTTGGTCCCTGCCACCTCTTTCCCCTTATCTGCTCAGACCCATCCCTGGAGGACATGTACGGCCCCGAGTGTGCCCAGCCGGAGGAAGATGGGCAGCGGCCGCCGCGGTGCACTTCAACTACCTCATCTCAGTCTGAGCCTTCAGAGCAGCTTAGGCACCACCAAGGCAAGAGCCTGGCCTCTGACGACCCCAAAAAGAAGAGAGCTCAGAAGCCCTCCCACATGAGGAGGAACATACGGTGAGCTGTGCTCCGGGGAAGAGAAGGCCGGGGCGGGGGGAGAGGAAGGGCCGTGCTTTCCTCCACCTGAAGGCTGTCATAGCAGGAGGACTGGTCTGAGCAGGAGTCTACTTTCCAAAGGACAAACGTGTGAGCCGTGTCCCCAGATGAATAGGGAAGGTGCCGCTCAGGGCCAGATGCGGGCAGACCATGGCACTCGAGCTCTGCCAGGCAGTGCCCACTCTGGAAGCCCCACGCATGATAGGGTGCTCTGCTTGGGCCCCAGTTCGTCCATTATTTTTTCCCTTATGTCTCAAAACAGGAGGAGATAAACGAAGTTGAGTTCTAATCTTAGAGCTCAGCTCAGTGGAGGGGATGTCTGGTCCTGAGCAGGGCTGCTTCCTTGAGCTGAGAAATCGGCGAGCATGCACTTCCTTCACTGCCCAAATCCCAGCAGCCCTCCGTCTACCAGAGGGAAATGCTCTTTTCTCCTCCTACCCTCTTCTTGACATAATGACAACTCAAAAATATTACTCTAAGTTTGGGAAATAAGGTTATAGAATCATCCATAATCCTCCTTTCCATATGCCAACTCTATTTTTATCGGCTTTTCAGCTCTATGAATCACATATAACTCTATTTTACTCTTGTTCTGCCATGTGCAGAGATGAGTCGGCAGGGGCATCTGTCAGGAAGTTAAATGACATTATAAAAAATATATGAGACCAGTATGTCTATATATAAAATATAAGGCCAGGGACTCCTGAGCCTTGAAGTCCCTTTTCTTTACGCCTTGCTCATCTCGTGGGTTTGGTGGGACTGATGTTTCGCCTCTCACCTCTGCGCTCTGAGCTCAGCAATGCGGAGTCCGCTGTAGCTTCACATTGCATCGCTCAGATCGCAAGTGAACCCAGTGCCCTCTCCTTGTGACGTTCAGAAAGCTGCTCCGGGAGGACCAGTTGGAGGCAGTTACCAAAGCAGCACAACAAGAAGAGCTGGAAAGAAGGAAACGCCTGGAGCAGCAGAGGAAGGACTACGCAGCTCCCATCCCCACTGTTCCCTTCGAGTTTCTTCCCGGTGAGCAGTGCGGCAGGAGCGGCCGGAGCGGCCGTGGTGGGCAAGGACAGACCTGGAGTCCGGTCGTGATCTCAGGAAGCCTTTCCAGTCAGTCAGCTTTGGGAGCTCTAGAGCAGAGGGATCTCATTCACAAAGTTCAGGTGGCTGAACGTGTGCTCCTCACACTGATCTTATTTAAATTTCGGCCCCTTCCCCCCTTAACTTTGGATCTTAACATGTCCAAGGACTGGGACCTGTTCTAGTGCTCAGGTGGAATCAGGAAGTAAGAACCAACCGAGAAAAGGGGATTTGGAATGCCCTCTGCTTCTCTCCTGGGGGTAGTCCTGGTGAGAGCAAAAAGGAGGGGATATTTGAAAAGAACACTGCCACATGTTTGACCTTCCCTTCCATCTTCTTTTCTTAGAAGAAATTGTCTTAAGAGCAAGTGATGGTCCCCAGCTGCCCCCTCGGGTCTTGGCCCAGGAAGTCATTTGTTTGGACAGTAGCAGTGGCAGCGAGGATGAACAAAGCAGCCGAGATGGTAAGATGAACTTTCATAGAAGTGTCCAGGCCTTCCTCTCTGTGACAGATTCCCTGCGGCATCCTGGTGAATGTAAATCTCCCCTTGGCTTAACTTGAAGCTCTCTTAGGTGATAACCAGGCCTGCCTTTCTGTGCTCTGTCACTAACCGGGGCAGGAAGTCACTCTGCTCCTGGCTCTGTCTTTGTTTTGTCGCTGTCTCAGAGGTGATTGAACTGAGCTCTGGCGAGGAGGACACTCTGCACATTGTGGACAGCAGCGAGTCTGTGAGCGAGGAGGATGAGGAAGAGGAGAAGGGTGGCACCCACGTGAATGACGTCTTAAACCAGCGCGATGCTCTGGGGCGCGTCCTCGTCAACCTGAACCACCCTCCGGAGGAGGAAAACGTCTTCCTGGCCCCGCAGTTGGCTCGGGCAGTGAAACCCCATCAGGTACAGCGATGCTTGGCTCTCTTCGTTTCCCTCCAGCTTCCTCACTGTGGGCATTGCCTGCTCGTGCTCGTTGGCATCACAGTCCGGGAGGTACCGTTGGTACCAGAGCAGCTATTGGAAAGGCCTGGTCCTTCTTCCTAGCAGTTGATGCTTCAGGATTCCCCATGAATGGAGGGGACAAGCCCCGGTTCGCCCTGCCACGCAGAGCATGCTGGATCTCTTGGCTTATGACCTGGAGCCTCCGTCTGGGGCCTGTGAGGCTGGTGGAGCTGCTCTCGGAGAGCAGTGCTTTGATGAGGAAGTGAGGCTCCAGAAGGGATGCGAGAGGCAGAGTCTGAGGGCCTTTCTCACGGAGGGAGCGGGAGTTGTGTTGACCCAGAGCCTGGAACCGGGACTAGTGAGCGAAAGTTCCATGGGGACGGGTTGACCCAACATGAGAACTCAGCAGTAAGAACGGCTTCTCCTGGAGGGGGCTGCGGAGGTGAGCAGCCAGCCACGGCTGAGTGAGGGGCCCTGCCGGGAGCTAGGAACTGCCTGGGATGGGCCCCGGTGCCAGCTGAAGGTTTTTCTGTTTTCTCCAACAAGAGTGTTGCCAGCCAATAGACTGGCCAGGGTACAGGGAGACTTCTTTTTTTTTTTTTTTAATTTATTTATTTATTTTAAATATATTTTATTGATTTTTTTACAGAGAGGAAGTGAGAGAGATAGAGAGCTAGAAACATCAATGAGAGAGAAACATCAACCAGCTGCCTCTTGCACACCCCCTACTGGGGATGTGCCCGCAACCAAGGTACATGCCCTTGACCGGAATCGAACCTGGGACCTTTCAGTCCACAGACCGATGCTCTACCACTGAGCCAAACCAGTTTCGGCGGGAGACTTCTTTAGTCGTCCATACCAGCTGCCTGGTGTCATGGCTGCTCTCACTTCTGACTAATTCAAGGTGAGGAACCCAGAGCCCTGGTCTTTGCCAGCCCTTCTGACATGTGTGTGTTCTTTGCCAGATTGGCGGGATCCGGTTCCTGTATGATAACCTGGTTGAGTCCCTGGAGAGGTTTAAGACCAGCAGTGGCTTTGGCTGCATCCTGGCCCACAGCATGGGGCTGGGGAAAACTTTGCAAGTGATCTCCTTCGTCGACGTCCTCTTCCGCCACACGCCAGCCAAAACCGTCCTTGCCATTGTGCCGGTAAGCATTCAGGAGGCACCGTCTGGCACCCTCTAAAGAGCTCGGGAACCCGCCCTGGCCCCGAAAAGCGAGAGGAGCTCAGCTCGGAGCTGGCTCCTCACAGCGCTCTTTCCGGCCTGGCTCTCCGGCAGGTTAACACTCTCCAGAACTGGCTGGCGGAGTTCAACATGTGGCTCCCGGCTCCCGAAGCCCTGCCTGCCGACAGCAAGCCTGAGGAGGTCCAGCCGCGCTTCTTTAAAGTTCACATCCTGAACGATGAGCACAAGTAGGTGGCCTGCCTCCCTCTGCCCCTCCCCGTTTAGCTTCTTCCTGGGGCCTGGATGTCCAGGGACTGCCCTGTCCTCCCAGACTCCTTTTCGTTTTGATGTGTCCCTCTTTCTTCTTGCCACTCATTTTTCTCTGCCTGGCTTTTCGGTGAAGGTGGGGTATGTGGCCGGGAAACTTCGTGTCCGCTTGAGGCTGCTATTACACCAGGTGTGCCAGGATACCACTCAGCGTGATAACACAGAACTTCCCATCTGACCTTTTACCTTTCACTTTCTCTTTTCCTAGCAGCCCCTAAGCCTCTTCTTTCAAGCGGTGCACCATTGATCTATAGTTTACCTTTTTTTAACCCTCGCTTGAGTATATGTTTATTGATTTTATATATATATATATATATATATACATATATATATATATAATTATTATTATTTATTTATTTATTTTTGAGAGAGAAAGAAATAGAGAAACATCAGTGTGAGAGAGAAACATCCATCCTTTGCCTCCTGCACAATCCCTGACTGGGGATTGACTCTGCAACCTTTTGGTGTGGGGGACCATGCTCCAACCAAATGAGCCTCCCAGCCAGGGCTACAGCTGACCTTTAATGGTACAACTTCCAGGCTTTGCAAACCTTTTTTTGTTTCAGATTTCAACAAAATTATATTTCCTCTCCATATGTTCAACCTGGTTCCCCAAACTCTAAAGGTATTTCTTGGTCCAGGCCTGCCTCTATGCCGCCCCTGCCTCTCGGCATGGATATCGAGAAGGCAGGCTCTGTCCTCGGTGGAGGCTGCCTCCGGCTGCTTGGTCATGCACATGCAAATGAGGAGACGGTGGCGGCCCACAGGTGGCTGTCACCTGGTCCTCCTGCTCAGCTCTCAGGACTGAGTCCCCGTGCAGCAGGGCTCAGCTGCTCAGGAAGGAGGGACTGTGCCGCGTGTCCTTGGTCTTGGCTGCTCTTCCTCTCCTGCTTGTCCTGGCTCTTCAGCTACCAGGACCGGGCAGCCGAAGTGCAGGAGCAGCCCTTGCCAGAGTACTTCCTATTCGCTGTAGGAATAACTCTCCCTCAGATATTGTAGTCATGCAAGTACATCCAAGGAGGTTGCCGCTTCTGCTTGCCTGGTGCCCTTGAATTTCTGTTTTTTTGCTATTTAACCATCATCAGTGACCCCGTCCATCCTCGCTGTGATCTCTAGGATGCTGGGAAAGTCCCCGTGCGGCTCCCTGGCCTGTGGCAGTCAGGATCCTGCGTGTGCATCGGCACAGCTGTGCTTGTGAGCACTTTGCCCGGGAGCAGCGGGAGCAATAATATTTTCTCTCTGTTCACTCTTTCAGGACAATGGCAGCTCGAGCTAAAGTGATGGCTGATTGGGTGTCGGAGGGTGGGGTGATGCTGATGGGGTACGAAATGTACAGACTCCTCACCCTGAAGAAATCCTTTGCCACAGGTAGACCGAAGAGAAGCAAGAAACGGTCTCACCCGGTCATCATTGATCTGGATGAGGAAGACCGCCAGCAGGAGTTTCGGAGAGGTGGGCAGCCTCTCCCCGGCTCTTCCTAGGGCTTCTCAAGAAAAGAAGTGTCTGCAATAGCGCCTCGGCAGTGTGAAGCTCTATTGATGTGAGCTTGTTGCCTTGAACCAGGAATCCTGGCTCTTGGCCGTGGATGAGTGGTTAGACCAGGCCCCAGACTGGCTCAGAGGAGCCCCGGCCCCTCCGGCTCATTCCTCTCACAGAGCAGCTGGGCCAGTAACTGCTGCCTTTACCACCTCCTAGCGGTGATCAGAGACAGCACCAAGGACACGTTTATAAAGTCCTAGTCACAGATACACAGAGCAATGACATTATTGCTTGAGAATTTATAAAACAAAGTGAAAGCCATTCCTCTCATAGGTCCACTCCCTCTTCCAAGGGTCTTTGTCCCTTCGGGGAAGAAAGTTTCCTGGGGGTCCAGAGGCCCTTCCGTCCCGCAGGCCTCTTCACCGGGCTATGTGGTTGTAGGGTTGATCTGTTACACAGCTGGGAGGAGCTGGCCTTTTAGCAAGGACTGGGGCGTGAGTCCAGGAAGACTTGCCCTCAGCTGGCTCCCCAGCGAGCCCTCTGCCACCGAGATGCTGACGCGGTGAGAGCCAGCTGGAGTGTCCGGACCACTCCTGTCAGTCTCACCCAGGCTCACGTTTAGTCCTCGGCGGCGCTCTGTATAGCCATGCGCTCTGCTGCCCAGTTGGTCTAAGCCCTAGGAACGCGAGTCGGTTTTATAATACTTTGAGCATAACAGGGAGAAAAGGAGGGGGAGAGATTTACTCAAAGTCAACAGGCCAGGCTCACGCGTCACACGCCACATAGGAGCTTGGAAGGCTGGCTCCCTTTCAGCGATGGGGGCTGACTCTTGCTTTCCTGCTTCCTTCATGTCTTCTGTCTCCTCCAGGGTGCACCCCTGCTCCTCATACTGTTGCCTAAGAGCAGGCCCTCCCACCCTCTGACTGCGGATCCTCTTCCCTCCCTAGAGTTTGAGAAGGCCTTGAGCCGCCCTGGCCCAGATGTGGTGATCTGCGACGAGGGCCACCGCATCAAAAACTGCCAGGCCAGCACCTCGCAGGCCCTGAAGAGCATTCGCTCCCGCCGCCGGGTGGTGCTGACCGGGTACCCCCTGCAGAACAACCTCATCGAGTACTGGTGCATGGTGGACTTCGTGCGCCCGGACTTCCTGGGCACCCGGCAGGAGTTCAGCAACATGTTCGAGCGCCCCATCCTGAACGGGCAGTGCATCGACAGCACGCCCCAGGACGTCCGCCTCATGCGCTACCGCAGCCACGTGCTGCACAGCCTCCTGGAGGGCTTCGTGCAGAGGTGAGCTGTCCTCTGAAGGAGTGGGCGGCACTCCAGAGGGCCAGGGGCACCACCTCCTCGTACTCACGGACATGCCCTGAGTCGCTGGCAGAGGCTGGTACCACTTTCAGTCCTCTGGAAGTTTGGCCAGAAGTGCTTCTCTCAAAAGTTGGATCTGTGGTCACCATGGATGCCCGCCTTACCTGCTGAGGAGCAGACAGCTGGCATCCAGCTGACTCGAGTGAACGGGGGACGGGTGGTTCTAAGGGTGGGTCTTGCCGGGCCAGCCTCTTGGTGCGCATAGCCACGCTGGTCCCCAGCAATCCCGTTTTTCCTGGGTAACATGGCCTGTGTGGAGAACGCGTAGAGGAACAGCCCTGAATCGGTGTAAGGACCTGGAATTCCTGTCAGGGACCCGGGGCAGGCCACTGCCTCTTGCTTTCGTTTTCATCCTTAAAATGAGGGTTTTGTTTTTTGTTTTGTTTTTAATGAGTTTCATCTTGGTGGTTGCTGTGAACCTCGAGGGGTGGGTGTGGCGGGAAGCAGGTCTGTTCTGTCCTGCACTGACGCCCCTGCCTCAGCGCCTTGTCAGTTCTGGTCTGCGTTCTAGGAGAGGCCACACTGTGCTGAAGATCCACCTCCCTGCCAAGGAAGAGAACGTGATCCTGGTGCGGCTCTCCCAGATCCAGCGCGATCTGTACACACAGTTCATGGACCGCTTCCGGGACTGCGGCAGCAGCGGCTGGCTGGGCCTGAACCCTCTCAAGGCTTTCTGTGTGTGCTGCAAGGTGCGTGGAGGCCTCGGGTACTGAGGCACGGGCCAAGAATGCCCATGGCCCCGGGCGTTACTCCTGCTGGGATGATGGTAGGACATTGTGGGACAGTGTCCCGGCTTGCATGATTGGACTCAAGAACTCTATAGCTTAGGCTAGTCGTTGGGGCACCTTCCATGTCCGTATTTCATCCTGATAGTGCTTCAGATGTTGGGGACAGCAAGGCCATGTGAACTTAGCACTCACCTCGTGAGCAAGTTGATGGACACTCACTTGTCTTTGGCCTGGCAAGTGCTCCCTGTTACCTCCCAGGGGACCTGTTTCTTAGGCAGCTTCCAGCTCACCTGCTGGGCATCATTTCTGACTGGGCACTGCTTTAATACGTGAGCTGAAGGAGTGTGGCTGGGGATAGATGGCATTTCAGAGTATTTCTATTGTAGCCACAGCCCTAGAGACCAGGACACGTATGGTCTGGAGCATGCTGCAGTGCCAGGGCCCGTCTTACCAGCCCTTCTCCCCAGGGATTCTCAGCTCCGTCCAGGAGTGGCCCCTTAAATGCCTTACGGTTGGTCAGCTGGAAGCAGGTACATTTGTCCGCAGGGAGACTTTGTCTTGCCTCATGCTGTGGTTGACGGTGACCACTCTGAAGCAGGAGCGTTCTTACTGAATAAGAATAGGATGAAGGCTTATGTACCAAACATACTGGCTTGCCCCTGGTGTGACCTCTCCTATTTGTGTGTCGTGTGATCAGTCAGTAAGTGGAAACGAATGTGCAGGCCTTCGGCCCGAGGGCGTTGGGCTATCTAATTTTGTGATGGTTGTGCTGTGGGAGGTGTGTGTGGGCAAGGACATGTTTCCAGATCTGGAACAGCTTCACACTGTTCTCAGCCCCGTGCCCCTTGTTTCTGACCTGACCTCAGATCTGGAATCACCCCGATGTGCTCTATGAAGCCCTGCAGAAGGAGAACCTGGCCAATGAGCAGGACCTGGACGTGGAAGAGCTGGGCTCCGCGGGGCCTAGTGGCCGCTGCCCGTCACAGGGAACAAAAGTCAAGGGGGAGGACAGCGCCCTGGCCGCCTCGATGGGAGAGGCAGCCAACAGCAAGTTCCTACAGGGGGTCGGCTTCAACCCTTTCCAGGAGCGAGGCAACAATATCGTCACGTATGAGTGGGTGAGTCGGGCATGTCCCGTGGCCGCAGAGCACTGCTGAGAAGGGATGTAAAGCCCACGTGGGGGAGGGTGGGTGCGCAGCACACGTGCTGCCCGGGCCTGTGCAGGGGTCTGTGAAGGCGGCCCGTGAGCTGCTGTCCTGGAGGGAGAGGTCCTGTGGACCTGCTCAGCCGCCTCATTTCTCTCGCAGGCCAAGGACCTTTTGACTAATTACCAGACGGGGGTCCTGGAGAACTCTCCCAAGATGGTCCTGCTTTTCCACCTGATCGAGGAAAGCGTGAGGCTTGGCGACAAGATCCTCGTGTTCAGGTAGGAGAGAACTTTCTGAATGACACTGTGTGTCTGGTAACAGCGACTCATCCCTGCAGAGCGAGACGTCTGGGGTCATGCCAGCCCCCTTCCCACTCTCCACTCCTCTGCAAGCCAGCGCTTCCGGGGGGAGCTTGCATTTTGTCTTTTTCTCGGTCCAATGCTCTTCTCTTCAGACAACAATTTGAAGCCATAGGCTAACATTGTAGATCATAGTCTAACCCTTCCACTGGGGCCAGGCCAGTTGGCCTGTGGCCTGTTACTGTATAGCTTGAGAACTAGATTTCACATTTTATTATTATTTTTTAAAAATATATTTTATTGATTTTTTACAGAGGGGAAGGGAGAGGGATAGAGAGTTAGAAACATCGATGAGAATCATCGATTAGCTGCCTCTTGCACACCCCCTACTGGGGATGTGCCCACAACCAAGGTACATACCCTTGACTGAAATCGAACCCGAGACCTTTCAGTCTTCAGGCTGACGCTCTATCCACTGAGCCAAACCGGTTTTGGCTAGATTTCACATTTGAAAAGGGTTTTAAGAAAAAGGAAACACGGCTGAGACTGATCTTCGAAGCCTAAACATATTTTCTCTCTGGCTCTTCACAGAAAACACAGCAGGTGCTTGGTCTCATCTGCTTCTCTTTCTCCTGGCCTTTTTAAAATAAGGAAGCTTTGTATATAAGGCCGAATAAAGCAGTTTGTTCCAGAGTCACATTCTCAGTCTGGCCCGAGCTTGGAGTCCCATCAAGGCCCGACTCCTCAGGGAGCAGACACGGAGCAGTTGCTTCTCCTGCGTGCTGCCCAGTGTGCGCCAAGGAGAGCCCGGCGGCAGCACCCGGCTTGGCAGCCTCCGAATGAGGGTTTCCGCGGGGGACGCATTTGCAAGGGCAGCGATGCCCTGACGGGGGCGGGAGCCGCTTTTATGGCTCACTCCCGAGGACACCGCTCTGCACACTCAGGAGCAGCCGAGTGCCCGTCTCCCTCGGGAGCCGCGTGAGACTGCCTGTGGCCTGCAGTCGGCTCTGATGTCTACTCATGTAGTGTGGGTTTTTGTTTTATTTTTAAAATAGGCTCTTACTGATTTTAGAGAGAGAGGAAGGGAGGACAGAGAGAGAGAAACATGGATGAGAGAGAAATTTCATCTATTGGCTGCATGTGCCCTGACCAGGAATCAAACCAATGACCTCTTGGCTCCTGGGTCATCACTCAACCATTGAGCCACACTGGCTGGCCACGGTGTGGGTTTTTAATGCTGATGCTATTGGATACTAGGCACTGAGTGAAACCCCAGAATTCCCCAGCTGAGCAAGTCATAGGGCAGAGAGTTTTTAGTCGGTGCCGGCAGTAATTGTGTGCTGACTGCTCCCACTATGAGCTAGAAAGAATACCTGGGTGGTTCTTTGTGGGGTACCTCTTACGGGGAGTAAGTTGCGGGAGCTCCCACCATCAGAGGTTTGATTGGTTTGATTCCTGCACACAGTGGTGGGCCTGGTGGGGAGCACGGTGCCTGAGCCCTCTGAACCCAGTGTTGTCCTTTCAGCCAGAGCCTCTCCACCTTGGCTCTCATCGAGGAGTTCCTAGGGAAACGAGACGTGCCCTGCCTCCCCGGTGCTGAGGGGCAAGGAGTACAGAAGTGGGTTCGAAACGTCAGCTACTTCCGTGAGTTCATTGCTGCCTTGTTCCTGGCGCCTTGGTGAGGTCTGCTTAAGGGTTTACTTTCTCTCTCAGTTTCTCTTCTACTCCATTCTCTCTACGAAATATTTTGTTTGTAGCCACAGTCCTAGAGACCAGCACAGAGAGGTTAGCTAAGGAGCAGAGAGAGGCTCAGCTGAGAGTGAGCTGCCGTGTGTGAGGTGCTGTCCTAGGGCTGAGGAGCTCAGGCAGATGGAGGTGGGGGTTACAGAGAAGTAGCAGGCATAGGCCTCATCTTCGTATGAAACATGACAGATCCTTGGGTTCTAAGGAAGGCAGAGTTGTCCTGGTAAGGCTGGTCAAAGAAAGCTTCCTGGAGGAGGCAGAGCTTGCGCCAGACTTGCAGACATGGAGAGGGGTTGACAGATAACAGAGGCCAGGCTAGCGGGAAGGAGCAGCGTGAACACAAGCTTAGATCATGTACTCTCTGTGGCGGAGATGGCAGCCCTGGAATGGTGAACACTGGTTCTTGGGGCAGAAAAACTCAAACTTTTTGAAGAATGAAGCACAGATATGCAAACAGAAAGTAAACATATACAATAGATCTGTAGCGTTAAAATTACATAGGGGCATGGTGACTGGAAAAAAATGTATAAAAAGGTTCCTTAAGAGGGTGAGACGTATTGACCTCAGGCCTTACTGACCAGATGCTGACATTTGGGCCAGGAAATTGTGTGTTATCGGGCAGTGTGTGCCCTGTGGGATGTTGAGCAGCATTCCTGGTCTCTGTTCACTAGATGGCAGTAGCACCAATTCAGTTATGCCAACCGACAGTGTCTCCAGGCCCTGCCAGGTGTCTCCTGTGGGGTGCCGGGTGCTTGCTGAGAAGCATCAGAGAGTTCAGGGGTGCGAGGAGACCCGGCACATGGTCTGGCCTGGAGCTTTGTATTGTCTCTGGGTTTGCCCAGCGAGTCGTGCTGAGCTGTGCTTGAACTTGTGAGAAATGGGGTTGGAAAGGCAGGTTGGAGTGCTGATGAGAGAGCCTCCAGTACCAGCCAGTGACACTGAACTGGAGCAATTTTGTTCTCCATGTGGAAGTCCGTACCCTTAGCTTTGCCCTTTTCTTTGCCTTAACCAAGGTGACAAAGGAAGCCTCCCGGCCTTATGCTTCTTAACGGAAGGGCACTGCTCCTTTCGAGCTTCCCCCTTTCACGGAGATATCCCGCCCGCTGCTCCCTGTCTGTTCCTCTGTCTCCCTGTAGCAAGTTCTTAGGCTGGGGCGCTTGTTAACAATGCAGTTCCTAGCGGAGGAACATTATCTCTATCCAAACAAGCCCTTGGTCCGTCTGTGCTCTGCCAGGATTCGCAGGGCTGCGGAGAGGGCCACCTGAGGCATCTACCAAGCCTCCATACTTAGGCTGACTCTTGGCACTCTAAAGTAGGAACCTTGGATCGACACAGGATAGTAAAGGGAGAAAGAGTTTCTAATCCTTGTTGCTCATGGGAACTAGCTGGGGTTATTTTTAAGCTATAGGAACTTGGATCTCAGGGTAGAGCTGAGCTCTGTAGTGTGTGTGCCTTTTGTTTTTAAAACACATTTGCTCAGGAGTTTGCTGTGTCCCTGCCCTCCTCTGTCCATTTCTGAGCTTCCCTTCTGTCCTAGGGCTCGACGGTAGCACCCCTGCCTTTGAGAGGGAGCGGCTCATTAACCAGTTCAATGATCCCAGCAACCTCACCACCTGGCTGTTCCTTCTCTCCACAAGGTGAGCGGGGCCGGGAGGACAGGCCAGAGGGGGTGTTTTGGGCGACTGCACAGGGGGAGGCACCCCGAAGGCTCGTCCACTTTCCACCAGAAGAGAGCTGCCGGGCTGTGACTGTTTTTGAAGAGAGAGGACACCGGGAGGAAGCTGTGGTAAAGGGCGAGGGTGACATTGTCGTGGAGTTCTTTGACACCCTCATTAACAACGGCTGTAATTAGCTTTTCCCTCGGAGTGTGTAAAGCTGAGAAGATGTGGAGAATGTAGGGTGTTTTAACAAGTAGCAAGTGCAACAGCGCTGTAAAGGGCTGCTGGCCTGTTTGTCTCATGCCAAGCAGAATGCCCTTGAGAGGGTATGAGCCAGTCGTTCTCCTGAGCTGTTAGCAGTTTCCCTTGCCAAGTGACATCACACTCCGCAGGGAGGAGAGCGGGCTGCTTCCTGCGCTGGTAGGCACTTGCGTGTTGCACGTTCGGGCATAATTGAGTGGGTGAGGACATAGCACTGTCCACCAGCAGGGCAGCAGGAATCTTGGTATGTGGGGCTTAGGACAAAGAGGAGGGTGTTGGGGTAGGAGTCACGGTGGGTAAAACTGATGTGAAAATTTTCTTTAAAATGTAAGGCTTGTGATGGTTGGTTTGTGTTTTAAAGGGCTGGGTGCTTGGGCGTGAATCTGATCGGTGCCAACCGCGTGGTGGTGTTTGACGCCTCCTGGAATCCTTGCCATGATGCCCAGGCAGTGTGTCGGGTGTACCGCTACGGCCAGAAAAAGCCCTGCCACATCTACCGCCTTGTGGCCGATTTCACCCTCGAAAAGAAGATCTACGACCGTCAGATTTCCAAGCAGGGCATGTCAGGTGGGCCGCCTCCCGGTTCAGAAGAGACGCATTGTTATAGCTGCCATCCTGCTGTCCCCAGGCGCCTGGGGACAGGGAGATGTGGGAGCACAGCAGCCTTCCCAGTGTGGAAAGCCAGCAGTCCTCCCAGCTCCTTCTGACTCAAATTATTGCATAAGAGGGCACTGACCTCAACTTGTTGGAGGTGGGTTTAGCGATAAGAGCTGAACTAGCGGGTTTCTGTTATAATATTTCCATTTCACCAAGGCTTCAGACCTTTAACTTTCAGATATGGAGGGCTGCCTCCAGGTATAGTGCCAGTTGTGCCACCCACACCCTCTCTCCTTTCTGCTGATCTCTGTAGCTGTGCCTTTGCAGTCGTCTTTACCACATACAGATCGACGGTGTCCCCATCTGCTCCCTTCCAGACCGCGTGGTGGATGATCTCAATCCAATGCTGAACTTCACTCGGAAGGAGGTGGAGAACCTACTGCACTTCGTTGAGAAGGAGCCGGCCCCCCAAGCGTCTTTGGACATAGAGGGCATCAAGGAGCCGGTCCTGCAGCTTGCCTGTCGGAAGTACCCTCACCTCATCACCAAGGTCAGAGCCCAGTGTGCTCGCAGCCCCGGTACGGCAGCGCCCAGCAGCGGAGGCCCGTCTGGCGAGCTTGTTGTCTTTGTGCGAACTTTGGTTGAACGACGTGGTTCTTTTCCTTCCCCATGCAGATCCTGCCCCTGGTCTGGTCCTGCAAGCGCTGGGCTCAGCCATGGGGAGTAATTTGCTAGAGTGTTTTCCTAGCAGAGAGATGGCACGTTTTAAAAATGTAGCCTGTTAATTCCCTGACCTCTGCCCTCCTTTGGTGTGAAAGTGGAGGAAGGTGGTCCAAAGCTGTGCTGTCAGACTGTGAGTCATACTCTCCGCAGGACAGCAAGCCTACATGTGTCTGCGAGCAGGCTCTTCGCTAGTGCTGGAGACGGCCAGCCCTTCCTTTGTGTCAAAGCAAGGCTCAGTGTGCACCCTTCAGTTTGCACAAAGACCAATAATTAAATCAACATTCTCCTCTGTCCCCAGGAGCCTTTTGAGCATGAGTCATTGCTCCTTAACCGAAGGGATCACAAGCTGACCAAGGCGGAGAAAAAAGCAGCAAAGAAAAGCTATGAGGAAGATAAACGCACATCCGTCCCCTATACCCGCCCATCGTACGCGCAGTATTACCCCGCCAGCGACCAGAGCCTGACCAGCATCCCCGCCTTCAGTCAGAGAAACTGGTGAGTCTGCTGTGGAGCCAGGCCCACCGCTTCCCACTGCGGCGTTGTGTGAACTCACTCTTCGGCTGCCGAGAACTGACGGGCTCTGCTCTTGGGTGAGGTGACCAGGCAGTCAGCAGCCCCGGGGTTGGGTTGTACGTGGCTCTGGTGGGAAGAGTGAGCTGCTGGTCTTGTGACTCCGGAGAGTCCATTTGTTTTCCTGGAGGTGCAGGTACCCAAAATACAGACCCAGCCCTCCCACACAGCCCGTCTTGTCCAGAGCACCTTGGTCCTAGACCTTGCTAAGTGCTGAGCGCAAGGGGGAGGCCAGGTCTTCATGGGCCTAGGAGTGCCATCAGTGCGTCCTGCTGCTGCTCACGGGATTGCATTTTGTGGCTGTGCCCCCGTCCCGAGTGAAAACCCCTTTCCTTGAGCAAACTTATAGAACGGTTCAGAGCATGAGCGGGGAGAAGCCTGGGGCTAATGGAGAGAGAGGCCTGGCTGCTGGGCACAGTGTTTTGGCTGCTTTTGTGGTGGTCGTGACTAGAAGGGTACCCTGGGGAGTGACCCAGGGGGGGCCCAATGAAAAGCAGTGCAGAGGAGAGAGGGGTGGCTGCTTACTTACTGATACTTGAAGTTTCAGAGAGTAAAGACCGTTAAGGTTGGACAGGTGGCCTCTCAAGTTCACCTGCACATGTGGCATCACGTGCCTTTCTCCTTGGTGAGTGGGCAAGTTCCACCCATTTGTCTTCAGCTCACACGCCCTGGGTTCTGAAGAACTTTCCCTCCCTGTGGCATCGTTGCCTCCCTCTTACTTTCCTCCAAGGACGAAAGCCTGGTGTGTGTAGATGGACCGTCCGAATTCCCGTAAAAGCGTCCTCCCACTGCCATCTGACTCCTTAGGCTCCGAGAGATGTCACCCTCACTGCCTCTGCCTCCCCTGCCTCAGACCTGCGTCTGGTCTTTTGAACTGACAGTGCCCTGTCGGTCCTGCTGCCCCCCCTCTGCAGCAGCTGAGGCTGTGGGCGGGGGTCTGACGGGCTCCGCAGGCTTTGCAGGAGGGAAGGGTGGCCGTTCTGCCTACCTCTCTGAGTGCGCTGTCCTTCTCTCACAGGCAGCCAACGCTGAAGAGCGACGAGAAGCCTGTGGCCAGTGTCCGTCCTGTACAGTCCACCCCCATCCCCATGATGCCCCGGCATGTCCCCCTGGGAGGCGGCGTGAGCTGTGCCTCCAGCACAAACCCAGCCATGAACTTCCCCATCAACTACCTGCAGCGCGCGGGCGTCCTTGTGCAGAAGGTGGTCACCACCACAGGTTGGGTGCTGTCCCTTTTCAAACCACTTTGTTCACGCAGGGATTGTAGTGTTTATCAAACACTTCAACATCCTAACGTGGTGGGAGCAGGTGCTTACAAATAACTCAGAAGAAAAAATACAGAGAAATAACCATTTAAACCAACTTTTTCTAAACCAGAAACCATGAAATTTTAATTGAATCAGGGAAATTGACCCAAAAAGATGATCAGCTTTCTGAGGTTCCTGGTTCTCAAGAGTATTCTCTGTTAGACAGCTGAGAGGGCTGCGGGCGGGCCTTGCCGTCCTGGCGCTGCCCTCTGCCCACGGAGAGGCCTTAGAGGAGCCGCTGAGGAATGGGTTGGCTGTGGACTGGTTTCCTTCCCTGCTTTAGTCAGGCCCCGTGTGATCTAAATCTCAGGTCTGTGTCTTCACTAGATATTGTTATTCCTGGACTCAACAGCTCCACAGATGTCCAGGCGAGAATTAATGCTGGGGAGAGCATCCACATCATCCGCGGGACGAAAGGTGAGACTGACTGCCCGCCGTCTCCGTCCGGGCTGGGACGCAGAATCCGTGCATGTGGGGAAGCACGAGGAAGTGACATTTCCAGGAGCTCAGCAGTGTGGGCGGGGCCCCGAGGATCTGTCCCTGGCTTAAGAGAAGGGAGTTAGGGTCCCCGCATCCCTGTATTTTGACATTGTTTTTATGGAGAATTTGGGGGGTGGGGGTTGGAGAGACCCTGTTTTGTGTCTCAGCCTATTGATTGCGGTGCTATTGGCTAGGAATGCCTGCCTCACCTGGAAGCCGGTGCCATGGCTGAACCAGCTTTTGTGCTGTTGTGACTGTAACACACAGTGCCATCAGGGAACGTGGTAGATACAAGAGTATTACAGGTTCTGGGGGGACATTATGCTTGAGGGTCTCACATGGAGTTCACGGGGGAGAGAGAAAGAACATGGACCTGGGCCTCTGCCTTTATGAGGGTTCAAGAGTGGGATGCTAGGCTTTGTGGGTTCACTCTTTGTTGGCGAATTTAAAACAGAAGAGTGGGATTTAGAAGAGGAGGGAAAAGTAGGGTCAAAGTGTGGTCATTGGGAAATCCACTGCCTCTGCCTCCTTACAAGGGAGGTGACACTGCCAGGAGGAAATCGGGCGGACACTGTGGGGACAGAGTCGACGCCTGTCACCCCGGGAAGTCAGCCTTCACTCTGAGCTCCAGGCTCGGCGTCAGTGAGGAGGCTGCCCGGCCTCTGCTGGCTCGCAGTGCCTTTAGGCTGGAGGAAAAGATGCTGCTGTGAAATATAACACACAGGAGGTTGTGCCCGCCCCTTACCGGCTCCTGTGGGCCTTGAGCAGGGTGGGTAAGGGCGAGCTCTGCCATGCCCCGGCCAACCCAGCACTGCCTCTCCCTGTTCCTGTGAGCAAGGATGGGCTTTACATTCTCAGTTGGTTCGGGGGGAGGGAGGCCGGGAATCAAAAGAATAATATTTTCTAACGTGAAATTACACAAAATTCACATTTCAGCGTCCATAAATAAATATTTTTAGACCATAGAGGCACCTACCTGTTTTGCTACAGAGTTGAATAGTTGCAAGAGAGATCTGATGGCTCACAAAGCCAGAATTACTAACTGGCCTTTTAAGAAAAAGTGTGCCAATCTCCGGCCTGGAGCAGCCGAATTCTCCAGGTTGATAAAAACATGGGATGGTAGAGTAGGGAGTGGGAATAGAACAGCTCTAGAGTTGTTCCCGCAACAGAGAGAGGGTATTGAGGCAGGAAGGCGTGGGCCAGAGTTTCTTTCCTCCATTGCATGAGCCTTTCCTGGTGTGTTCTCCCCCGTTTCTTTCCTCCACTGCATGAGCCTTTCCTGGTGTGTTCCCCTGTGCCTGTCCGTCTCCCCCAGAGGGCCAGGCTCTAGAGCAGGCCTGTGGCAGTGCTGGTACAGTCCGTGTTTGTGGGGGAAGGGATAGCACTGGGCCACAGCTCCATCCTCACCACTCGCTCCAGAGGTCTGAGAGGGCGTGAGGCTAGTTTTACAGCTGTTTCCCAGCCCACAGGCTGGCAGGAGGGCATGTCCGCTGCTCACAGTCTTCCTCGTGCTTCTTAGGGACGTACATCCGCACCAACGACGGGCGGATCTTTGCTGTCCGAGCGACGGGCAAGCCCAAAGCCCCTGAAGATGGTCGGATGGCTGCCTCAGGTAGAGTGTGCGGCTCTGTCTCCCGTTCACCCTGGCCACGGGTTTGGTTTTGGTTTAGTTTCACTTGTAATTAATTTTTTAGCAAATAATGTGTACATGGTTCACAATTCAAAAGGTACAAAAAGGGGTAAAGTGAACAGTAGGTTTTTCTCCACACCTCCAGCCAGTCATTTCTCGTCTGTCATTTTCAGAGATATTCTGAATATAGGACAGGGATGTTTGTGTCTTTATGGACAAAAAGCATGTGTGCCTGTCTGGATAAAAAACGTGTGTGTAACTTTCCTCTGTGCTTTTAAAATGAATGCTCACTTACTGCGTAATCCATGGCTAGTCCTTCACGCACTAGGCAGCCAGGGCTGGCGCCTTCTCTGCTGTAGCTGTGCCTCCTGAGGATGTGCACAGATGCCGTTGGTGGGACAGCACCGTGTGGCTCAAGCCCCCTGTCCGTGCTCAGATTGCTTGTTCCACATGCAGAACTGGCTCCCAGGCACGTGGCATATCTGCAGCAGAATCCCCAGACGTGGGTGGATCACGGGTTAGGGTGTGTGGGCTCATTCACAGTGAGGTGCTCTGGCCAGGCTCCCCTCTGTGGGAGAGCCCTCCTCCGTCCGTCCTCCGGGAGGCACGAGAGCTTGCCTGCTTGCTCCTGCTCTCGCTGTGGAGATGTGTACACACAGCCAGCCGAGGGGATAGAGGGCACCGTGAGCGCTCATGTAGCTGCGCCCAGACCCATGACTGTTCCTTCAGCTTGCACTCGCTTTTGTCTCTCCCTTCCCGCTATCGGAACTGTTTGCAAATCAGTTTTTACCTCACCATTTCACCTCACTATTTCACACACCCACTCAGGACAGGGGCATTCCCCTCCGAGCCAGCACTATTGTCACGCTGAGTTGCCAGCTCCCCATGGGGCCCGCTGCCCAGGCCAGATCCAGGCGTCCTATCATCTTCCCCGGCCACGGCTTTGGTTCGGTTTTCAGCCGGGATGGGTGTCTTATTAGAAGCATGTCCCTCTTTTCTTCCATCCTGTCACTGCCAGCCTGACGGGGTCTGACTGCTGACTTAGCATTTCACGTCCATGACCCCGTGGCTTCACCTTGTGGAGGTTTACAATCAGGGAAAGGAGAGACCTGTTTCCTAGGGGAAAGTTAAGTGGGTAACTTTATACATCAACTATTTGAATTTTGGGGGACACAAAATTTTTTGTTGTTTCATGGACCTTTCCCCATATCTTCCTTCTCTCCCTGGCTATTTTGGTTCTCAGTCACCTACATTTTGTCCCCAGGTTCCCAGGGGCCTTCTCTCGAGTCTACGAGCAACGGCAGACCCAGTGCCTCATCACCCAAAGCCCCCGACCCTGAGGGGCTGGCCAGGCCCGTCTCTCCCGACAGCCCGGAGATCCTCAGCGAGCTGCAGCAGTATGCCGACGTGGCCGCCGCCCGCGAGTCCCGCCAGAGCTCCCCCAGCTCCGCCGCCGGCCTGCCGGGCCCCCCTGCCCAGCTGGTGGGCGGCAGTGCCGTGCCTGGGGCCGCTCTCGGGACGGAGCCTCGACTTGGGAGCCACTGCCTCAACAGTTCCCTCCTGGTGACCGGCCAGCCCTGTGGTGACAGGCACCCAGTCTTGGACTTGAGGGGCCACAAGCGGAAGTTGGTCACACCATCTGTTGCCCAGGAGTCAGCCCGCCGGCGGTCCAGGAAGGGCCATCTGCCAGCCCCCGTGCAGCCGTATGAACACGGGTACACAGTTCCAGGCGGGTTCGCCATGCCGCCCGTCTCCTTAAACCATAACCTCACCGCCCCCTTCAGCTCCCAGGCTGGGGAGAACTCCCTGTTCATGGGCAACCCCCCCTCCTGCTACCAGCTGTCCAATCTGCTGGCAGATGCCCGCCTGGTGTTTCCAGTGACTACTGACCCTCTGGCGCCAGCAGGCCCCGTCAGTTCCTCCTCCACGGCTACCTCAGTCACTGCCAGCACCCCCTCCTTCATGCTGAACCCCTCTGTTCCAGGGATGCTGCCCAGCTACTCACTCCCGTTCTCACAGCCACTCCTGTCCGAGCCGAGGATGTTTGCGCCTTTCCCCACCCCTGTCTTGCCCACCAACCTCTCCCGGGGCCTGTCGGTCTACCCGGGCTACATGTCCTCCCACGCGGGCTACCCAGCTGGCGGCCTCCTCCAGCCCCAGGTGCCTCCGTTTGACTCTCCCGAGGTGGCTGAGGTGGGCTTCAGCTCCAATGATGACGAGGACAAGGACGATGACGTGATCGAGGTCACTGGGAAGTAGCTGGGAGCCCTCTCCGCCTCACTCAGGCCCCAGCAGGCTGCCACCACGCTGGAAGGCAGCCGTCTGGGCTTCTGAGAGCAGGGCACTTGGTCAGAAGAGGACAAGGAAGGGGGTGACCATGGTGGCAGGGCTCTGCTGCAGCTCAACAAGGAGGCATGAATTCCAGCAGGGCAGCCATCGCGGGAAATCAGGGACCCAAACAGGACTGGAGGGCCGAGCAGCCCGCCTCTTCCCGCCGCCTTGCTTACCTGTTGGCTCTCCCGCTTGCCCCTCTGAGTGTAGGCACTCACATCCCATCTCTTTGGGAACATTCTCTCCCAAGAGACCTGCCTTACCGGGTGACTTAGCTTGGCCTGGAGAAGGGAGGGGAGTGAGGGGGGCGGGTTAGGACGGAGTGGGCAGGGAGAGCAGACTGCGACTCCACGTGGAGTCTTTTTAGGGGGTGGGAAGGAAGCAGACCAGGTATGTGTGGTGTGTGTGTGTGTGTGTGTGTGTGTATGTACGTACATGTATGTAACAGCAGGGATGAAGTTGGGGGGGAAAGGGAGGGACGGATGAGGGGAAAAATGAATTTATCTTTTTAAAAATGGAGATGAGTGTGATGGTTTCGGCAGTTAGCATGAACGTCAGGGTGCACCCCGCAGAGCCAGGGAAGCCACACTTTCCTTCTCGTGGGTGAAGAGGAGCCGGGTAACCCGAGTCCTGGTTGTCAGAGCCACATTGTTGTGGAGTGTGGGAGAGACGATGGGAGAAATGGGCATGGCCCCCTGCCTCTCTGAGGCAGCCCTTTCCCGGGAGGGACGGCGGTGGGAGGAGCCTGTGCTGTGGGGCGAGATGGCGTCGAGGCTGGAAGGACATGTTTCACAGGATGGACCTGAGCCCCTGCCTGTCCCGGTGGCCTTGCCTGCCCTGCCTTCCCTGGTAGAGAGCTCAGTAATTTATTTCTTATGGGCAATTATTTATTATTTAGACTTTTCATGTGTCTTTTTGTTGTTATTGATAGTGGGAGGAGGAGGCTGGGGTAAGGAAGGGGGTAGGAGAAGGGAAAGGCAGTTTTAAGATACCCCAGACTCCATAGCTGCCGGCGAGTACACCCCTGAGGGTGGCGAACTGGCCATGGAAGGAAAGCTAGGCTTGGCCACGGTGTGCACCAAACAGCCACACTTGCGGGAAGACCAGGGAACCCCATGTCTGGAGAATTGGTGGATGCGACTCGTTCCACAGAGATGGAACCGGGGGGGGGGGGGGGGGGGCGTGGAGTTTGCTGTTGGAAAGTAAGTGACCCCAAATTTGGAGTTGCATCCTCCTCTGGTGACCTGAGAGGCAGGCTTGCTGTGCTGTGAATAGCGGCTGCATTGAGGGACAGACTGCTGATTTCCCATTGGGAAATGTGTTGGCTTCCCCAGCTCTCAGATGGTCGGTGTGGGCCTGCTGTCCGCTACCTCCATCCTCTGAAGGCACATGGAGGAGCCTTCCTCTACAGGAGCCTTAGGCCTGGCTTTGTCCAAAAAGAACATCAGCCATTCTGGGTCGACTCTTTCTTGCTGCCAGTGCCAGGGCGGGGCATCTAGGCTTCAGGCGAAACACTGGCTGTCTTCCACTTGGCGTCCCTGGCTGCTGAGGCCACTCCAGGCAGTTCTTGGGGTAAACACACCATCTCTATCTTCAGAGCTGCACCCCTCCCCGAGGGTCCTCACTGGGCAGCTGCTGCCCTGCCACCCTTGCCCTGGAGGCAGTTTAGTCAGATCACCCCTAGTAGCTGCTTCTGCAACTCTTTCTCCAGCTGATTTTCATTGTTGGGGGGGCCTTATATACTCGGGGTGTTGTCTCCAAAGAAGAGACAAGGAGATGGCTGATGGGGGTGTGCATGTACAAGTGTGTGTGTGTGTGCGCTGTCCGGTTACACCAAGAATGGGACTTAAGGCGCTCTTTTTCTGTTTTCATAAGCACCCTGTCAGACTCTTAACTCATAGAAGCCTTAGATCTACAACTTAGCTATGCAAATTATTTTAGTGATTTAAAACTAGCACCTCCAGCCAGTGCTTTCTCTTTCAGGTGCACCAGGAGCGGAGGGTACGTGGACTCAGCTGTGGGCTTTCGGGTTGAGGCTGGTGACGTGGGCGTGAGCTGCCCCAGACCTCCGGTTGGCTGAGCACGCTCACACCTTGGGCCACAGTTGATACCTCCAAGGCCCCTGAGCACTGAGATCCCAATGCGGGTGGGTGGGTGCGTGCGTGCGTGCGTGCGTGTGTGTCTCTAAGGAGGGGTCATTCTGTGTGCACCTCTAAAAATTCAGGCTCCAAGAATCCACAAACTATTCCAGCCAGGAATTGAGACTAGTCCCTGGAGAGATGGGCTTTGGAGAAACCGGGAAGGAATGGGTATTCTAAGGCAGCGTGTGCCCACTGTCGACCCAGTGCTTCCAGGGCCTGGGTCTTGCTTTAACTGGAGAGAAGCCATAGCTTCGGGAGGCAGACCTGGCTGGAGAAGGCTTTGTTTGAGATGTGCAGCTTATGCTGTGTAGGCAGGTGGGGTGGGGTCACAGGAAGTTGGAGTGCTACCAGTTCCATGTGTATTTTTTTAATGACCATGAAAACTCTCCTGACTTTCCTGCTGTCTCTTCCTGAGCGCTGGTAGGCAGTGAGCATGTGTGTGAGGGAAGCAGGAACTGTCTCGGAGGCCAAGAACCATGTTTTGCAGCTTCTTTGACAGAGACACTTGCTGGTGGCTCCCACCTGCCATCCGGGCCTGCGTGAGGGAGGTGGGGATTGGCCTGGGCGTTTTCCCCTCATCTTCCACAGAAGCCCCATCAGGCTGGTGCAGCCTGAGTTCTCACCAAGGGACTATGGTACAGCTTGATTCAGATTACCACGTGTAGTGATGTGCGGTTTCCTTTTCTTAGTATCTTTGTGGATAAAAACTGAACAGAGACAGAGTAGCCACTTAAGTAAGAAAGTAAGTGAACCCTGTTGGATCAGATCAGCTTTGGCCAAGTCTTCACCATCTCGGATTGTGCTTCAGCATCTGTCTTGTCATCTCCCGCCTTCAGGATACCGCTGGTCCTTGGAGCTCTCTTCCCTAGGAATCAGTGATGAAATTTTATACTGGTGACTCACAACTAAATGTGACCTTTCCCACTCCAGGTCTGAAGCAGAGCTAGGGGAGTTTTGCTGATGGGTTGAAACAGTCAACCAAACCTTAGGCATCGGGGGCCTGTCACTCCCAGGCATCAGCAGAGCAAGTTGTTGGTTTCAGCCCGCAAACCTGGCCTTACTCCGGAACTGAGTGCTCGTCCCGTGTGGAAGGTCTGGGGGCTTTACATTCCTTGTTCCTAGTGTTCCTGGCCATGACCCCTTCCTCCTGTTTCCCAGTTCCTGTGATTCCTCAGTCTCCCTTCCAACCATGGCCTCCTGCACACCCAGCTAAGTGGCTCTCTTGCCACCAAAGCTCCTGAGAAAGGGGCTCCTTTGCCCAGTGGACCGCAGGAGACTTTGTGGCCCTCTGCTCACTGTTCCCAGGAACCTGCCCCTCCAGGCCTGTCTGAGTGCTTCGCTCTCCATCCTTCACCCTCCCCATCCATTCCCCTCCTCCTGGCGCTTCTCTTCTGCCCTGTGCACTCCGCTGTTACACCTACATGTCTGTCTGTGCCACTAGCTTGGCCCTGGGCCTTTATGAATACCCAAGTCTTACGATGAGCTTCCTGAGCAGGCAATGTCCAACTTCTTCGCTCTTCAGGGACTGAGCCTGCCTCTCTCCCCTCTCGGGCCTGTGACCGAGGAATAGGTGCATCTGAGTCCGGGCGAGGTAGCCAGGCTGGGAGAGATTTGGGTACTTTCTGTTACCACTACTGGGGTGATATTTGGAGGGGGGACCTCATACTGTGACCTGATCCAGGACCCTCCTCTGGGAGAGAGCTCAGCCCAGGTGTGTGTATGTGTGTGTGCATGTGTGCCTGTGAGAGTGTGTGTGCACATGCACACACCTGCTCATGTGCACATGAGTGTAAACTGACTTGTCTGGTTGTGTTACTCAGGGTGGGCTGGGGACTCGCCAGAAGAATCCCCTTAGCCCGCTCAGACTGGCTTTTCCTGTGCCCTTCCCAGAGGGCAGGGAAGGGGGTCCAGGTGGGTTGAGGGGTCGCAGTGGATAACCACTAAGGCCACATTGCTGTCAGGAGGGGGGGGGAGGTTTGGGGCCCCAGGGACCTGGCACCTGGCTTTGGTTTTCCGTCTTCTTTCCTCAGGACGCCCCCTGAGGCCTGGGATTGCACCTGGCTCTGAGGAGCACCTGTGGCTGGTGCTCGGCCGGTGCAGTCATGGGCTTCCCTCCTCGCAGGGCAGGTGCCCCTGCCCCAGAGACTGGGCAACTGGCTGTTTCTATGACGTATTTATTTTTACTTGTGTTTCATGTCACTTTTTTAAAGCAAACAGAACAATTGTAAGTCAGTATAACTGCCTATCAGTTTTCTTTATTTCTCTTTTTGTAAAATAAAATTTAAACTCAAGAAGGCAATGTTGTTTGATCAAGGAATTGTCTGCACAGCTGTTTGGGAAGTGGTGAAAGGGATATAACCACATAGAGGGATAGCATGGGGGGGGACGCAACGCAGACCCTGCAGGTGATGGTGCCGGGGAGTTCCTAGCCGCTTCCTGCCTTTGCTCACTGACAGGACTGCCTTTCCGAGGACACAGGGAAGCTGCCTCGGGACAGGCTCCTGATGGGCCTCAGCCTGCAGGGGCCGAGTGGCAGGGGCCTTGTCAGGAGTTGGAGGGTGGAACCACTGCTTCCCAGAGAAGGAACCAGGGCTTTGGGACCTGAGGAGCTGGGGGAGGAGGGGAGGAGCCCTGGGAAAACTTCCTCTGGAAATTTACTAAGGGAGAATTAGAGCCTCTGTGGGGATTCCTTGGATAGAGGAAGGCAGGAGACAAAGGCCAAATCGGGGCTCATGAGGGAGAATGTGTGCTTTTGGGGCTTAGCACTAGGAGTGGAGCATGGGTGGGGCATGGCCAGGTGAGCCTCTCTGCTCAGACGCCACCCTCCACCCCATTTCCCCGACCCTCGACCCCCAGGAAAGTGTCCTGGCTGCTGCCTTCTGGTGGCCAGCGGAGGCCTCGCAGGAATCCTACAAGGGCGGGGCTTGCTCTGAGAGGAAGTCTAAGGCTGATGGCTTGCCGTCCTAGTAGCGCTGAAGCAACTAAGGCCCACCCTGAATTCTGACGTGGGGCCCTGGAGTTCCCTGGCCAGGCTAAAGGAAGTGAGCAGTGCCCTAGCCGGTTTGGCTTTGTGGGTAGAGCTGTCAGCCTGTGGACTGAAAGGTTGTGGGTTTGATTCCAGTCAAGGGCACAGGCCTGGGTTTTGGGCTCAATCCCCAGTGAGGGGCGTGCAGGAGGCAGCGATCCATGATTCTCATCATTGATGTTTCTATCTCCCTCTCCCTTCCTCTCTGCAATCAATAAAAATATATTCTTTAAAAAAAAAAAAAAAAGTAAACAGGACCAGATAAGGAAAGGGCAGCTCCGGACAAGGGTATCATGGGAGAAGTCCACAAGTTTCTGAGAAGGGAATCAACCCAGCGGCTGTCAGGGCCAGTGCACAGCCCTCCCTCGCCCAGGAAGTGCTTCCATTGTATGACCCCTGCCCAAAGGGTTTGACCAGGTGCCTGGTGTTCACAAGTGGAACAACTGCCACGACCCTGCGGGCTTAGCCCAAAGTGCCCAGGGCTTCCCAGGGGTGGCCCTGTGGGGGAGGAGGGAACATGGAGCTGGGGAAAGGAAGTTGTGAGAGTCTGTGCCCAGTCTGCAGCAGGGGCAGTGAGCTCTGCAATAAAGTGAGTGCCTTCCCAAGCATCCAACCTCTGTGTCAGGTGCACCGAGGTAACTCTTGGTCCAGCAAGACTTGCTTCTACTGCAAGACTGGGCCGCTCAGGAGGGCAGGGTTTTTATGGTTTTACCTTTGGGGCCCTAAATGGGCTTGTAGATCCTTAGAAAGAGGAGCTGAAGATGGAACCTGTCTTGAAGGAGCTCACACTTGGCCGGGGAATTACCTGGTACATGCTCAGCTGAGGGCAGACCAGTCTCGCCCAGCTGCATCCAGGCGCTGTGGGAGGAGCCTGAGGAGGGGGCGTGGCCCTGGCGAGCTCCCCGGGGGTGGGGCCTTGGGGTTTTGTTGTTGTTCCCTTGGTGTCCGCAGCCCCTAGGACTGTCCCGGCATGGTGGGTGGGTGACAGGTCCGCCTGTGCTTTGCGTGGCGGGTGGAGTGCGATGGAGCTGGGGGCAGAAGCTGATGTGTGTGCTGTCCGGAGCTTGGCTCCACTTCCTTGCGCTCAGATGGGGCCTCAGTTCACTCCGCTCTAGGCGGGGGGCAAGTGGCCCTGCCTCGCTGGGACCACGGGCCGCAGAAATGCCGGAAACTTCGCCCAACGCTCCTCTCTGGCGCCGGCTTCCCAGACCCCAGCCCGGCGCCCCGGCGCAGCCCACCCGGTAGCCTTCCCTTCGCGCCCGGGGCCGCGCCGCCCCGGTGCCCTCGCCGCCCCAGAGGCCCCGGGCTCCTCGCGCCGCCATCCCCCGGCGTGCGGGAGGCGAGAAGGTGCCGGCGCGCCCCGCCCCCGGCGGCTCCCGAGGACGGACGCACGCTCGTTGCCATGGAGACGCGGCGGGGCGGGCCGCCGCCCTCCCGGCCCCGCGCGCACGCGCCCACGGCCACGGCCACGTCCCGCCGCGAGAGGGGGCGGAGCGAGCGTGCGAGGCGGGCGCGCGCAGGCTCCGCGACCGGACCCGGAGCCGCCTGCGCGTCGGCGTCCGCGGCGGGTGGCGGCTGAGGTGAGCCCGGGCCGGAGGGGCGCGTTCCCGCCGGGCCGCCTCCCGCGCGCCGGGGGCCTGGGACCTCCGTCCGCCCGGGCGCGGCCCCCTCCCTCCGTGACCCCCGCGGCCTAGGCCGCCTCCGTGCACCTCGACTCCCTGACCCCTGGCCCCGGCCGGGTCCGAGGGCCCTGAGCGCGGCGACCTTGGTCCGGCCCTGCGCCCCCGGCCGCCGGTCTCGGCTGCGGCGCGGGCCGGTCCCGAGGCCGCTGAGCCGAGGGTGGGGCGGGGACGGAGGCAGGAGCCGCACTGGAACTCCGCCCGTCTCCCGAGCCCGCCGCGCGGCTGCTGCGAACTTTGGCGCCCCCCGAAGTTAGGGAGGCGCCGGGGTCCCCTGAGGTCGCAGCTGAGGAGAAGGGGGCGGGGCCCAGGGGCGCCCGGAGCGCAGGCCTCGCTGCCCGGCCCGCCCGCGGCGGCTCCTTTAAGGGCCGGCGCCGCACGTGAGCGGCTCCAGGAAGCCGCGCGCACCGCCGCCTGGGACCCGGCACCGGGAGGCGACACCCAGCGGCCCGGGCGGGGCCGGCCGCCCAGGCTCAGCAGGAGCCGTCCCGGGCCGGCGCGGGGCTGCAGCCCTCCTCGCAGGCGTCTCTTCGAGACCTGGGGCCGGAGCGGCCCCGGCGCAGGGGACTCCGTGAGGCCGAGCCGGGCTTCTCATTCCCCCGAGGGGCCGTGGTGGTGAGGCCGCCGCAGCCCGGTGATGGGGGCGCGGCTCTTCGGAGGCCCCCGGTCAGCGGTCCTTCTCTCTGCCCCCAGCACTGGAGCGCCTGGAGCCCTGGGTCGCAGCCATGAGTTGCTGAGAGGGAGCCTGGCTTTCCAGGTGAGCCCCAGCCCTGCCCTCTGCTCGGTCCGCCCCCCCCCCCCGCGCCCCAGGGGAGGGGGGTGGATTCACTTTGCTCCCCGCCTTCCCTTCCCCTGCTGATGGAAGCTCTGGGCCCTCAGGCTTATTCCCCCCTTTCGGAGCCCTCCGGAGGGAGAGGAAGAGGAAGGTGGGGACTGAGTTGTTTGGGGGGACGGGGAGTGTTCAGCCCGGAGGGGAGGCCAGACGAAGACGGTCACTCCCCAGGCTGCTGGGAGAGGAGACAGAGCGCTGGGCTGAGGGCCTGGGCTTTCCTGGAAATCCTGTCGCTGGGAGGACAGGGGAAGTGGAAAAGGCGGAAAGAGGCTGCAGCCCGCCCTCTGCCTGCATGCTGGTCCAGGTCTGTTTGGTGCCGGTGTGACCTCCCCCCAGTCCCTTCCTCTCTGCGCACTGACTTCCCACCCGGCCCGCCTGGTTCTGAGGACTCAGGAAGTAGTGCCTTTGATCATGTAGACAGTGGCTGGCCTCTAGTTCAGTACTTAGTGGACGATCCGTCATCATCGTCGTCAAAGAAAACGGAGGAGCAATGGGGCCAGCTGAGCAGGACAGGGCATGGCGGCCAAAGCGCGGCTGTGGGGGCAGGACCCGGTGGGTGCGAGCACCCGTGGGAGATGCCGCAGCATCCGGACATTCGCTGTGCTTCTCTGTGAGGGAGGAAGCCCTGTGTGCAGCTGACTCCCAGACAGTGTTTTCAGCAGAAGGTTTGACACACACAACCCACAGGGAGCAAGTGATTTTATAGAGCTTTGGGTACAAGTGTTGACTTTCAGCGTGCCCAAAACTTTTAAATTTTAAATATTTGGGCTCACATGCTTCCCTTCCTCTTTAAACAGTCTTCTCAGTACTTTGGCCCCCTACCCCCCACCCCCACCCAGGCCACTCCATTCAACAGCAGGGTTAGGACTCCGCCCCCAGCAGGGTGGTGGGCTGGGCACACACACCAGCTTCTGGGGTGCCCCTAGGCCTGGATCGTTTGCCCCTCCATTCATTCTGAAATGAATGTCTTTATTGTTTGTATTGTAGGAACAGGAGGAATGGGGAAAGGCCAGTGGGGAGGAGGGAGAATTGTCAGATAAATGACATACACACAAAAAAGTAAAAAAGACACCCCCACACACACACATACACACCCCCTCCCAAGATGACTTTTTTAAAAATGTATATTTTATTGACTTTTTACAGAGAGGAAGGGAGAGTGATAGAGAGCTAGAAACATCGATCAGCTGCCTCCTGCACAGCCCCCCACTGGGGATGTGCCCGCAACCCAGGTACATGTCCTTGACCTGAATCGAACTCGGGACCTTTAAGTCCACAGACTGATGCTCTATCCACTGAGCCAAACCGGTTTCGGCTGGCCAGCACTCTTCCTCCACGGAATGAACCGCTCCGGCCAGGGACCAGTAACTGTTGCTTCTCCCTGTTGTGTGTCTCCCCTTCAGCAGCCTTTTCCTACTCCTCGAGGCTTCTAATCTGTGGGCTGAAGAAGTGGGCTGAAGCTTGTTAGCACTGGGGCTCAAGCCTGGGAAGCGCAGCCTGAGTTTTGGTTGTTTTGATCTGTGTCCCCTGGTTCTGGGTGGGTGAGCTTGCTGGATAGCAAGATTCCTCAGGCCCGACGATGTGCTTAGCAAAGGAGAATGTCCTAGGAGAGTCTCTTTCTGGGGCACCCCCCCCCATCCCGTTTGTTCCTCGTGGTTTCCCTGTTTGTTAATAAGTGTCCGGCCCCTGGCACCAGCTTGTCCTCTGCCTGGCAGTGGCCCATGAGGCTTGGGGAGGCTGGGCAGGTAGTGTGGCTTAGCTGGGGGGGAGGAAGAGGCCAGGTGGGGGAAGGGCAGGCTGACTGAGGTCTGGTTCATCTCAGGGGAGGCTGGCCAGGGCTGGGAACATGTCCCCGGCTGACTCACTCTTGGGCCCTCTATGACTCAGTCTCCCCAGGTATGACCCAGGCTGCCAGCTGACGGGCACAGCAGCCCCGAGAGCCTCAGTGATTGTGGTTAAGAAATAAGGAGGCCTGTGGCTTCAGTCATCCTTTGTAGCTCCCTTCTAGGTCACTCCATGGGTAAACACCTCTGGCCACTCCTCCTCTCCTGGGTCAGAGCACCCAAGGCAGGGCTGGGGTTGGGCCAGAACAGGCTGGCGGGCAGGTGGGCACACTGGTCAGAGCAGGCTGCCAGCCTCTCTCTCCTGTCTCCTCTGCAGCTGCCGTGGGGTGCAGCGTCGGGGGCGCAGAGCCATGTCGGACCTGCTGCTGCTGGGCCTCATTGGGGGCCTGACTCTGCTGCTGCTGCTGACCCTGCTGGCCTTCGCCAGGTCCTCGGGGCTGCTGGCCAGGGTGGCAGTGAGCGCCGGCTCACCCCCCTTCCGCAATGTCACTGTGGCCTACAAGTTCCACGTGGGGCCCTACAGCGAGACGGGGCGGCTGTTCACCGAGAGCTGCAGTGTCTGCCCCAGGCTCCGCTCCATCGCCGTCTACTACGACAGCCCGCACATGGTAAGGGGCCTCCTGCCCTGTGGACGGGCGTGGGGCAGGGCTGGTTGGGGGAGGGGCATGTTGGCGTCTAAGGAAGTGGTGGGAAAATCTTCGAGTTGGCCCTGCAGACCCCTCCTCTCTGAGCTCAAAGCTCCCTTCAGATTTAGCCTCCTAGGAGTGTGCTGGTTTCCTCTTGCCCAGGCCCCATTCCCCTGACTCCCTATGGGCCTCAGAGTGCAGGGGACCATACCGCTAGGAGGCCCTAGCCAGGCTTTCATCTGCTGCCTCCTCCCTTCTGTCCCCCCTTCCCTCACCCCCATTTGCGGCCAGTGCTGTAAGGCCAGGCCTTCAGATCCTGCACTCCGTTTGGGGTCATGTCTGTCTTGGTATTTCTTTGCCTTCCCTTTCTCAGTTCCCCTGCTGCGATGCCAGGTTCTCAAGGGCTGAGGGGGTAGGCTCTGGACGTGGGACTTGGAATCTCCCCCACCCCCACCCCCCGGCATTCTGGCGACCCCTGACCTGTTTATAAGGCATCGCTTGGGATGTCAAGTTGCCTGGTTTGGAGAGGGCCTTGGGGGCAAGTGGAGCCAGGTGAGCTGCCCAGAATGCCAGAGATGCTGAGGTCGGGGGCTAAGCCGGCATCACTGGCACCCTGTGGGCGTCCAGCTGCACTGCAGCCTGCTGTGAGTCAGGGCTCGCCAATGTGGCCGCCTGCAATGCCAGGGGCGGTGCTCACAGCTGGCAGCCCTGCGAAGGTTCTTCAGCCTCCAGCTCTGAGCCTTGGCAAACCAGGCATTTGGAATCCCCAGCTCTGGTTTCCTTGCCTGGAGAGCTCACGTGGGCAGGGCCCACAGCCTCCCCATTGTCTCCTGCCCCGGCCTCACTGGGGCACTCAGTCAAAACAAGGGTGTGCTGGCCCTCTCTGCCTGCTTCTGCTCACGCCCGCGCCCTGGAGATGAGCAGACGGGGCCCCGCCCCCAGGAAGCTTCCTGCGGTTGGCAAGTCAGGCTCACACAACTGAATCTCCAACAAGGCGTGGTGCTCCGTGCCCACAGAACTCTGTGCTGTGGGTTTGGAGGAGGGTGCCTCTCGTCTGCCAGGGAGGCCCAGGGAGGTGCTAGATTTCAGCTGGGCCTTCTGCCCAAGTGGGATTCTGCTCTGCCGGGAAGGGCCTCGTGGCTAAGGGAACCGCAGCGGCCAGGGCCTGCAGACGTAGGGTGACTAGGGAAGCCGGCAGGACACAGGTGGGGCGTGAAGAAAGAGATAGGAGGGTTCGCGGGGCCAGGCAGGGGGAGGAAAGGTGCAGCACAACTTGCCATCTGCGGTTTAGGAAGCTGCTGGGTGCCAGGTGGAGGAAGGAAGGAGACAATGCGAGAGGCCAGGGAGGGCAGTGGGCTGGTCTCTGGTGAGAGGTGACATAAGCTGGTTGAGGGATGAGTAGACATTAAGGTTTTGAGGTCGCACAGCTGGGTGACGGCAGTAAGTGGGAGTCAAAAGCACTGGGACCAAAATGAGAGGGGGCAGGCCCGTGGAAAGCTCCTGGGCAGGGTGCCCCACTCCCACCCTGCCCGAGCCTCTCTTGGGTAAGTCCCGGCCCCTCCTTCCACACCTGGCCTCTGTAAGCCCCCGGGGGAAGGAAGGAGGAGCGGAGGGGCGTCCTGTGGCTTCCTCTTTCCTCGTGGGCTTGCCCACCTGTTCCCGAAGCTACATGTTGCCTGTTGCCTCGGTTGGAGGGGCTCATTCCAGGCGGGGAAGTGGCCAGGCAGCAGGTTACCTGGAGTACGTACTGGAGGCTGGTCCAGGGAAAAGTGAGATAGGAGATCCCTGGCTCGTGGCACTCTCCTGACCCAGCAGCCACTGCTTCCAGGCAGCCCACCATGCAGCTCTCCCGGAAGTGCAGTAGACCCTGTGGGCCGCCAGGCTTAGCTGGGTACTGCCTGACTTGGGTGCCAGTTTGGGGACCATGGCCTGGGAATGTGGCCTGGGAAAATAGCTTTGAGGCCAGCATTTGACGATTCTGGTTCGTCTCTTCACTGTCCTGCTGTGTGGTCTTGGGCATTTACATAACCTCTCTGAGTCTCCATTTCCTTATCTGCAGTGTGTGTTAAAATCCCTGCCCTCATAGGTAGGCTGGCAAGGGATAAAGTGGCACAGGTGAGGCATTCACCCCAGCTCCTGGTCCTCAACAGATATTTAACAGCAACAATAAAAAGGGTGGGAAAGACATGCTAATTAGGTGTGCTGCATGGTTAGGCTGAGTCCTGGTGATCCAGGCCTAAACCGTGGCCCAACAGGACATTGGCCAGCACTGAGGATGGTCAGAGTGGCCCCTCTGGTTCTGTCCCTCCCAGGCCTGGGTCACTCTAGGATACCTGCGTCCCATTCAGAGTTGGGTCACCTCCTGACACCTGGATGTGTGTCAGGGATGCTTAGTCCCCACCTATCTGGGAGCTGGCACAGATCCTAAAAGCTTCAGGGAAGCCCGGACCTCTGGGAGTTCATGGCTGTCGCAGGACCTGAGGCCACAGGCCCACGCTGGTGGTGCTTAGAGGACACTGCAGAGCAGGTAGCAGGAGTTGAGGTGCTTCTCTCAGGTCACTTGCCATTTTTTGTTTCGAATGAACAAATATTGTGTCACCTGCTGGGCACTGGGGCACCACGGAGACCAGGGAGCCCCGCCCTCAGGCCCTCTCGGTGGAGGGTGTCGGGAGCCTGGACAAGAGGTCTCTCCAGTCAGTCCTGAGGGAGCCTGGGAACCCAAGCCTTATGCTCCTGGGCGCCCCCACCCCCACCCCCCAGCAGTGGTCAGCTTGGGGCCCTGCATATTGTGGTTCGGGAAAGGAAGGGATGGGCTGTCAGCTGAGCTGTCTGAGTGCCCATCCCCTCTTTCTCCCTCCCCAGCTCAGCCCAGCGGGAGCCAGACCCCCTGCTCTGTGAGCATGGGGAGGAAGGGAGACTATTTCAGGCTCTGACAGCCAGTCGGCAGTGAGGGACCCCGCGGAGAGCTGGCCACCTGCTGCGGATGCTGCCCAGCCCCTGAGGTGTGGACTGACAGCTCCCTAGCCACGCCCCTTCCAGGCCTCAGCTGGCCCCGGGGAGGCGGGTTCCCAGACAGGCCTCACCTGGTCTGGCTGTGGGCCCAGGAAGTCACACAGGAAAGGGATGGCTGTGTGAGCTCCACCGGCTCTCTGGACCTCAGAAACAGCGTTGGTAACAGTGTTGACTGCACAGTGCCGCTTATTTTATTTTTATATATTTTTATTGGTTTCAGAGAAGAAAGGAGAGGGAGAGATAGAAACGTCAACGATGAGAGAGAATCATGGATCAGCTGCATCCTGCAGGCCCCCTACTGGGGATCAAGCCTACAACCTGGGTATGGGCCCTTGACTGGAATTGAACCTGGGACCCTTCAGTCTGCAGGCCGACACTGTCCACTGAGCAACACTGGCTAGGGCGGTACAGTGCTGTTTCGAAAAGGAGCTGATGTGTGGGAGACAGCAGCTGGGGAGGGTGGGAGCACCTTGTCAGGTACACCTGGTGCTAGGATTATGCCTGGGAGTGAACAATGCCCTGGCACACTTCTAGGTGGGAGTGCCCAGAAAGCACCTGGATCCCACTCTGGAGATGGGCGTCCTGCGGACTCAGCTCCCCTCAGCCTGAAGTTCAGGTCCTCCCCTCTGGCCCACGGTCTGCGTTGCCCAGGTCCTTCCTGACTAGTGCCCAGGGTAGTGGGACCTGCAGGGCTTGGTGTGTTGGCCTGTAGGACTCAGGAGGGTAAGTGAGTCCACGGTTCGGCCTCCGGCCTTGGGCAGGTGCGGCTGTTCTGTTCCCCTGGGGGCGCCCGTGCCAGTGAAGGCACTGTTCCTGCTCTTGTTGCCGGGGGCAGCTCTGGGCTGGGTAGGCTAGCCAGGGAGGAGTCAGGCAAGCCCCTGGGCCTGGGCATGGCAGACAGTGAGGTTATGGAGGTGTGGGCCTGCGGCTGACCGTGTCTACTGAACTCAGGGCCTAGGTTTGGCCTGAGCCAGAGGACACCATTTTGCTGCCTGGTTCCTGGAAGATAATCCATCTTGTCCAGTTTCCAGACGCAGTGTGGTCTCTAAGCAGCTCTCTTCATTCTGGTCTCTCGGGTCCTGGAGGCCTCTCCAGGCCTGGAGCTTTAAGGTTCAGGCAGGACCCCCTTGCCCCACCTCACATACTGACTCAGGAGGCCTCACAGCCCAGAGCAGAGGCTCTGCTGTTCTTGCTTTCAGGGCAGGTTCTGAATGGCCTACCTTCACCCAAAGTGCTGGGTCCCCTACCTTGGTTCCCTCTCCCCGGTGCATTCCGTGCCGGTGCTGGTTCTGTCCCAGGTACCCAGAGAAATGCCTGTTACAGGGAGGAAGGGAGCAGACAGGTGGGATTGGTAAGCCCAGGCTACCTCAGGTGGGTGGGGTTCTGTCCATCAGGACATTCCCACCTTCTGAGTCCTTTTCCACCTCGGTGGCCATCCCCCTTGAGGCGGGTCTGGCTGGCCGGGGAGCCAGGGAGCCCCTCTGCTCCGAGACCACCCCTGCCACTTGCCAGCTGGTCTGAGGGCCTGTCTCACCTCCTTGCTGGTGCTGATTCCGCTTCCTCCCAGCCCCAGCTCAGTATGGGGTACTTGGCAGGAGGTGAGCTTGCTGAATAGCCCCCGAGCAGGTGAGGGCAGTGAGAATCCTCACTTGTGGAACTGAGGGGGTGCTTAGGCAGGAAGGGAGCACCTGTGCCCCAAACGCCTCCAGGGTTTCAGGAGCCTCGTCTCCTTATTGGCTGCTTAACTGACCTGTGAGAGGAATTCCTCCTTTTTTCTTTTCTTTTTTTAATTTTTTTAAATTTTTAAATTTTTAAAAAAATTTTTATTGTTTTTTTTTTAATCAATCTTTATTGTTCATATTATTACAAAGGTTCCTCATTTCTTCCCCCCTCCACCAGGTTCCCACCCCACCCTCCACACCCCCCATTGTCCTCATCCATAGGTGCACAGTTTATGTTCAGTCTCTTCCTCCCTCCCTTTCCCCCGAGAACAGTTTTTTTTTTAATTTTTAAAAAAAATGTATTTTATTGACTTTTTACAGAGAGGAAGGGAGAGGAATAGAGAGTTAGAAACATCAATGAGAGAGAAACATTGATTAGCTGCCTCCTACACATCCCCTACCAGGGATGTGCCTGCAACCAAGGTACATGCCCTTGACTGGGATCGAACCTGGGACCCTTCAGTCCCCAGGCCGATGCTCTATCCACTGAGCCAAACCAGCCAGGGCTTTCTTTTCTTTTTTGAAAAAAATAAGTTTATTGATTTCAGAGAGGAAGGGAGAGGGAGAGGGAGATAGAAACATCAATGATGAGGAGACTCTGGAGTAGGACGAGGAAGGACATTCCAGGCAGAGGAAGTAGCTTGCGCAGAGGCGGGGAGCATGGGAGGCATGGCATGTGTAGGGAGTTGCACACACTAGTGCTATGTGGGCCTGTGTGGGGTGTGGTGGGAGAGGAGGCTGGCAAGGTGAGCCTGGCCAGAGCCTGGGTTTGTCCCTCCTTCTGCTACTCAGGCATGCAGTGGGCACCTGCCCACCTGGGCTCTAGGCCCCGCGGGCACCTCGGGATGCAGAAACGGTGCCAGTTGAGTGCGGGCAATTCTGGGCAAGGTCGTGTGGGCCAGTGAGATGGCCTTGCGTGCTGGGCTCGAGTGTCATCCTGGAGGTGAGTTGGGAACCCTTCGTTCCAACGAAGCAGGAGTATCACAGACGTGCTGGTGCCTTTTGGGGGCTGAGGAAGCAGGAGTATCACAGACGTGCTGGTGCCTTTTGGGGGCTGGAGCTGCTGAAGTGATCCCAGGAAAGACCCTCGGACCCAAACCCAGGCAGTCTAGGGGTTGCGAGAGATGAAGGAACCTCCTGTCCAAATGTCCATGTACCTTATGGTGGATCTTTCTTTTGTCCCGCCCAGGCTGCTGGAGTCAGGAATGGGAAGGCAGGCTTTTCAGCAGGCACCGACCCTGCCAACCTCCAGTCTTTCGGGCCTGCCTCCTCTTAGGGTGTGAAGTGGGGCCGTGGCACCATCTAGAGACAAGATTTGGAACTGCAGGGATCTCCAGCCTGGGTGGGTGGGAGGAGCCTCAGGCCAGAGAAGTGACTGCTGCTAAGAGGACTTGATATGGGGAAGAGTTTACAGCAAAGTGTTGGTGTGGGAGGTGGGGTGCCATGAGCCTCCCTACAGCTCCCTGAGAGAGGATGTTTGTACCTGAAGGATGGGCAGGGAGGGGGGACGTGTTCATAGGTTTGGGTGGATAGGCATTCTAGGCCAAGGCTCACTTACCTGGCCTGTGTCATCGCTGCTAATAACCCACAGCGGTTATGGTGCATTTGCTGAGTGCTGGCCCAGCCTCGGGCCTCAGGCAGAGGCTTTAGTGTGAAGCTCTGTATGTGGATATCAGGGGACTGGGCTCCAGGAAACCAAGGAACTTGCCCGGAATCACATGACTCAGGACTCACACCCGGCCTGCCTCTTTGCAGAGGTGTGGTCCCGACCACTGTACCCTGCTTCCTGCCACTAACGCCCTGAGCCAGGCTTAATGCCCTGGGACTCAAGGGCAGCAAGGACCCAGAGCCGCAGGGAGCCGGAGTGACCCCCAGGAACTGCGTAGAGGTGAGAGCCAGGCAGAGTGCTCCGCCCAGGGCAGGCTGCGTAGCCAGGTAGAAAGGCAGAGCAGAGCTGAGGGCCCAGGGCTGTTGACAGGGCTTGGAAAGGCCGGAGGGAGGGCCAAGGCGAGAACAGGTGACAGTGGCTTCACAGTGCTGAGAAGGCGGGCTGGGAGAGACCAAGTGGAGGCAGAGTGTAAGTGTAGGGGCCAGCGGGCCCTGTGCATCCGGGACCAGGAGCGCCAGGGATTGAGAGCTCGCAGTCTGCGGTCAGTCTCTGATTCAGAAACATATTTGCCCCTGGGGGCTCAGTCCGGGGGTGGTGGGGGCAGGCTCAGGGTGGCCGGAGGAGAAGCAAGTGCTGGGCCTCGCAGGCCTGGAGTCAGGCCTAGGAAGTGTCAGGGACTCACACAGGCACCCCACGGGCGGGGTTGGTGGGAGACGGGGAATGCTGGGCCCAGGGGCCCAGAAAGACTCGGAGGGACCAGCCACCTCTCGCCTAGCAGGAAAGGGGCAGGGCCTGGACCGGGCATGGGCTGAGAGGAGGCCTGGAGACTGAGGGAACGGGGAAGGGCTCTCACACATTTCATCAGCCCACAGTTCCACGCACTCTTGCTTTCTGCAGCCCCTCTACAGCCAGCATGGGGCCTGGCATGCTTCTGGAGGAATGCGGAGGGCCATGAACGGGTCCCAGCAAGAAAGCAGTGCTCTCCATCCTGATGTCTGGGGCTGCATGATCTCCTGGAGCTGGTGGTTCTGCCAGGCCTGAGCTGGCACAGAACCCAGGTCTGAGGGCCTCCTTCCTTTGCTCAACACAGACACCGTGCTCTCCCTCCCCAGGTGCCCCCCGAGAAGTGCCGCTGTGCAGTGGGCAGCATTCTGAGTGAAGGGGAGGAGGCGCCCTCCTCTGAGCTCATCCAGCTCTACCAGAAATTTGGCTTCAAGGTGTTCTCCTTCCCGGCACCCAGCCACGTGGTGACAGCCACCTTCCCCTACACCACCGCCCTGTCCATCTGGCTGGCTGCCCGTCGCGTCCATCCTGCCCTGGATGCCTACATCAAGGTGAGACAGGCCTGGAGTGTGTGCGCCGGAGCGGTGGGTGCAGCCAGTACTTTGAGTGGAAGCCAGGGAGGACTTGGCAGCTGGGAGGGCAGCACCCTGGGGTCCTGTGGGGCGGGAAGATGGGCAGAGGCTGCTGGCATCTCCTCGATGTCCAAGACTTTGTGGGCACCGGAGCGTCTGCTGGGAGCATAGGGAGCTCGTGCAGAAGCCTGCCCTGGCCAGTTCAGCTGTGCTTGGACCAGAGACGTCCTCAGTGCCCAGTGCCCACTGCAGACTCAGAAGGGTGGACAGGCCTCCTGGCCCCATCTGGAGGCCTGCGGCTCCCAGTGGCTGGCAGGCGAGGGTCCGTGTGTTGGCTCCGGCCCTGCCTCTTATGGGGTCATGTCCCCGTTTCCTGTGCCCAGGACTGGGCCTCGTCTCCTTCAGTTCCTGGTCTGTTTGTTGGCAATGCTGGCAGACCCGTCTGAGCGGAGGAAGCCAGAGAGCCAGCCGCCAGGAGATTTTTTTAACTTTCCCTGTTGCACATCCTTCTTTGTCTAAAACATTTTGGGAACTCGGGCGCTAGGGCAGTGAGTTTGGGCTTGGAAGCCATTGCCTAGTCCCCTGTCCAGCTTGTGTGTATGAAGGTGCTGTGCTGGACACGGTGGGAGATGCTGTGCATGAGATAGGCATGTACAGAGAGGTGTGAGATAGTGTCAGACAGGAATGGGAGGCACAGCACAGGAAGAGCAGGGTGAGAAAGGCAGGGGCCAGCGTGGACCGAGTGGCCAGGACAACCTTTCGGAGGAGTAACCTCGGGCACAATTCTGGAGGAGCCCTTGGGGAGGGAGGAGAGGGCTCTGAGCCCAGGGAGGGGGCGCGGAGAGGGGCTGTGGGAGGCGCTGCAGTGTTCCAGCAGCAAAGTAACCTGGTCTGGGCTGGAGGGACGGGTCCTGGCTTGGGGCTGTCACAGAGTCTAGTGTGCCCGGGCTTGGGCTGGCTGTGGCTCTAGAGATGCAGACAAGGTGGATACTCACTGTCCTTGGGGAGCACTGGGGGACCCGGGTGAATGGCATGTTGGGGAGGAGAGAGTATGGGAGGAGTCAGCAGGAATGTGAACTCAGTGGGTTTGCAGGGACCTGGTGGCTTTCTTCTCCAGAGCAGCTTGGCCAAGGGACAGGGCCTCTGTGATGGAAATGGAAGCTCAGACCGGCTGGGCTGAGGGAGCAGTCCAGGAGTGGGGCCTGGTTGACCGGCCGTGGCCTTGGTGGTCAAGAAGAGGAGCAGCGGGAGGGCAGCACACAGGTTTCTTTTGGGAGCTGGGGTGGCAGCCGAGGGGTTGGGAGCGGGGGGCTTGCCTGTGGGGTGGGCCGGAGGCTGAGGGTCGGGGTGCGGCAGGAGCTGGGGGTCTGTCTGGCTGGTGGTGCGGGCAGGAAGGGAGAGGCCAGTGCCCAAGGCCGAAGCCCGTCTCCTGGGTGGGGACCCCCGGGGAGGCTGGTGGTGGTGTCCCCAGCTCTGTCTGTGTCATCCTCCACCTCAGGGCCAGTCTGGAGCCGACCTCTGGCAAGAGGCTTCCTGGGTCCCGGCCTCAGAGCAGGATGCGTGGCATGTGGCGAGGTGGCGAGCAACTCCTCCACCAAAGCCTTTTCCTGGTTCGGGTGTATTTTTAGACGCCTTTGTCCAAATTCCCCGGCCCCTGACAGCTTCACAGGTTGCCTGGTTTTGACGTCACCTCTTTGATGAAAGCTCTTCCTCCTCCCTCCGCCAGCGCCGCCCCCTCCTCCCCTGTGGGAGCAGTCAGCTGTGCTCTGGGTTTGGTTCTCCTGGGGTGCGGCTGGAGGGGGGGCGGGACTCAGTACCATCCTCTTTCTTGCCTGGGACAGGGAGTCTGGGGAGAGGGGGAGCAGGGGGCTTCTCCCGGGGCACCTGGGCCTGGCCACCAGCGGGGGGATGTGGCTGCCCACAGGGAGGTGTGGCCAGGTGCTCTGCGGGGTCTGGAGGCGGGTCAGCCTGACCTGCTGTCTTGGGGACAAAGCCAGTGGCAGATGAGGAAGGGGCTGGCTCTGCTTTTGGTCTCAGCCGCAGTGGACAGGGAGGCCCTGTGTCTCTCAGCCCAGGAGACAGAAGAGAACCTAAGGCTCCCTCCCACGCTGCCCTCGTCCCGCTGCTCTGGGACCAGAGAAAGGAGGCTGCTAATGAGCTCTGGCTCTTCTGACTCTCAGCCCTGACAGCTGGCTGCCTTTAATCGTGTGCGTGTGCGTGTGCGTGCGTGTGTGTGTGAGAGAGAGCGAGAGCGAGCACTGAGCACACACGCACACGCCCTTGTTCTCTGCCTCTCTGACTGCTCTCTGGGTCTGAGGCTGGGTTGTGGAGGTGCTTCCTGTGGAATGGCAGGAGTTTCTGTGCTAGGAGGAGGCAGGGTGGCAGAGAAGGTCTCAGAAGCCCTGGTCATCGCCAGGAGGCGGGGGGGGGGGGGGGGCGGGGAGGTAGGGCGTGAGCCTGGGGCAGGATTGGTCTCGTGGGACAGTGAGGGTCCTGGGGTCACTGAGGAGCCCAGAGAGAACCATTTGTCAGGTCTCGGGGCGTTCTGGGAGGATGGCTGGATCGCAGCTTTGTGGTCCATGTGGCAGCCCTGGCTCTCAGGCCGCCTTCCCCAGCCCGGCAGGCTAAGCTGGAAGGGCTGGAGGGGCTGGGGCCTCGGCTGAGCCCTGCAGGCAGCATGACTGCCAGTCTGTGGAAGATGCCAGCTTTGTCAGGCTGCTCCATCACTGGAGGCTAGGGAGGTGGCCTCCAGAGCAAAAGAGAGCGCTCCCTGGAGGGGGACCTGGTAACTGAAAGAGGGGGCTGGGCCTCCTTGAAATTGCAAGGCCACAGAGGAAATGAGGCCCAGGTGTCAGCCCAGGGCACTGGGAGAGGCCCCAGACCCTCCGCAGGTGGGGCACCTTCCTGAGAAGGTCAGGCACACGGAGCAGCCTGGAGGGAGTGGTGGGAGAGGCCCCTGAGCTCTGAGCCTGGCTCGGGGCATTGTCCGAGGGGAGGTGGTTGGCTGGGAAGTCGGCAGGCCCTGAAGGTCAGACACTGGCTCTTTCTCCATGGAATTGGAGAGGAACTGGAGAGTGCAGTAAGCCACCGACAGACCTCATTTGCATATTAGATTTTCAGTTGAGCAAAAGCCACTTACCCAACACCTCCAACATGCTACCAACTTTGCTCAGCTCCTTATATGCCTTGTCCTAGTTTAGCATGCACCCAGCAAGATGCTCAGTCGCTGCTTGTTAAATGAATAACAAAAAAGGGACAGCTGGCTGATGGTGGGCAGGGACCCCGACCACAGTTAGCCTGTTCTGGGGAGCCTACGGTCTGTGCTGGGGTGCCCCTCAGCAGGACATCGGGATGAGGGCGTAGCTCTGCCCCTGGTATTCAGGCCAGATGATCTTGGGAGCTTTTGTTTGGAGGAGAAAATGACAGCACTGGGGCGTGGAGAGGGCTTCCCTTATTAAAAATAAAGCTTGGATTCCTTCCACATGAGCTCAGCAAAGGTGGCAGACGTTGAGAGAGGTGACCCCAGCGTTTTCTCACGTTTACCCACTGCCAGGGCCATGCTGCTCCCCACGGGGTTTCTGGCCCGTGGTCTGGGAGGTGGTGGGAGCCAGGAGCAAAGGTCAGCAGGCACCATGAAGGGAGGCTTGGCAGCAGACCGCCCAGAAAGCCTCGTGTCCTCACCCTGAGTGAGGCAGAAGCAGTTTTGTCCCCGGCTCCCTCACTGCAGCTCCAGGGCCAGCTCACCTGCCAGTGCTGCCACCTGCTAACCAGCCCCAGCCCAGAGTGGAGGGCACTTGGCAGCGCCAGGACCTGGGGCCGCGTGACTAGCCCTGGGCTCTTTCTCCCCCAAAGCCCCCGCCACAGTTGTGGCCCTGCCTAGCAGGAGTGGATGTGAGGGACGGCGGCTTCACAGGGACAGCAGAGCAGCCTCGGGGTGGGGTGGCCTTTGGGCTGAGCCTTGAAGGACAGGTAGTTGTCTCCAGCCGGAAGGCGGGCCGGGCAGAGACACAGACATGGGCATGCCCTGGTAGCCTTGTGGCCTGAGTCGGGAGAAGCAAGAGTTTGGGCCAGGAGAGGAGGCTGGGTGGCGTCTGAGCAGGTGAGCCTCAGGGACAGGACTGCACATGGGAAGGGGAGGAGGAGCCAGAGGCCACAGCCGGGCTCTGAACGCGGTGAGAAGTTAGCTGAGAGGAGCAGGGACTCTACTCCCAGACACCCCCAAGCGAGGAGGAGACCCCTGCCATCTCCCTGGATGCTGAGATGTCAGGGGGGGGCACAGGAGGCCAGGCCTCTCCGCTCTGTCAGCCTCTCTGGCTTCACCCCTCCCCACTCCCCTACCCCAGGACCAAAAGCACAAAGCCAGCCTTTGCCGGGGCGGGCGTGGGAGCTTCCACTCTCAAAATACCAGCTCGGGTATGTGCGCTTGGCAGCCCTGCAGGACCCTGGGGGCTGAGGCTCGTCTGGGTGTGCTGTGCGTTGGGTGGTTACCAATCCAAGGGAGCCTCTTCCCCAGGCAGATGGCCTTGGGAAAAATCCTGTGCTCTTCTCCAGCCGCCTGGGATTCCGGGAGGAGGCTGGGCTGGCCCTCGCGAGCCCGGCAGCTCTGCCCTTCAGAGAGCCCTCCGACCGGCAGAGCCGCTGTCTGCTGAGGGTCAGGAGAGGGGATCCTGAGAGGCCAGAGGTCAGAGGTGCCACCTGAGATGAGACGTCAGAGCCTCCTCCTCCCCACCTCCAGGCTTCCCCCTCCGCTCTTCCCCTCCTCCCCATCCCACTCACCCACCTGTCCTTGCTCTCTGGCACTTTCTGGTTCCTCTGGCTCCCAGGTGCTCAGCTTCACAGCTCCATCTGCCCATCTGCACTGAGCAGTCTTCCTGCTGCTGGGTGATCAGTCAGCCGCGTTGCGTGGGCTTGTCCAGGCGGTGCGGGCCCCGGTCCCTGACTGCACAGGCCTGCCCCAAAAGTTGGCAGCTGTCCTGGGGGGCTGTGGGCCTGCCCTGGTGCCCCTCACACCTTTGGAAGGGAGAATGGTGGGGTCCCAGGACTGCGCCCCCAACTCCCTATGGGGCTCTCCCCCATGCTCTCCGGCCAGAGCAGGGCTGAGATGTGGAACCTGGGGATGGCTTCCCAGCCCACCCAGGCTCATGGTGCTTAAGGGCTGGAGTCCCCTGCGCCTACTCAGAGCGAATCACCTCCCTGTTCCTCAGTGCCCCAGCCCACCCTGGTCTCTAGCGCCCCTGAGGCCCTCCCCATAGGCCGTGCCCGGGAAGCCGGGACCTGGGCGCGGGGATATGAGCAGAGGTGTAAATTGCATGGCACGCTGCCGGCTCTGAGGTGAAAATGAAAAGTCGCAGACAGTGGCAGCAGTGGGCACAGCGAGCGCCCACTCCCTCACACTCCCCTTTCTCAGTCCTCCCAGGCTCTAGGTCACCCAGGGCTAGACTGGTCCCAAGAGAACCTTCAGCTCTTCCTCCCATTGTACTTCCTGTCTGACTGATGCACAGAAAAGGCACTGTGCTTTGGTTACTTAGGGCCTTAATGTTTGGGGAAGTGTCTCCATTGATTCTTTTGGGGGTTTTCAAGTGTACAGTTGCCTGATCTTTAAGTAATGGTGTTTTATTCATTTTTCCCAATTCCTCACTTCTTTTGAGATCCTCTCTTTCGATCTCTTTATCTTACAGTTGGGGGATTGATCCAGAGAGAAGCCACCCATCCGTCAGTAGCTAGGACACAGCTCTAGCTCCAGCCTCCGTCTCAGCCCCTTCTGTCCTCTCTCTGCCCTCGCTGGCTGCCCCTCTCTCTGTCTCCTTTGCCTGTCATTTTCAGAGCCTCGGGCCCTCCTGCTGCAGAGGGAGGGGAGAGCTCCAAACGCTTCTCAGGTTCTCCCTGCTGTCATAGCCAGCCCCACAGCCAGGCTTAGGTTCTTGGCCAGAGGCTGCTGGGAGGCCTGGTGGGGGTGAGAAGGGAGTGAGGGAGGGGGACATTGACAGAAGTTCCGGGGCAGAATAATAACAACGTGCCACATTCCAGCAGCCCTGCTACACCTCCCCCCTCCTTAGCATCCCTTCGCATGTGCGATACAGACCAGCTGCCTGAGGGGCCTCCTGGGCCGGAGCCCCCACTTGCAGGGACAGCCTCGTGCAGGCGGTACGCGTGCTGTCTGTAATTAGCAATGAGCATGCCTCGCTTCACCCAGTACAGAGATGCCACCACCTCAGGTGCGATGCAACAGCTGTGTGCTGGCTGTGTGGCTGTCCAGCTGTCCAGCCTGGTGTGAATGGACGGGTAGGACTGAGCTGCTCAGGCTGAACTAGGGGGGGAGAGGGGGCCAGGAGGTAAGGACCTGTGATTGGCTGGAGCCGGAAGAGCAGAGCTCATCCCCTCCTGGGCCTAGAGCCCCTGCAGGAGAGGTGTGACCAGTCCTGGGCCGCACCCAGCACTCATCTTCTGGGGGATCTGAGGTCACTTAGCTCTGAGCAGACTTAGCTTCTAGGTTGCCTGGGGTGGGATCTACCCTCACCTGCCCCCACCCTAGCTGAAGTAGAACATTGGGTGAAGGTAGTTCAGGTAGTTCTCTCTCCCCTGCAACCTCCTCTCCCCTCATCAGTAAGAACTTCAGGGGAGGACTGGGTCCGATGGGAAACCTTGGCCCAGCATGCCAGGTTAGCCTCTTTGCAGGGCCCTAAGCTGGGCTGAATGCCTGCCCCCCACTAGGAGGTGAGCACCCCCAATCCAGGCAAGGAAGTGTGGTATGTCCCAAGGTAGCTGGGCAGTGGCACTGTGGGGGCTTAGGGCCACCGCTCTTTTCCTGTCTGCTCGCGCTCCTGGTGAGGGAGCCGGTGAGAGTGCAGGGGTGGGGGTGGGGAAGTGAGGTCTAGAAACACCCCCCGTGTCCCATGTCCCCTTTGTTTCTGCTTGTGGGAAGTCCAGGAGGGAGGGAACCTTGGAGGTGAGTCCCAGGGACTAGAACGCCTACATCCAGTTTCCGGGGGCCCCTTGAGACTGTGTGTGGGAGTGAGTTGCCCTGAGTGGTGGCCTCATCAGATGGCCAGTGGCCAGAGCAGGCCCCTGTCCCAGGGACGCCTCCTCAAACCTCTGGCTGTTGGGCTGTGGGAAGGGGTGCCCAGGCCGGGAGGACTTGAGGCCCCTTTCCCAGCAGTGCCAGCCAGCGCGGCCCTGACTCGTGTCCTTGGCTCTTGGCAGTCTGTCTCCGAGGACTCCCGGGGCTGGCTGAGGGGAGGCAGCTGCCCTTGCCTTCCTTCACGGATTGTCCTGTAGTCACCAGCCCGTGGACATGCTGCCTGGGCCGCCGCTCCTGCTGAGCAGCGAGGACCTGAGCACGGCCCCTCTCCCTCAGGCTGGGAGGGAAAGACCTTGTCCTCCTCCTGGTCACGTAGGGTCAGGGCCTAGGGCTAGTCCTGTCCCGCCCCCTCCGCCCCCAGCCGCCACTGGACTCACTGCTGCTCAGTGGACACAGAGGCTGGGACATTTCTCAGCCCGACGCTTGCCTGTGGGCCTGGGTTGGAAGTTTGTGCCTTTGTCTTCTTCAAGCCCCTGCGTCTGAGTGTTGACAGGGCCCAGCATGTGTTAAAATGACTTGGGGCTGAGTTCTCGGGGGTTTCAGTAAGCTCGGCACCTCCTGCCAACAGGGAGTGCCAGGGTCTCCAGGTGGTGGCTGGGCTCGGGTATGAGGCTGTCCTTCCAGAGGCCTGGGGCAGGCTTGGGCAGTTGGTGCGTCCTGTGTGGGACACTGTGAGGAGGGAGGCTTGGGCAGGAAAGGAGGGGCTGTGTGGCCAGGCCACAGTTTTCTCTCCCTTCTCTGTCTGCCTGGTTCCTCTGTTCTCCCCAATGGCTTTGAGATGAAGGCGACGGCAGGGATGGAGGATGCAGTTTCCATGGCAACAGGGCTGTCCACAGCCAGGCAACTTCAGAGCCCGGCTCTCCGGAGGAGGCAGATGCGCAGAGCAGCCACAGAGCTGCCTCCTGCCTGCCAATGAGGGGGATGGCAGAGCAGGTGGCAAAGGTGGCTGCCTGGCGCTGCCTACCCTGGTGCCCAGCTTAGAAAGGGTAGAAAGAGCACTCTTCCTCTACGTCCCCGTTACTTCCTGAAGGGAAGCTATGTAGGCTCAAGTGTAGGCAGGGGCAGGGCTCCACTATTCTTAGTTTCTGGGTGAGCACAGGCTCTGGCTCCAGGGGCATTCCCAAAAGCCAGGCTGCCAGGAGACTGATGGCCACTGAGGCATTCCCTGTGGATCCTTGAATGCCCAGGGCATGGGGCTGCTGCGGAAGGCCACGTCCTGGTTGGGTCCGGGGGCCCTTTTCCCTTTGCTTCCCTCCGGCTGCCAGGAAGGGACCGGGACCTCCTTCAGGAGTCACCCTGGCCTTGGTGACGGCCCGTTTCACCCAGAGGAGTTCGTTCAGGTTTGGCCGATGCCCACCCCGAGTGCTGGCATTGGAAGGGTCCCGAAGCCTGGTCGCTCCTGCTGCCTGAAGTGTCCTTTCTCTGTCCCCTCCTGAGGGGCCAGGGCACAGTGTGTGGGCGGGTGGAGAAGCCAGGCAGCTATCCATGTGCTCAGCGATGGGAGGAGTTCGGGGCATGGCCCGTGAGATGGCCCAGAGGGCACCAGGTTGGCAGAGAAGATTGGCTCCAACTATTAAAAACAATGACTTTCCTTCACTGGCCCTGGAGGAGGCAGGGCTCGGCTGTCCCATTCTGCGTTTGAGTGCAGGGGGACGCAAGACACAGGCCCTCCCGGGTGCTTCCAGCCTCGCCCCCCCTCTCCCCTCTTCGAGTTCTTTAAGGGAGGGGCTCCTCAGCCTGGCCTTGGCCAGCCGGCGGACAAGTGGAGTCCTGGAGTGGCTTCTGCCCGCCAGCCACCGGGTCTCTTATTACCGCTGAGTGGAAGGCTCATTGCAGAGCTCGTGGCGAGAGCCGGCAGGCGCTATAAATAGCCATGTTGTGAAGGCTGGGGGGTGAGCAGTGGAGGGCAGGAGCCTCTAGTCATCTCTGTGGTAATCGTGCTCCATCGCAGGAAGGGGCGGGAGCAGGAGCAGGATCACTTGGCCCTGTCCTGGTCTGTTCCCGCCTCAGGACACTCAGCCATCTGTCTGTGCCCCTTCCACCCACACCGAGGGCTGGGGAGTCTTGGGCCTGGGTGCAGGCAGAGGGGAGGGGAGAGCCTGTCCCAGAATTTGGGGCCCCTTAGGGAGTTGGGGTAATATCTGCTGTTAGATCTACTTGTCCAGCCTGCCTCTCCAGCCTAGGGTCTGGCTCCTCCCCCTCGGCTAACACTCTGAGTCCAGGTGCAGGGCAGCCTTGGGACAGTTTCAGAGGCTGGCATGGACCTGAACTTGCAGGGCAACGGGACTGGAAGGGGGGCTTAGGCCCAGCTGCCTAGAGCCCTGTCCAGGGTTTGTAGGAACATGTCTGCAAGGACAGGGCACTGGCCTCTCCTGGTCTCTGTGGGTCACTCGGTATTGTCCAGGGTGGAGGAGAGGTCAAGGCGGGGGTCCTGGGATAGAAAGTCTGGCAAGTCAGACCTTGGCTTGGGCGCCTCGGGCCGTGGTTCGTGGGCCCCTGTCTGGTGTGAGGTGTGAGGCTGCTGGCTGAGACCATTGTTTCTGGAACAGCCTCTGGTCCCAGCTCCCATTAGAACTCTCAGGGACAGGCTCCTGAGCTCCCTCAGCATTTGCCCAGGGCATTGCCCCAAGGACTCTTGAGTCCCTGGACCACTGCCCTGGGTGTGGGGTTGGGAACTTGAGGGAGATGGGGCCCCGAGGCAGAGCAGCCTTGGGGAGGCACGCAGGGCTCACTCCTCCTTTTGTCCCTGTCTGGCAAGGAGCGGAAGCTGTGTGCCCACCCTCGGCTGGAGATCTACCAGCAAGACCAGATCCATTTCATGTGCCCGCTGGCCCGGCAGGGAGACTTCTATGTGCCTGAGGTGAAGGAGACGGAGCGGAAAGGCCGGGGGCCTGCGGAGGCCAGCGATGCCCACTCGGACGGCACAGGTACGGGGCTGGGGGCGAGGTGGGCTGCCTGTGGGTGTCCAGGGGAAGCTTGGCCGAGGTGGAAGACCTGCTCCCGGGACCACAGGCAAGTTGGCTGTTCCCAGACACGAGGGGCCATTAGGTGTGGATCCATACACGTTACCCCTGGCAGCGCAGATCCCGGATTCTGCCTGACTCCCTTCGGGGGCCACAGGGGAACCCTTGGAAACAGCTCACAGGCAGCTGGGTGAGTGGGAGAGGCTGAGGCACTCGGGAAGGCGCCAGAGGGTGGGCTCCTCGGGAAAGAAGGTTGGCACTGGAACCTGAAAGGTCAGTGGAACAGGTGCCCTCCTGCCCCCAGTCCACGGCCCCGCCCAGAGCCAGCCGCTCTCCCCTGTAAAAATCAGCCAGAAAGCGTGCAGAGGGGCAGGGGATCGGTGCCTTGCCCCTCCCACCAGAGCCAGCCCTCAGATCAAGGTCCAGGCCAGTGGCTGCTGCCTGTTCTCAGCTCACCCTCCTGTCATGACCTCTTATGACCTGTGCCCAAGGATGAGGAGACCTGCTGGGAACATCCCAAGTGGTCCCTGGGTCTGACCCTTGGCCCTGAATGTGGAGCCTCGTGTGGGTCTGGAGGTCCAGCCTGTGGGGGTGGTGCAGGCTGGGAGGAGAGTGGCTGTCCCTCCTCACTGTCTCTTCTGGAGACTCCCTCTGTTGGTCCCTTCAGCAGCCAAGGTCACCTGGAGAGGCTTGTGCTGTCGGTGGGGGTGTGAGCGGCAGTCCACTCCCTGGGGGCTGCGTCCAGCACAGTTAGCTTCATCTGCCGCTTAATTACCCCCCTGGGGCGCCACTCCCACCCTCCTGGAGTGCTGGCAGACGCTCAGTGCCCTGACTGTGGACACAGGATGCGGCTCAAGGTCAGCGGGCCCAGGCAGTCCCAGGGCAGGAAGGGGCAGTGCCCTGACCTTCCTTCAACCCCCTCTGCTGCCTCTCCTCCCGTTTTTTGGCCCACCCACCCAGCCTCCCTCCCAAACACCACCTGCCAGGGTACTGAAGAACTGCTTGGCATCCGCTGCAGCTGGCTACAGCCAGCGCTCCCACGCCCCTAGTGCCTGGGCCTGTCCTCCCACCAGCCCGCCCACCCACCCCCTGGTGTGGGGGCCGAGGGGTCTGCCCCCTCTGACAGGGTCTGCCCTGACGCCAGGGGCCAGGGTGGCTCCGGTGTCGCCTTCCAGGTGCCTGACGCTTGCATAGCAGTGCATGTTGGGAGTCTGGTCACCCAAGGCTCAACCTGTCACACCTGCCTCCCTGCTGGGCCCCCTGGGCTGGGAGGGAAAGGGGTGATTAGCTGCCTGTGCCTGTTATTACACTGATGTATTATTCAGCTCCAGAGAGGCGATGCGATTCCATCTCCTTGCGGTGGCTGGGGGCAGCGGAGGAGGTGGGGCCTGGGGTGAAGGTGGCAGCTTCGTCCCTGCCCCAGCAGCCTTGGGAGGGAGGTGAGGTGTTGACTCCCTGTCTTGTGCTCCTTTGCCAGAAGCGTCCCCACGCGCAGGGGCTGCCCTCGGAGGCCTGAGGGCTCCCCTGGGCTCCTTCCCTGACCACTCGCAGCCCTGGAGCAGGAGAGGTTTCCACGCCCTGGTCCCCAGAGAGCCAGGGCCTGGGAAGAACAGGAGAAGGGAATGGGCGCTCTCTTTTGCTCCTCTCAGGCCTGCAGCCCTGGGGCGCTGATCACTGTTTCAGGAGCAAATGAGGGGCTGGAGTCTTGACCCGGTCAGTGGGAACCACCCCTAAGTCAGGGTGTGGCCTGGGCCCACTCTTGAATGCCTGCACCAGGGGAGCCATGACGGGGGCACCAGCAAGAAGACGGCGCTGGAGCCAGCAGCCTGGCCCCTCCAGGGCTCACCGCTCCTCCACCATGGGGCCAGAGGGCATTTTCCTGGGGCCAAGGGGACGAGGAGAGCAGACCCCAAATTCCCACCCCACCCTCAATTCCAGCTGAGCCTTAATCAAAGTTCCAAATGCCAGGCAGTCCCAGCTGCGCCTGGCTCTGGGCTCCATCACTGTGGAGACAGGATCTGGGACGCTGGCCCCTCACCTTCTGTGATGTTAGACAGCCGCCCCCCGCCTCACACAGGAGAGGGCCTGTCAGCTTCCTGCCCCGCTCCCCCTCACGGTGGGCCTGAGCTTTGCCCTCCTCGCCACCCCAGCTGCTGTCAGTGCCTCTGATCTGGGAGGTGAATTGAGGGTGCCCCTCAGCAGGGCAGACAAAGGGCTGCTGGAGCAGATGGGGGTGAAGGAGCAGGCTGGGGGACTGGCCCTGCAGCCGTGCAGCACTGTCTTGGGCTCCCGGCTGCCAGCATAGTGCTCTCATGGTCCCCTCCTGCTTGTGGCTCAGGAACCTCCAGTGGTTGGGGTAGGGAAGGGCTCCCCTGGGGTGACCCGGGCTTAGGGGAGCTTCCTCCCAGCACCGTCCTTCAAACAGCCAGGAGAGGTTCCTCAGGACTCCATCCCCCCCCCCCCCCCCCCCCCCCCCGGCTCGCTCCCTCCAGTCAGGTTCAGCCGGGCCACAGGCAGGGCCAGCTGGCCTCCCACATGTGGCTGCTCCTTGGCGGCCCTCCAGGGGGCGGGGGGACAGTCTCCCATCCTCACATCTTCTGGGCAACATTAGGTCACTGGACAAACCTCTCTCCAAGCCTGAAATGGGGGTGGCGGGGGCCATCAATTGGGTCTCTTTGTTCTACCCTCAGGGCGCAGTGATGCTTAATGGACAGTCGGGAGGGGGCAGGCTTTGTGGGAGAGCGGGGAGCTGAGGCTAATTCGGAGCAGCCGTGCACAGCAGGCTGCCCTCCCCCTTCCTCCTTGCTCCCTCTGCCCTGTCAGTGCAGCGGGTCAGTGCTGCAGGTCAGGGCAGAGGGCAGAGGGCAGCTGGAATGGGCCTCCTGGGCCGGGCTGCTTTATTATTCATGAGCAGTGCGGGCTGAGTGGCTGGGATGGGGGCGAGCCTGTCCTCCCTGGAGGAGGGCGGGTGCTGGCTAAACGTGCTCCCTCTTCCCGGCCCAGGAGCTGACACGCTGAGCGATGGGAGTTCGGTGAGCCTGGAGGTGGGTCCCGGCAGTCGGGAGCCATCGGCGGCGTCGGCGGCCACACTGTCCCCTGGGGTGAGCGGCCGCAGCTGGGACGACAGTGACACCCGCAGTGAGCAGAGCTACAGCGAGTCGGGCGCCAGCGGCTCATCCTTCGAGGAGCTGGACCTGGAGGGCGAGGGGCCCCTGGGGGAGCCCAGGCTGAGCCCTGAGGCTGAGCCCCTGGGAGCTCCCAAGTGGCCCCGCGAGCTCAGTACCCCCGAAAGAGGGGAGGAGTAGCCGTGGCCCGTCCTCTGCTGCAGTCACTGAGGAACTGACCAGACTCTCCAGCCTCCTCCTCCTTCCGGGCCCAGGCGAGAGCCGGGGTCTCAGGGGACCTGACTTCAGCCCCGGCCTCCAGCCAAGCCCTGTCCTCACTGCCCTCTTGGCTCCCAGGGAGAAGGAGCAGGACTGTTCCCTGCCCCGGCCCGGGCTGCTGCCTCTGTTACATCTTTTTCAGATTCACATTGGAGCTTCCAGGAACCAGAATAAAGCAAAAGATTTTATTGTTTCACCTGGGGTTGTGCTGTGCATTTGTGTGTGTGTGTTCTACCTCGGGGAGCCCTGTGCAGAGAGGTGGGGTGTGGGCAGGAGCACCCCAGCCCAAGAAGAGGGAGGGGGACAGCACCATGGGGTGGGGGCAGACAGGGTTCCGGGAGGCCCTCCACTCCCTGCTCTGTGGCCCCGGTGCAGCTGCCCCTCCCTTGCAGCAGTGCCAGAGGCTCCAGGCTGCTGGAGAGCAGGACGAGGGGTGTGGGAACTGGGCACAGGGCGCCCCGGGCTCAGGAGTGGGGAGCTCACGGTCTGCCTTGGCCTGCCTGTAAGGGATGCATTCGTGTCTGTGGCTCGAGTGTGCCTGTGTTCATGCTGGCATCTGCCCCGCAGGTGAGGTGTCCCTGCTGTGCCCGCCCGTGTCTGCGTGCCTGCCTGTGTGCGTGCACACGTGCTCGTGCTTTTGATTCTGTGTGTGACCCTGGATGGGTCTGCTGGGGAGGCTGTGCCAAGGAGGCATAGGGGTGGCGTGTTCGTGTGGATGCTGTGTGACCAGGTGTGAGGCTGGCAGCGGGAGCATCACCGAGGGCCTATGCACATGCTGCTCTCTGTGTGTAGCTGTGTCTGCACAGCTGTATGTGTGGTATGTTCACGTGTGCAGTGTCTTTTTCTGTGTGTCTGCGTGAATACAGCTGTGTGTGATCACACAGGGCAGAGGGCAGTTGAACGAGCCTCAGGGGTGGCTCTATTATTCATGATGTGCTGTATGGCCATATGTTGGTGTCCGTGTGTACAGCCATATGTGTGTCCACATTTTAAAGCTGTGCATTATGTATGACCCAGCTGGCGTGGCACTATGGTTGAGCATCAACCTATGAACCAGGTAGTTACGGTTTAATTCCGGGTCAGGGCACAAACCCAAGTTGCAGGCTCGATCCGCAGTAGGGAGCCTGCAGCCGATCAAAGATTCCCTCTCATTGATGTTTCTCTCCCCCTTCCTCTCTGAAATCAATGAGAATATATTAAAAATAAAACAATAAAGTTGTGTATTAGGGCCGTGTCTGCATGTACAGCTCAGTGCTTGTGCTTACCTGCATTGCTACATATGGCCGCATCCACATGTGCAGCTCCGTAGGGCTACGTCTGTGACTGCATGTTCGTGTGCTGCCACAGGCCCTGCCATGGGGCGGGTGCTGTGTTCCATGCCTGTGAGCTGCCTGGTGAGCAGCTCCTCTCACCTCAGCACCCCGCTGCTGTCAGCCGCTCTGCCCAGGCCTGGCCCGTGGCTCACCCACCCCAGGGAGCAGGCCCTGAGCCAGCCCGCAAGGCGAGGTGAGAGCAGCGGGAGCGGGGAGACAGCCTGCCTCCCTCCCCAGCTGTCTGACAGCTCCGAACCCGCACCCGCTGCCCCATCGCCTCCCGTCAGCCGTGGGGTTTGATGGTCGGGTTTGATGTGTTTGTGTGTTCACAGCTGTGCTCTTTCCAGAGCAGTGGGGCATCAGGATTCTGTGTCCAGGCAAAAGCCTGTCCTTCCGTGCCGACGCTCTATCCCCGCCCCCCACCCCCCTGCAATTGCCACGCACCCGTAGATGTGTGTGCCTGTGGGCCTGGGCTTGGCATGTGCTCCTTAATGTGTGTCGGACCTGGCCTTGCCCCTGCGGACACCTGTGGAAGGAAGGGCAGCCCCAGGCAGCGTGTGGGGCTGCCGTGCGCTCAGCACGTGTCAGTGTGCGTGTGCGAGTGCTCGCTGGGGCAGGCCAGGGGCCCCTCCCGAGTCCCTCACACAGGCTGGCGCCGCAGCTTGTCCCCCACGTGCCCTGGGCCGCTGCCCTGGGCCGCCTTCCCTTTTCTGCGCAGGAGGAGCGTCCAGAGCATCTCGGAGCTGTCCTCCCTCCACCCCGGCGCCAGCCCCTGTTCCCTCCCACGGAGCCGCCTGTTCCAGGAGCCTCTTCCCCAGTCCTCGCCCTCCCAGATGCCCTGCCAACCCCGGCGTGTCCCTCGGGGACCTAGTCCCTGGCCCACAGACCCCCTCGGCCTTTGCACATGAGGGTGAGGATTGCTGTGGGGGTCAGGGCTGGGGGTGGGTGTGTTGGGGGAAGTAGCAGCTTAAAGGTCATTTGCAGGAAGGAAGAGGAGGCCCCCCCCTCCTCTGACCCCCCCCCCATCTCTTCCTCCGAGTGACTCAGGCCCAGCTCCCACATGGGGCTGAAGACACTGCCCCCGCCTGGGCCCGGCATGTGGACTAAACTGCTGTCCATGAGCGAGTGTGTGTGTGTGAGAGAGAGAGGGGAGGAGTGTGTGGATGTGAGGACAGGGACAGACTTGTCTGAGCCCTGGACCCTTCTCCCACGTGCCCCTTTGCCCCGGGACCCCAGGCCAGCCCCAGTGCCCTCACAGGTGGGAACCCTTAGCGCTTGCCCTGCTCCTGGGGCTCAGTGACCTTCCCAGCCCGGTGCCCATGCCCGCTGCCCTGCGGGACGGAGTATGACCGCGGGGCGGAGGGGGCCCAGGGCCGGTCCAGCCTGGCGGGAGCGGCGCGGATTCAGCACCAGGAGGCGGACAGCTCCGGGCGGAGGCCGGGAGGGAGCGGGAGGTGGGGAGGGCGGGCGGGGAGGGCCCGGGGGCGGGCCGGCCGGCGGGGGCGGGGCGGCAGCATGGAAAGCGGCGGCGGCGGGCGGAGAGCTCACAGCCGCCGAGCGGGCGGGCGAGCCAGTGGGAGCCGGAGCCCCGCGCCCGGCCGCTCTCCGCTCCTCTCCGCGCCAGAGCCGGGCGCGCAGGTAGGGTAAGCCCGTGGCTGCAGCCGACCTCCTGGCCCCCACGTCCCCGAGTCCCGTGGGCCCTCTGGTCCTGGGGCGCCCCGTCCCTGCCGGGGTACCCTCAAGCGGGAAGACAGCCCCGGGCTTCCCCCCGAAAACGCTCGCCCTGCCCGGCGCTCCCTCGTCCCTCCCCTTCGTCCCTCTGGTCCCCCGTCCTCTGGTCTGTCTGTCTGTGCCTCTTTGTCTCAGCCTCTCGGGCTGGACCGCTCCCTGCCTGGATTTTGGGGCCCAGGCCCCTGGGGCTGCCTGCTTGCAGGGTCCGTCTGCTCTCGGGGTTCGGTCCCCATCCCTCAGAGCTCTGTCCCTGCTGCCCCTGCCAGAGGCTCGTGGTATGACAGGTCTGGGCCTCAGCCCCCATCTGGGTCCCTGTCCCCCTCCAAGCGGGTCTCTGTGCTCCCCTCCCTCTCCGGTGTGCCTGGCCCCGCCAGGACCCCGGGCCCCCACCCTGGCACCGGCTGCAACCCAGCCCAGGGGAGGCGAGGGCCAGAGGGCAGGAAGCGCTCAGCCGGACGTGGGTCTTTGAGAGTTTCTGCCCTTCTTCGGGCTCAGGTCCCCTCTCCCGGCTCCCCAAGCTGCGTGGCTGCGTGAGCCGTGAGCCGGCGCAGGGCAGGGGTCTGGGAGGGCAGGGGCACGCGAGGGGTGCAGAGGGGGAGAGGAAGGGACGGTCTCTGAGGGCTGGGCTGGGCCGGGGGACAGGACCCTGAGGCTGCGGGTGGGGCGGCTGGAGACGTGACTTTGCTGGGTTCTGAGCTGGAGAGGAAGCGCAGGCAAAGTCCCAGAAGCTTCAGCGCAGAGCGCAGGGGGGAGCCTCGCCCTGAGCGGGCTGGGAGGTTCGGACCAGATGAGCCGTCCCCACCCAACGGACACACGCACCCCCACATCTACATCCTCGGCTGCCTCAGGACTGGGCCACTTGGCAGCCTCCCTGGGGCCCCCTGGCTGCCTAACTGCAGTGCCCAAGGTCTCTCGTACTCCCCCAGGCAGGGGGCGGGTCGGGGGGCTTTTGAAGAACCAGAGGCTAGGACCCGGGGGCTCACCTGGGCACCCACCGCCTCCCTGGGCCCTGGAGATGGACACCCTCTCCCCTGGCGGGCTCTCAGCCAGCAGCCGCGGCTCAGGGTGGGCACTGGGCCCGTCTGTAAGTTGGATCTGGTCTCTGCTGCAAAGTTGTTGACCTTGGGGTCCTGAGAGGTTAGTGAGGGTCCGGGACGCTCTTTGATTTGCGGGGAGATGGGTGTTGGCCGGGGTCTCCCGCCCGTTCTGCTGAGTCCAGGATGGACACAGGACCCGGGGCAGGGCAGGGCTGGGAGACCGGCTGGGGTGTCTCTGGAGCTCCTAGCCCGTCCGTGTCATCACTCTCCCGGCTCCTGAGTGCCTGGGGCAGCGGTTTGGGGGAGGCAGTCCTCAGGGGTAGCGGCTCTCAGATTCTGCTTCTCTCCGTCTGTCCGTCTGTCCGTCTGTCCGTCTGTTTCTCTCTCTGCAGGAGCTGGGCCTCTTCTCATCTTCCTTCCTGTCTGTCCGCTCCTGCTCCTCCTCTGCCTCTTTCTCTGCCTCTGCTGCCTCTGCCCTCACCCCCGGAGGCTCAGGTCTGCCCCCCCCCCCCCGCCTGGGGCCATGGGCGCACTGCTGGGGCTCCTGGCGCTGCTGCTGTGGGGCGCCGGGGCCGAGGGCCCGGCCAAGAAGGTGCTGACGCTGGAGGGGGACCTGGTGCTGGGCGGGCTGTTCCCGGTGCACCAGAAGGGCGGCCCGGCCGAGGAGTGCGGGCCGGTCAACGAGCACCGCGGCATCCAGCGCCTGGAGGCCATGCTCTTCGCGCTGGACCGCATCAACCGCGACCCGCGCCTGCTGCCCGGCGTGCGGCTGGGCGCGCACATCCTGGACACCTGCTCCAAGGACACGCACGCCCTGGAGCAGGCGCTGGACTTCGTGCGCGCCTCGCTCAGCCGGGGCGCCGACGGCTCCCGCCACGTCTGCCCCGACGGCTCCTACGCCACCCAGGACGACGCTCCCGCCGCCATCACGGGGGTCATCGGCGGCTCCTACAGTGACGTCTCCATCCAGGTAAACCGAGGCGGGAGAGAGAGGCCAGGGCGGGGACCCCAGATTCCTAATGGCCAGGGCTCTGGGCCGCCTGGCCCTGGAGGAGGAACTAGGAGCTTCCTTGGTGTGGCTCTTTACCGGGGCTGAGAAAGGGCCCCGTCACATGGGGGCCCAGCTTTAGAGACTGTGAGGGGAAACATCACCCTCCCATCACCCCCCCCCCCACACACACACACACCTGATGTTCAACAGCCCCAAGAAGGTAGTACCAGGCCTCTAGAGTCAGAGCTGCAGGTTTGAATCCCAGCCCCTCCCCCTCCAACCCCCCTTTCCCACTTACTGCGTGGCTCTGGGCACCACTTCCCTCTCCTGTGCCTCAGTTTCCCCTCATAAAGCGGGACTCACAGCATTTGCCTCACTGAGGGTTGTGGTGGGCACGTAATGAAGGAACACGTGCCCAGCATGTATCAGGGGGGCTGGCGGGTCCGGAGGGCATGGTCAGTACTGGCTGCTGCTCTTATTATTAACCCATTTCATAGTCGGGGAAACTGAGGCTTGGAGAGAGGCAGCCATACGCCAAGGCCCTCGCATCGTGGCGAGGGATACCCAGGGCTCTCAGCCAAGGGCCTGGGACCCGTTAGATCCTCTCTCCGTGGATTGGAAAGTGGGGGAGAGGAGGGAGAGAGAAGCCAGGAGCAGCCCCGAGGGGAGAAGCAGAATGTGTGGTGCTGGGAGGGCCCCCTCAGCCTCCCCTGCTCTCCCCGGGTCCTCGGGGAGACAGCACTGGTGGGGCAGGTCCAAGCCCCGGTGGGAGAGGGGCTGCCAGGCGGCCGGTGGGGCGCCGGGGAGACCCGGCCGTGGGCTCTCGGCCATGGGGGCCCTCAGATCCAGGACTTCCTTTTCCTCCTTCCTCCATCATCCCACCAGGGCTGACTCTGGGAAGGTTACTGCCCAGACAGGTGGAGGGCGTACAGCCCTGAGCATCCCGAGGCCATCTGGCGCCCTCCTCCTCCCGAGCAGCCGAGCGCCAACCTCTCCCCCAGGCTGGGCCCGCCGTGGCTCCCCCGTGGGCGACGGCATGGGCCACGTGCCATGTGCCTGAGGGGGCAGCTCAGGAGGCCCAGGGCCCTGTGCTCGGCCGGGCCCCTCTCCCGGCCCCTGGGAAGGGGTAGGAAATGGGGGGGGGGGGCAGCGGCGAGCCACAGCCACACAGGATCCGGGTCTTTGGGGAGCGGTGGTGACCTCACGGCCGACCACATGAACATTGACCCCGAGGTCGGACAGCAGTGGGGACACCTCTGTCTCTGACCTTTGCCCCCTCTGCCCCCCCGCCCCCGCAGGTGGCCAACCTCCTGCGGCTGTTCCAGATCCCGCAGATCAGCTACGCGTCCACCAGCGCCAAGCTGAGCGACAAGTCCCGCTACGACTACTTCGCCCGCACGGTGCCCCCCGACTTCTTCCAGGCCAAGGCCATGGCCGAGATCCTGCGCTTCTTCAACTGGACCTACGTGTCCACCGTGGCCTCCGAGGGCGACTACGGCGAGACGGGCATCGAGGCCTTCGAGCTGGAGGCCCGCGCCCGCAACATCTGCGTGGCCACGGCCGAGAAGGTGGGCCGCGCCATGAGCCGCGCCGCCTTCGAGGGCGTGGTGCGCGCGCTGCTGCGCAAGCCGGGCGCCCGCGTGGCCGTGCTGTTCGCCCGCTCCGAGGACGCCCGCGAGCTGCTGGCCGCCGCCCGGCGCCTCAACGCCAGCCTCACCTGGGTGGCCAGCGACGGCTGGGGCGCGCTGGAGAGCGTGGTGGCCGGCAGCGAGGCCGCGGCCGAGGGCGCCATCACCGTGGAGCTGGCCTCCTACCCCATCGGCGACTTCGCCGCCTACTTCCGCGGCCTGCACCCCGGGAACAACAGCCGGAACCCCTGGTTCCGCGAGTTCTGGGAGCAGCGCTTCGGCTGCAGCCTCCGGCGGCGCGGCTGCGAGGCCCACTCGCTGCGGGCCGTGCCCTTCGAGCAGGAGCCCAAGGTCGTGTTCGTGGTGAACGCCGTGTACGCCATGGCCCATGCGCTGCACGGCATGCACCGCGCCCTCTGCCCCAACACCACCCGCCTCTGCGCCGCCATGCGGCCCGTCCGCGGCCAGCGCCTCTACAAGGACTTCGTGCTCAACGTCAAGTTCGACGGTAACGGCGCCCGTGGGCGGGGGCGGGGGGGGCAGGGCGGGCGGCGGGGATGGCGGGGGGGGGCAGGGCGGGCGGCGGGGATGGCGGGGGGGGGGCAGGGCGGGCGGCGGGGATGGCGGGGGCGGGGGGGGCAGGGCGGGCGGGGGGGGGCGGGGCGGGCGGCGGGGGTGGGGGGGGGCAGGGCGGGCGGCGGGGGGGCAGGGCGGGCGGCGGGGATGGCGGGGCGGGGGGCAGGGCGGGCGGCGGGGGGGCAGGGCGGGCGGCGGGGGGGGCGGGGGGGCGCAGGGTGGGCGGCGGGGATGTCAAAGGGCGGGGAGGGCAGGCCTTTGGGGTGCAGGGCTTGGCCATGGAAATAGCCAACAGCAAGTGAGGGACTCTCAGGACCCGGCGGGACAGGGATAATGGGGGGGGGGGGCCCTGAGGGGGACCGGGACGAGGTTCCACTTGCAGAGACCTCTCTGGAGAGGGGGCGTCTGGCAGCCCTGCACTGGGGGGTCTCTGGTTCCTGCGGGGCGTGTCCCTCCCGCTCCCCCCTCCGCACGCAGGCACAGGGGCCGGGAGACCCCGAGCCTGTTCCCAGGCAGAGAACCTGCCGTGAGTCGGGGTCAGGCGGGCGGAGAGTGAGCCTCAGGTGACAGACACCTCGTTTTCCTGCGCAATGTCTCTCCCTCCTCCTGATTTTCCACTCGAGCCAAAGGTTATGCTAAGACAAGTTCCAGTTTTGAGGGACAGGAGTGCTTCCGGAAGGATCCCCGGGGGACAGGGAGGGAGGGGTGCGGGGTCAGGATGAGTCGCCATGCCAACAAGATTGGCGTTTGGAGTTCTAGGAGAATCAGGGTCTGGGCCGGCTGGTGCGGGCACAGGGCCGGCTGGTGTGGGCACAGGGCCGGCTGATTCGGGCACAGGGCCGGCTGGTGTGGGCACAGGGCCGGCTGGTGTGGCGTGGTGGGAGGGAGGGGGGCTGCAGGGACCTGATGGGGCTCCAGGCTGCACCCTTCCCCACGGGCCTCCAAGCACATCAGCTGTTGCTTGAGCCCTGATTTCTCCCGGGGACCCAGGATGCCAGGGGGTTGCCCCCTGAGTGTGGCTGGCAGACTTGAGGTTCACGGGGTAGGAAGGTGGTCTGTGAGCTGCCTGCCAAGCACACTCGGGGGACCCTCAGTGGTTAAGGGGGCTGCTGACGTTGGGGTTCAGCTCCCACTGGTAGGACTGGTGAGGCTGGAGTTGGGTTGTCAGTTGGGGGGACTTAGCGGGGCCAGGACTGGACCTTTGGCCCAGGTCGGCTTTGGGGTGTCAGGGTTATGTTAGGGGAGACGGACGTGTGTGTTGGGGCCAGGTCTGGGGCTGGGTTTGGGGGAGCTATGACTGGGGGTCACTGTGGATTTTAAGGTTGTGGTAACGCCTGGGTTTTAAGATCGGGTCTCCTTGGGGCTTAGGGTTGGGGTTTGTTGCAGCCTCTCATTTTTAGCCAGCCTGCGGGGGGCAGGGCCGCTTCCGTGCGTGCGTGCGTGTGTGCGTGTGTGTGTGTCAGCAGGACGGGGACCGCCCTCAGCTCTGGGGCTCGGGGCTCCGCGCCGGGGTGGCCCGCCAACCCGGCCCCCTCGGCCCTCCCTCCCGCCCCCCAGCCCCCTTCCGCCCGGCCGACACGCACAGCGAAGTCCGCTTCGACCGCTTCGGCGACGGCGTCGGCCGCTACAACATCTTCGCGTTCCTGCGGGCGGGCGGCGGGCGCTACCGCTACCGCAAGGTGGGCTACTGGGCGGAGGGCCTGACGCTGGACGCCAGCCTCATCCCCTGGGCCGCGCCCTCCGCCGGCGCCGGCGGCGCCCCGCCCGCCTCCCGCTGCAGCGAGCCGTGCGGGCGGCACGAGGTGAAGAGCATGCAGCCCGGCGAGGTGTGCTGCTGGCTCTGCATCCCCTGCCAGCCCTACGAGTACCGGCGGGACGAGTTCACCTGCGCCGACTGCGGCCTGGGCTACTGGCCCAACGCCAGCCTCACCGGCTGCCTGGAGCTGCCGCAGGAGTACATCCGCTGGGGCGACGCCTGGGCCGTGGGGCCCGCGGCCCTCGCCTGCCTGGGCGCGCTGGCCACGCTCTTCGTGCTCGGCGTGTTCGTACGGCACAACGCCACGCCCGTGGTCAAGGCCTCGGGCCGCGAGCTCTGCTACATCCTGCTGGGCGGCGTCCTGCTCTGCTACGGCATGACCTTCGCCTTCCTGGCCAAGCCCTCGGCCGCCGTGTGCGCCCTGCGGCGCCTCGGCCTGGGCACCGCCTTCTCCGTCTGCTACTCCGCGCTGCTCACCAAGACCAACCGCATCGCCCGCATCTTCGGCGGCGCCCGCGAGGGCGCCCGGCGCCCGCGCTTCATCAGCCCCGCCTCGCAGGTGGCCATCTGCCTGGCGCTCATCGCCGGCCAGCTGCTCATCGTCACGGCCTGGCTGCTGGTGGAGGCGCCGGGCACGGGCAAGGAGACGGCGCCCGAGCGGCGGGACGTGGTGACGCTGCGCTGCAACCACCGGGACGCCAGCATGCTGGGCTCGCTGGCCTACAACGTGCTGCTCATCGCGCTCTGCACGCTGTACGCCTTCAAGACCCGCAAGTGCCCCGAGAACTTCAACGAGGCCAAGTTCATCGGCTTCACCATGTACACCACCTGCATCATCTGGCTGGCCTTCCTGCCCATCTTCTACGTCACCGCCAGCGACTACCGGGTGAGCGGGGGGCTCCCCCACGGGCGCCGGGCCGGGGGGCGGGCGCCGGCTCCTGCTGCCGGCGGCTCAGCCTCCTCCTGACCACACGGAGGCTCCCGCAGGTGCGGGCGCGGCTGGGACAGACCCTGAGGACGGTGGGAAGGCGGAGGGGCCGGGGGAATCGGCCCAGGACACGGAGGAGGAGAGGGGGCTGAGCCGACGTGAGGACTCATCCCCTGATGGGAGGGTGGGGGAGGGGGGAAGGGGAGGGACGGGGGGTGCAAACTGTGTCCAATGAGCAGAGGCTCTGCCCCGCTCCGCTGAGGTTGGTGAAGAGGGGAGACCCTGGGGGGCGGGTGGAGGTGAGGCTCGGGGCGAGGGGGTGGAGAGCCAAGTCAGGAAATGCTGCCGACCGGGGTAGGTTGACAAAGGCCCCCGTGAGGGTGCAGAGAGAGAGGGAGGGAGGGAGAAGCACTGATGGTCGTGTGCGCCCTGACCGGGGACTGAACGGCCGCCTGGGGACGTGCCCCATGGGATCGGACCCCCACTCTCTGGAGAATGGAGGGACGCTCCCCCGGCCCCGCCCGGCAGGAACGCTCCCTGGAGGGGCAGTCCCTCCCCAGGCCCCGGCGGCTCTGAGCAGGAGGGTGCAGACTGGAGCAGAAGACGGGCACTGCCCCTGAAGCGAGGAGGGAGGCACATGTGGAGGCAGGGCGGCAGAGGGGCAGGTGGAGACCTGGAGTGCAGGGAGGGCCGGGGGGCAGGCAGCTCCGGTGGGCACCCTCTCTGTCACCAGGGAGCCTGGCAGGGAGGCTCAGTCCCCTGGGCTGTGTCCCTCTGGGCTGAGAGATGGAACCAGGGGAGGTGGGGAGGAGAAGCAGGGAGGAGGGCAGGGGCAGGGGCGGGGGGCAGGGGCAGGGACTGGCATGGCAGGAGGACCCCAGTGGCAGCTGCAGGCTCCTCAGGGCTCAGGGAAGGCCCATCTGCAGAGGCCACGGGGGAGCTGGGCTGAGTGGGAGCAGGATGGTCTCAGCGACCCCTCCGGAGTGAACCCCATGGCTTTCTGTTTTATAGACAAACCTGGGCACTCAGGGAGGTTCAGGCCCTTCCTGGGGGCACTCACTCCGCGTGAGAGTGTAGAGCAGGGTCTGAACTGACAACCTTTACAGTTAAAGGAGCAGAAGACCCAGGCCAGAGCCCTGCCCAGGCCCTGCCCCGGCACAGAGGTAGGCGGCGGTGTGGGGCCCGTCTGCTGGGCTTGGCTGCTGCACCTGCCGGGCCACCTGCCTGGGCGGTGGGGCCAGCGCTGGGGGCGTGGCCTCACTCTGCTGTATTTGCATAGGATCTGCATGCCCGGCTAAGGGCTTACCTGAGACAGTACTCACATGTGCATTGGTACACACACACACACACACACACACGTATTTCTACACTCACACACATGTGCACATGTCAGTCCACCTGGCACGCACCACTCCTGCACCTGCACACACTCCCCACCCCCTCCATACACATGCCCAGCAGATACTCGCACACATGCCCTCCATACCTGCGTCCCTCCACACACACACACTCACACACACTCACACACATGCACACACGTGCGCAACACGCTCCCACACGTACACGCTCCCCTGCACGATCCCCCCACGGCTGGCACCCGCACTCCCTGGGAAGACGCCCACTGGGGCGGGTGCTGGCCCGGCCCAGCTTTCCCAGAACCCTCCGGGCTTGGCGAGCGGGCCCAGGCCCGTGCTGGACGCTTACCGCCTCGCCCACTCCCTGCCCCGCAGCCTCGGCGGGCGGGGGCCCGGGGCCGGGCGGGGGCGGGACGGCTCACCGAGGCTGCTCCCCGCAGGTGCAGACCACCACCATGTGTGTGTCCGTGAGCCTCAGCGGCTCCGTGGTGCTCGGCTGCCTGTTCGCGCCCAAGCTGCACATCATCCTCTTCCAGCCGCAGAAGAACGTGGTCAGCCACCGCGCGCCCACCAGCCGCTTCGGGAGCACCGCTGCCCGGGCCGGCCCCGGCCCCGGCCCCGGCCAAGGTCAGCGCCCCCCACACCCTCCGCCTGCGCCCCCCGCCTGTGCCCTCCGCCTGTGCCACCCACCTCCCCTCCGCCTGTGCCCTCCGCCTGTGCCCTCCGCCTGTGCCCCCCACCTCCCCTCCGCCTGTGCCCCCCGCCTGTGCCCCTCCGCCTGTGCCCTCCGCCTGTGCCCCCCACCTCCCCTCCGCCTGTGCCCCCCACCTCCCCTCCGCCTGTGCCCCTCCACCTGTGCCCCCTGCCTGTGCCCCCCACCTCCCCTCCGCCTGCGCCCCCCGCCTGTGCCCTCCGCCTGTGCCACCCACCTCCCCTCCGCCTGTGCCCCTCCGCCTGTGCCCCTCCGCCTGTGCCCCCCGCCTGTGCCCCCCACCTCCCCTCCGCCTGTGCCCCCACCTCCCCTCCGCCTGTGCCCTCCGCCTGTGCCCCCCACCTCCCCTCCGCCTGTGCCCCCACCTCCCCTCCGCCTGTGCCCCCACCTCCCCTCCGCCTGTGCCCCCTCCCTCAGCATGCGCTGCTCCTGGGCTGCCGCTGGGCACAGGCGGGGGGGGGGGCCCTCCGTGGAGGACGGGGTCAGCCCCCCCTCCAGCTCCCCCTCCCTAGGGCCCGCCTCTCCGAGTGTCCCCACCGTCTGCAACGGCCGCGAGGTGGTGGACTCCACGACGTCGTCGCTCTGAGGACCCCTCGCCCTCGGCACAGCGGCTCCCGGACGGACAGACGGACGGACGTGCAGGCGTGACGTGACGAGCCGAGAGGGACTGGCCGGAGCACTGCCAGCAGCCGTCCCACACCGCCCCCCCACCGCCCCCCAGCACCTGCCCCCCACACCGCCCCCTCCTCACCCCGCCCTTCAGCCCTTCAGCGTCAGAGGCCGGGTCCTTGGCCTCTGCAGCCCCACCCACTGCCCTGGCCCGACCCAGGCCCAGGAGGGGAGGGAGCAGCCAGGGTGCCCTTGACCTTGGACCGCGGCTGCGGAGGCTCCCCAGTCAGCAAAGGTGCTTCCAGCCCTGCCCCCTCTCCTCCTGGGCCTTTTACGTTTTCTGTTATCCTGGGGGCGGGTGAGGGGCTGCCCTCCCCTGCACAGTAGCGTGTCCTGCGGTTCATTCTGTGTTCCTGTAAATAGGCGTCTGTTTTAAAGCGGCCTCCGGCCCTCCGCCCAGGGGGGTCTTGCACCAGCCCAGCCTACAGCCTCCTCGCAGCCGGCGTGGGCGCCGCTCTGGCCTGATGCTGGGGGGACAGAGTGAATAAGCCTCCCTCCCTCCCTCTCTCTCTCTCTCTCTATTTTTTTAAACAAGATTTTGCTGTAGTTTTTACTCATCCTCACCCGGGTATATTTTCCTGCTGATCTTTATAGACCGTGGGAGGGTGGAGGAGAGCGAGAGGAACATCGAGGCAAGAGAGACGGGGCGGCTGGTTGCCTCCCGCACTCCGGGACCCAGCCCGCAACCGAGGTGCACGCCCGTAACCGGAATCCATGCCAGGACCCTCACCTGCGGGCCGACGCTCTGTCCACTGAGCCAGCCTGGCCAGGGCAGGCCACTGCCCTTAAAAGCAGCCACTGCCTGCCCTGGATGGTTTGCTCAGTGGATAGAGCATGGGCCTGTGGACTGAGGGGTCCCGGGTTCAATTCCAGTCAAGGGCACATGTCCGGGGTGCGGGCTCGGTCCCCTGTGTGGGGCGTGTAGGAGGCAGCTGATCCATGATTCTCTCTCATCATTGATGTTTCTACCTCCCTCTCCCTCTCCCGATCTCTATAATCAATAAAAATATATTTAAAAAATAGAAAAGGAGCCACTGCAGACTGGCTGAGGCACTGCGGGGCATGGCAGCGGGTTACGTGGGCGGCCTGGATGGGTGGGCGCCGGGCCGGGCCGGAGGGCGCTGGCTGTGCCGGGAGGTGCCCCGGACTGTGGGCTCTGCCCGGCGGGCCTGCCTGCCACCGGGAGGAGCCCCGCCCCACGGTGAGGAAGGACGGGACCAGGTGCGAACAGAGCCAGAGGAGCCCGCGGAGGGTGGGATGGGCGGTGAGGCAGAGGTGGCGGGGGGGGGGGGGGGGGGCCGCGGCCGTGGGCTGTGGGCAGGGGAGCGGGGGGAGGGGAGGGCCTGCTCCCTGGGACCTCCCCGCTGTGCAGGCAGAGGGCGCCGAGGCACAGTCTCCACGCGGGGCGGGGGGGGGAGAGGGGGGCTCAGATAGGGACCACCGAACCCGAACCCAGACAGCGGAGAGGCGGCAGCTCCCGGGCGCCCAAGCCCTGCCCCGGCAGGAGGGGAGGGGGCAGGGGCGGATCTCAAGGAAATGGAGAGGCAAAGAGGGGCCACAGAGCGTCCAGAGCCCTCCGGGAATGTACCCCCCAACCTCCACAGAACCAGGAAAGCAGCCTCCCACACCCCCGGGCCAGCCGCTGCACGCCAGGTCGGGGTTCTCTGTCGGGGGGCGGGGGGCGGGGGGGGGGAGAATCTGGGGACGCAGGAGGGGAGGGGTGGGGATTAGTGGGAGGGGACGGTGAGAAAAGGGACATGAGGAAGGAAGTGTGTTTAGGGAAAATTACTTCATTCTTCCTGTAAACATACGATATGCTCCTTGTATTATCGTTGTGGTTGTTGATCTTCCCCCGAAGATAAATTTTCATTGATTTTTAGAGCGAGTGGAAGGAAGGGAGGGAGAGAAAGAGAGAAACACTGATGTGAGAGAGACACATCCATGTTTCTACCTCCCCCACCCTGTAAACAGTCGAAGCCGGGCGCCGAAAGGAAACAGAAATCCCGCCTGGAGCCGCCGCCTCCGAATAGCAGCACCGTCAGCGCAGGGCGGCCGCCGAGACAGGCGCTGCGCCTTCAGAGCCTGCTACCGTGGGCCCGGCCATATGCCTGTTTTCCTTTTCCGTGGCACGGTTTAATTTTACTCGGTTCTCTCCGAAGATGGAGCAGCGTGGAAAGCAGCCAGCCTGGCATGCCCGGACCCAGCCATGGGAGCTGGGCACACAGCACAGGGGCCAGGAGGCTGCCCTGGGCCGGGGTGGGCTGCCCGCAGGTGGGCGTGCCTCCCTCGGGGTCCCCGTGCCTCTGGGGCCCGGAGGGGCCTGGGCTCCCCGGCCTGGATCCCTTCTCCGCGAGAAATAAATAAACTTGGGGTCAGGAGGCCCCCTGTCCTCTGAGAGGCTGTCGCCGGGTCTGCAGCACCCTCTGGCTGCCATCAGCGGAACGTTCTTATCTCCCTCCTGTCCCTGCGGCCGTCCCAGGCTCAGACCCTGAGGACCGGCGTTAGGGGGTGGACACTGTCCAGCTTGACGGACAGGTTCTGTTTTGTAGCAGCTACCTGCTTCGTGGTTTCATGTTCATTCTTTGTCTAACGTACCTGCAGGTCACCCCATCCCCTTCCTTCCGCTTCCCGCCCCTGAGTTCCACGCTTCCTGGGCGGTTGGCGCTGGCCTGCCCTGTCCCTGCCCCACCTCTGCCTCCTCCGCACAACAAGGCCCGCCGTGCGGCCAGCATCGCCTCCACCTGCCCCATCAGCATCCTCCCGCCAGGTAGAGCCACAGAGGCCGAGGCCGGCACATCCCCTGGGCTGGGACAGCCTTCCCTCAGCGGCTCCAGACTGGCCGCGGGGTTCAGGGCCAGGCCTATCTGCCCCAGAGGAAGCAGGAGCCCTAGCCGGGCCCGGGGGCCTCTCTGCATCCCCCGGGGGCCCATGTCTGCACCCCCTGGGAGGCCATGTCCGCTGCAGGCTGGGACCCCGACACTCACACCCTCGCCGGGCAGGGTGGCACCTCCAGGCTGGGCCTGCAGAGCCCCCTCACGCTCAGCTCAGCTGCAGACCTCCCCTCCTGAAGGTCCCCTGGCACAGCGAGGTGCCTGCCGCATCGCTGCCATTGCAGCTGCCTGGGGGCGGCGCTGATGGAGCCTGAACCTGCCACAGCTGCTCTGCAGACCCCTGCCCTGCACCCCACACACACACTCCTGCACACGTGCACATGCACACTCAACACATAGGCATACATGTGCATACTCACACACACACACACACACACACACACACACACACGCACACGCACGCACACTGGCCCGGGGAGGGGAAGCTGGCTGGCCGGGAGGCACCGCAGCACTGACCGCGGCCTTGCCAGGCCGTCCATCCCACAGCGCGGGGAGGGCCTGCAGCGCGGGCCCCTGGGAGGCGGGCTCAGGGACAGACCTCCGAGGGCACAGGCTGAGAGCAGGGGCGACAAGCAGAGACGGAGATCAGACACAGAGATGGCGAGCCACCAGCGCCGAGGGAACAGGAGGCCCCGCGGAGCTGAGCCCCAGCTCCCCGCGCAGCCCTGCAGGGCGTGTGGCCCCCAGGACCGCTCGGGGGCAGAGGCGATCTGGGTGCGGGCGGGAGGGGGCAGCCAGCACAGCTGCCTCTGAGGAGGTGGCAGCAGAGGCTGCACCCCGAATGCATGGCCTTCCCCCGAGCCCAGCCTAGCTCCCCTCTGCTAGTCCCCCCTTCCCCCCCCACGCCTGGTTCTCCCGCTGCGGGGGAGGGAAGTCTTGTCTCCCAGGCCCCCCAGAGGGGGAGGGGGAGGAGAGTGGCGGCCACAGCTGCTGCTCCCAGCCCTGTCCTGGCCTCCGCAGGCGGCTCTGTCCTGCTGTTACTCAGCTGGGGTGCCCGTCCACCCACCCGCTCCCCCCGCCCCCGTCCCACCACGCACAGGCCTGCAGGACCCAGGCCTCCCGCTGCCCCTCCTTTCCCGGAGGCGATGCCTGGGGGCGGAGGGGGCTGCAGAGAAGCCAAGCCGGGGCCTCCCGGGCGTGGGGCGGGGCTGGGTCGGACCGGCGCGGGGTCTGAGCCTGACCTGGGCCCTGGGGTCTCTCTTCGGTGCCGGACCGGACCGGTTTGCACGAGGAGCCAGGGCCTGGGGAGTCTCTTTGGGATGGAAGCAGCAAGGCCAGCGGCCAATCCCTCTTCCCTGGGTCTGACTCTCAAAGGGCGTGTTTTTTAAAATATATATACTTTTTTAATTGATTTCAGAGAGGAAGGGAGAGGGAGAGCGAGCGAGAGAAACATCCGTGAGGAGAGAGAATCACAGATCCGCTGCCTCCTGCAGGCCCCCACTGGGGATCGAGCGGAAAGGAAGGCACCGTGACCTCCTGGTTCAAAGGTCAACACAACCTCGGAGCCTCGGCCCGGCAGTAAGCATCTTTATTGGGAGAGAGATCCAGCCCCCTGGCGCCGCCGGCGGGCGCCCTAGGCCATGAGGATTTCGATGTCCAGCTGCAGGCGGCTGGCCTTGACCTCATAGCAGCCCCGGAGCAGGCCGCGGGCCTGGCTGGCGTGCCAGCGCCAGTGGGACTGGATGGTGCAGGCGGCCTGGCGGGCCTGCAGGAAGCGCCGGCGCGCCTGCCACATGCGGACCTGGGCCTGGACCTTCACCACCGCCCACTCCTGGCAGGTGTAGAGCCGCAGCGCCAGGCGCCGCCTCTGCTCCAGCGCCTTGGCCTGCGCCGCCCGCCACCAGCACTGGATGGCCCAGGCCCGCAGCGCCGCCTGCAGCAGCGTCTGGCGCACCCGGCTGCCGCGCCACCAGGCCTGGATCCTCACGGCCGCCTCCTCGCGCTGCAGGCCGGGAGGGAGAGCCGGAGAGGCCGTGTGAGGTCCCGGCCGCGGGGAGGGGGCCCGGCCCGGGCCCTGCCCTCGCACGCCCCGCCCGGGGCCCCTCCGTCCGCTCCTCCACCCTCCGCTCACCTGGAGACACTGCTCGCCGCGCCCCGGGCAGGGCCCTCCGCTCCGGGCCCTGCTCACCTGTCCTGTGTCCATGGCCCTGGTCTTTAGACTCGCTCCCCCAAGGTCAGGGGGGTCCCCCTGGTCTTCGGCCCCGCCCTCAACTGTTAGGCACCGCCTCCGGGACTCCGCCCACCTGCTCCCCGGCTCCCGGCCCCGGCTCCGGGCCCCCGGCCCCCGGCCTGTGCAGGGCATGCAGCCAGGTGAGGTCTGACCCCATTCCAGGCGTGTCTCTCCCTCCTTGGCGTCTCTCACCCGGGACCAGCGGCCTGATTGCTGGTTCCTGGAGCTGCGGGGCCTGCCCTGACCTTGTGCCCTCAGACGCAGCTGGTCACTCCAGTTCCACTCTTTCCCGCTCCGGTCACTTCTGGTGGCTGCTGCCGAGGGCAGGGAGGAGCGGGTCCGCAGTGTCCCTCCCGGCAGGGGCTTTCCCGGGGGAAGGAAGACTCCTGTCCGGCGTGGATCCCGGGAGGGGCCTGTGTGTCCCCGGCAGCGAGGGTCTGTCCGGCTCCTGAGAGGGGTCTGAGCTGCAGCGGGAGGGGCCTCCGTGCACCCCCCCCGGGCTCCCGGCCGCCCCCCGCGGGTGCGCAGGGGCTGCGGCGGGCGCTGGGGCTGCCTGAGGGGCGCTGAGCCGGACGCCTGAGCGTAGTTGGGGTTGGATTTACCGGGCTCACAGGCCCCTGGAACGGACCCGCCGTCCAGGCCGGGCCGCCATGAGGCCTCCTCCGCGGGACGCAGGGACGGCGGTGCGGACAGGACGTGGCCGTGACGGCTCCCGAGGACGGACGGGCAGGGGAACGGTGAGGTTTGGAAGCCCGGGGACAAAGGCTGGTCGGCAGACACCCCCCCCCCCCCCCCCCCCGCAGACAGGCACCCTCCCCACCCCGGCTAGGCTGTACGTACGTGATTATTATTCCTTAAAGTATTACACACGTCTCCTTTCCCCACCGTGGACCTCTCCCCGGCCGCTCCCACCCCAGCACACGCCCTCACCCCGCCTGCCGGTGTCCACGGGCTGTGCTCACACGCATGCACACGCGCTGTGGTGGTCCAGGAAACAGCTCTCGCTGCAGCCATCCTGTACCGGCCCAGGGACGAGTCCGGGGGCTCTGACTTTCCTTTTCCTCACGACTAAGGAGCGTCCCCCGTGCGGCCGGCCACCTGCGGACTCCTTCTGAGAAGAAGGGCTCGTTCCAGCATGCGGCTCCCGCCCTGACCCCGTTCGCTCAGTGGATGGAGCGTCGGCCTGGGCACTGAAGGGTCCCGGGTCCGACTCCCAACTCGTTCTTCCGGATCTTTTGGTTCCTTGGCGTCCGTGTGCTTGAGTCCCGGTTGGCAGAGGGTAAATGGTCTCCGACGTGGTTTTCGCCAGCCGGCCGGCCGGGACGGGTGAAGCTTGGGCGCTCTCTATGCCCACGGCCGGCGTTGGGGAGCCTCACACCGTCAGCCGCGGGCTGGGCACGGACGGAGGAAAGGGATGGAGGGCCATTTGCACATGTTTTCACCCAAAAGGCCTCCACGGAGGGGCTGCACGCTGGCCCCCGAGTCACAGGGGCCCTTATGACATCATACTGCCCTCCCACCTCCTCTCTCCCTGCCGGAGCCAGGCGGGAGGAGAGCAGACCTGGGAGCGCCGGACCACCACGCTGGGCCATGGAGCCTTGCGGGAGGGGATAGAGACCTGGGGGATTGGAACCACCGACTTCCTCATCATGGGCCTCCGGTTTTGCGTAAGCGCGGCCAGTCCCCTCGGTGCCGGTCGGGGAAGGTGCACCCCCGGGACCGCGGGAGGCCCCCCCGCATCGAGGGTGTCTGGGCGGGGGTGGGGGGTGGGGGCATGATCCAGGCACAGGGCCCTGCGGAGACCCGCCCGCCACGCCCTCCTCCGGCTCTCGCTGCAGAAGGAGGGCCATCTGATGCAGGTGATAGTAGAAGAGCATGAGGACATCACCCTGCTGATTCTGCAAGAGGGAGAAGCTGTGGAAGCACACCCACCCCCTCCCATTGCCCCGGTAGGCCAGGGGACCTCGGCGTGAGGGTGACGGGGACCCCAGCCCGCACCCGTCTCGCCCAGTCGCCCGGCCATGGTGGGACGTCCTCTCTGAGGCCACAGCACGGGGGGCTCGGGCACTGGTCCCCCAACCAGGCTGCCCTGTGCTGGGGTGGTCCTCAGGGACGGCCGCACACACCGAGGAGGCCAGGCCCCCCGCTGCCAGTCATCCCACCCAGAGCGGACGCGTCCCTGGCTCCCCTCCTCCTGGCGCCTGGGTGCTGAGAAAGGGGGTGCTGAGAGAGACCCTGAGAGTCGCTGCAGGGAGGAGAGACCTGGCAGGGAGCGGGGTGCTGGGGGCTGTGCAGGGGGAGGCGTGGCCAGGTAAAGGGGAGCCCACGTCCCACAGGGTGTGGGCGTGTGGGCAGGCACGTGCCCCGGGTGTGCACGCTGAAGGTGTGAGAACCCGGGAATGTGTGTGAGCAAGAAACCAGAGAGACACCACCCTGAGGAGCAGGGAAACCCCCAGCACTTGGCAGAGGGAGGAGGGTGGGGAGGAGCTGGAAGGGGCACGAGAGGCGAGCCTGGGGGCACCAGTCTGCAGCTGGGAGGGGTGGGGGGAAGCCCTGCGCTCAGGCAGGAGGCGGAGCCGGGGGGGGCGGGGACATGCTGGCCCTTCGCCCTGAGCCCATGGTGCTCTCTGTCCAAGGACCTGGGGAGGACTCGGGCAGGGGAGCCCCGGGCACAGGTGGGGACCCTGAGTCTCAGAGGCCCTGTGGCCTGCCCATGTCCTCTCCCAGAGCCTATGTGATCCTCTCCCTGTGCCACGCCCAGTGCCCCTGAACCTAACCGGGGCAGGGGCTGCGGCTGACAGGGGACCAGGACCCCTTCCTGGCACCTCCTGGGCTGGGGGGGTGGGGAACAGGTCCCGAGTGTCCCTTCCTTTTTCTCGCTAACCCCCTCCCCCCCAAGGTAAAGAAGCCGCCGGCTGATGAAAACGAGAGAGCCAAGCAGATCCAGGCCTGGTGGCGGGGCACGCTGGTGCGCCGGACGCTGCTGCTGGCCGCGCTCAGCGCCTGCGTCGTCCAGCGCTGGTGGCGGCGGGCGGCGCGGGCGCTGCCCTGGCTGAGGCAGAAGAGGCAGCGGGCGCTGCTGACCCGGCAGACCTGGGCGGCCGTGCGGCTGCAGGCCTGGGTCCGCATGTGGTGCGTCCGCCTGCGCTACTGTCGCCTGCTGCAGGCCGCCCGCATCATCCAGGCCTACTGGCGCTGCCACAGCTGCCACGGCAATGGCTTCCTCCGGGGCCGGTACAAGCTCATGGCGAACAAGCTGGGGCTGGAGCTGGAGATCTTCCTGGGCTCACAGATTTGCCGGATCACAGAGTGCATCCCCTTCCCAATAAAGAACTGACCAGGTCTGCTCCACCCCCGGGTCCCCGCGTCTCTGTCAGACAAGCCCCAGGAGGTGCCCGCCTCCGGGAAGGAGAGAGAAGCCGATGGTGGTCCCGGCGTCTCCCGGGTCAGCCTGGAGGCAGCGGCCGGGATTGGTGGGGGCCTGGGGCTGGAGGAGCAGGGACGGCGATGGATTAGCAATGTCTGCCCTGGGCAGGGGCGTTGCCAGGACACCCCTTCTGTGTCACCGGTGACCCACGGGAGCTGGTGTCACCTGAGGCGCTGACCCCCCTGCTCTCCCGAGGGCCTTTGGAGCAGGTCCAGAGCCTCCCCGTGCCCACGGAGGCCTGCAGGGCCGACTCGGGCCCCCTCAGCCTCCCTGGCGGCCCTGCTGTTTCCAAGTCTGCCCCTCCCCCCTCTGCCCTGTCACAGCACGTGGCCCCTGCCGACCCCTCTCCTGGACTGTCTGCTTCCAGATGGAGCTCCCCTCCATCACGAGGGTCTCTGTCCCGCCCGCCTGGGTGTCCTCCTGACTCAGCTTTCCTGCCTCGAGGTCACCATCTCGGCCGGAGGTGGTCTTCCCGCGTGTGCCATTCCCTGTGCCCTGCAGGGGAGCGGGGGCTCTGGGCTCTGTGGCCTTCCCTGGACCCAGACCCCTGGGGTCCCTCTCTCAGTCTTGCTCTCTCTTTCAACATACAGGGGTGGGCAAAAGCAGGTTCATCATCATAAATAAATAATACTATCTAATAAAAAAGAGTGGTATGCAAATTAACCACCATTCTGCTACATCCACAAGCCATGCCCATCAGCCAATCAGGAGCAAGTATGTGAATGAACCCCTAACCAAGATGGCTGCGGCCACGGAGCCATCAGGAGGGAGGCTTGGGTTTCCCCAGGGATGAAGGAAGCCAAGCTTTCTACACACCCTGGCCGGCCCAGGCCTCCACTCAAGGCTACAACATTTCAATCATAGAAGACAAATAAATTCCAACAGAAATGGCGGCAGCCACGGAGCTGCAGAGAGCAGGAGGCTAGAGTCTCCCCCAGCGATGGAGGAAGACAAGCTTCTGCAGCCCTGGCCTGCCCTGGTCTCCGCTCCAGGCTACAAAGTTTCCGTTGTAGAAGATAAATAAATCCCAATAACCAGGGCCTCTGCTTGGGTCGCCAGGAGGCATGGCCGGCCTGCAAACCACCACAGGCCCCTCGGCCAGGCCACCCCATGCCCCAAGGGAACCCCCACTCTGAGCCGGGACGTGTATCCGGGGTGGAGTTGTCCATCTGTAACCCAGACCACTATTCCATAACCCAGATGTCCAGGTCTCAGAGGGGCCAGGGAGAGAGGTCTGTGCCCCAGGGGGCGGTCTGTACCTCACCTGCACAACTGGGTGAGGGAATGGTGGTTTAGGTAACGGATGGAGAACTACACCCCTGATACAAGACTGGACTCTGTGTTTCAGGCCTGGGCCCCGGGATAATCTCGCCCGTTCCGCCATGATGATCTGGGACCCGGATGTAGATCTTAGCCTGGGAAGGAGGTCTGGCTCCTGGGAGGGCAGTTCGGGCCAGGGAGAGGCGTATGGGGCCTGGGGGGCAGTCTGGCACCTCCTCTGGATATCTGTGTGATAGAACAGTGGTCTGGTTACACATGGAGATCTAGTCTCCTGATAGAACATTGTGTTCAGAGTTTGTCGCCTCCCCGGTTTGGCCTTCTCGGCCCCGCCATGATGGTCTGGGTCCCAGATGTAGGTCTGAGCCCCGGATGTAGGTCTGTGATCACTAGGGGGTGCTATGGGCCCAGGTGGGAGGTTTGGGGCCAGGGCAGGACCTTGGGATGATGAAATGGTGGTCAGGACTGGCCTGGTTATTTGGACTCCGATAAAGGAAGAGGCACTGGCTCCCAGTATGGTTCCCCGAAATGGCCTCTGGTCCTCGCCATAACGGTCGGCGGCCAGGAGGGAGGTCTGAGCCCCGGACGGAGGTCTGGGTCCCGGGTGGGCCTTTGGGGCCAGGGAGGGACGTCTGGGCCCCGGGGGCGGTCTGGTACCTTCCCTGGACCTCTGGGTTATGGAAATGGTGGTCTGGGTACCAAATTGAGAAGTACACCCAGGATACAAGTCTGGATTCTGTGTTTGAGGCCTGGGCCTCGGCCCCGCCATGATAGTCTGGGTCCCGATGGTAGGTGTGAGCAGGTGGAGGTCTGGGTCCTGTGAGGGCAGTTCGGGCCCGGAGGGAAGTCCGACGCCAGGGGCCGGTCTGGTACCTCCCCTGAGCATCTGGGTTAAGGAATAGTTGTTGGCGTTCGCATAGAGATCTCGTCCCCTGATACAACTCTGTTCCAGGTTTGTGGCCTGGGCCCCAGGTGGGCCTACTAGGTCCCGCCATGAAGGTCTGGGACCGGATGTAGGTCTAATCCCGGATGTGGGTCTGGGTGCTCAGGCAGGGTGTGGTCACTAGGGGGTGCTATGGGCCCAGCTGGGAGGTTTGGGGCAAGGGCAGGACTGGGGATGGTGAAATGGTGGTCAGGACTGGCCTGGTTATTTGGGCTCCAATAAGGAATAGGCACTGGCTTCCAGGATGGGTCCCCGAAATGGCCTCTGGTCCTCGCCATAACGGTCTGCGGCCAGGAGGTCGGTCTGGGCCCCATCGGAGGTGCCCACCAACCCGAATTCCGTGCCCGGAGGCCCGGAGAGCGGCCGTTCCTGCGACACCTGCAGCTCCAATCCCCGGGCACGCCCCTCGCTCCCGGGACTCCCCTCTCTACCCCGGCTCCGTCGTCCTCCGTTCCCCCACGTCCGGGCTCCACCCCAGGCCACACGTGAAGTAGGTTCAGAATGACCCATCCACGCGCACTTCATTTCATTTTACGGGTTGATTTCAGAGAGGAAGGGAGAGGGAGAGAGAAACATCAGTGATGAGAGAGAACCGTGGATCGGCTGCCTTCTTGCACGCCCCCTACTGGGGATCGAGTCTACAACCCAAGCATGTGCCCTTGGCCAGAATCGACCCCGGGACCCTTCAGTTCGCAGGCTGGCGCTCTACCCACTGGGCCACACCAGCCAGGGCACCAATCCACATTTCTGTTGGGGAGGGAAACCTACCCCCCAGGGGGTGATATTTGCATGTGGGTTTGTCTTAATCTTCAGAAATGAAGGTGCGGGCAGAGCAGGGGTTCGGGTGGGAAACCAGGCTGCCCACCTCCCTAAGACCCGGGCACTGCCCAGAGCTTCCCACAGCCGACAGGAACAGGACAGCATGGAGCAGTGAGAGCCGTGTCTTGCAGGGGAGCACCTGGAGGTGTTGCTCGGACCTGGGGCGCCCCGTCCATCCCGGCTGGGCGGCAGGTGTCCGAGACGCCACAGCACGGTTTTCCCGGGAAACGGGGGCTCCTCCCGGGAAGGAGGCGGTGGCTGGGGGAGCTGCTGGCGGCAGGGTCTGTGCGGGCTCGTCCGCGGCGGGAAAAGCCCAGGAGCCTCAGCTCCGGGCTTTGGGGCGGCCTCGGTGGGGTTTAGGGTCAGCCTCCGGTGGGCTTTGGGGCGGCCTCGGTGGGCTTTGGGGCCGGCCTCGGTGGGCTTTGGGGCGGCCTCGGTGGGGTTTAGGGTCAGCCTCTGGTGGGCTTTGGGGCGGCCTCGGTGGGCTTTGGGGCGGCCTCGGTGGGCTTTGGGGCGGCCTCGGTGGGCTTTGGGGCGGCCTCGGTGGGCTTTGGGGCGGCCTCGGTGGGCTTTGGGGCGGCCTCGGTGGGCTTTGGGGCGGCCTCCGGTGGGCTTTGGGGTCAGCCTCGGTGGGCTTTGGGGCGGCCTCGGTGGGCTTTGGGGTCAGCCTCCGGTGGGCTTTGGGGCGGCCTCGGTGGGCTTTGGGGCGGCCTCGGTGGGCTTTGGGGCGGCCTCGGTGAGCTTTGGGGCCGGCCTCGGGGTTTGGGGCGGCCTCGGTGGGGTTTGGGGCCGGCCTCGGTGGGCTTTGGGGTCAGCCTCCGGTGGGCTTTGCACGAAGCAGACAGGCGGGCGAGGCAGGAGGGGCCGTGGACACAGGCCGGTGCGCTGGGGCTGGTGTGCGCGGCCGGAGCAGCTGGAGATGCAGAGGGAGCCGCGGTGACTCCATCCTGGGGTCTCTGTACTCCGCACCCAACAGGGTGGGTTTTATCCTGAAATGGCCAGAGGCCCAGGGAATTCCCACACCAGGAGGGCAGCTCTGGAGGGGCCGTGGGGCCGGGGCCGTGGGGCCGGGGCCGGGATGGACAGGCCGTGGGGCCGGGGCCGGGATGGACAGGCCGTGTGGCCGGGGCCGGGATGGCCGGGGCCGGGATGGCCGGGGCCGGGATGGCCGATGCCCGGATGGCGCGGCAGGGCGGGGAGGGCCCTCAGGGAGCCGTGGGCTCGGCAGGCCTCGCTGTGCGTTCAGGACACTTGTCCGGCACGTACAGGGGAGTCCAGAATAACACAGTAAATAAAAAGCCAGGGGCAGGAGCCGCACGGGACTGGGCGTCTCTCTCCGCCTCGCCCCAGAGGCAGCACCAGAGGCCCAGCGCCTCCTCCGAGCTCACCAGCCAGCCGGGCCGAGCCGGGTCCTCAGGACCCCAGCCAGAGGCACCTCTCCGCCGCACAGTGACCCCACACGCACGCTCCGCTCAGCGGAGACTGGGAAGCGGCTGACAGGCTGCTGTGGGGACTCTGCCGGCTCCCAGGGCGTGGAGGGCACCTGTCTCATGGCTCAGCAGCCGCCCCGCCGGGTGCGCCCCTCGCCAGCCCCCCACGGCTGCCGGGGACGTGGAGGGCCCACACGTGGCCTGCTGGGGACGGCCACGGGGTGTTGGGCTGGGGACGGCCACGGGATACTGAGCTGGGGACAACCACAGCGGGGGTGGCCACGGGGTGCTGAGCTGGGGACAGCCACAGGGGGATGGCCACGGGGGGATGGCCACGGGGTGCTGAGCTGGGGACAACCACAGGGGGATGGCCACGGGGGGATGGCCATGGGGTGCTGAGCTGGGGACGCACAGGGGGGACGGCCACAGGGGGATGGCCACGGGGTGCTGGGCTGGGGACAGCCACAGGGGGACAGCCACGGGGTGCTGGGCTGGGAACGGCCACGGGGTGCTGGGCTGCGAATGCATCGGGGGAGAAGAAAAGAGAAAAACGGTTCTGCCAGGTCACCAGGACACGGTCATGTTTCCTGCAAATTTCAACGTTTTCCGAAACGTTTTCCAGGCGTCAGCAGCCATGCGGGGTCGTGCGGGGAGGAGAGGGACCCGGCGTGCCGCCCGGGGCTGGCGGGCGCTCCCCGCCGCGGGCGGGTGGACGGGAAGCCGTGCGGGGCCTGAGGGGCGGAGAGCCCTGTCTCCGGGAGGAAGATGGTGCCGGGAAGGGAGAGGCTGCCCGCTGCCCCGGCCCCTCCGGGAGCTGCTGCTGAGCCGGGAGGATGAGAGGCCGGACGCGGGCTGGACGCGGGCTGGACGCGGGCCGGGCGGCGGGCGCGCTGGCTTCGGAAGCTGCCAGAACAACCGGCTGGATCTTTCAGCGCCGACGCCTGCGCCCCCACAGAGGCGTCTCCGGCGGGGGACCCTGTCACACGCGTGGGGAAGTCCCCAGCTCCAGGGTTTCAGACGCAGGACGCGAGCATTTGCGTGTCTTGTCGTTAGTCCTCATCTGAGCACATTTTCTCCATCGATTTTTTTTTTTTTTTTTAGAGAGAGCGGTAGGGAGGGGGCAGAGAGGAACATTGATGTGAGAGAGACGCATGCACCCCGACCAGGGCCAGGGATGGAACCTTGGGCAGGGAGAGCCCTGGACCCTGCGGTGTGAACCCCAGAAAAGAAGGACACCCCCCCCCCAGCCCCCCGCCCACTGAGGAAGGACGCCGAGGCCGGGGGTGGGGCCAGGGGCAGCCAGGCCCACGCTCCCCTCAGCCCCGTGCGGGCTGCAGACACCAGTCCTGTGGGCCGGGCGGGGCCAGGGACGCCCTCCGGAAGGAAGGACGGACGGGACTGTGGCTCCAGCAGAGACGCGGCCGCGCCCCCTCTTCTCTGACAACATGGAGCCTGGGCGCAAGCTGGTCCTTGGGTCACAGGTGCCCTTGTGACATCAGCGCCCCCTGCTCTGCCCCGGCCGGGCTGGGCCAGGCCCCATGGAGCAGCAACCTGAGGGGACGGTAACATCGGAGCCTCTGCCCTCCGGCCATGGGCAGCCAGTGCTGCCAGTGCTGTGTGAGCCCAGGAGGCTGCCCGGGGGGGGGGCGGGGGGGGCTGGGGACGCGGCTGGGCTGGCCCTCATTCGTGCTCTCCCCTCCCTCCTGCTCACAGAAGCCGGCCGAAGAGGAGAGGGTGGAGGATAAGAAAGAGTCAAAGAGGAGGAAGGTGAGGGGCCGGGCAGCAGGCGGGAATCGCGCCGTCCCTGGTCCCGCTGCTGTCTCAGGGCTGCTCTCCCGTCCCCACACCCCGCCCTCTCCCGAGCCGGCCCGCCAGGAGGGAGAGGCCAGGGCGATCGGCCGATGGATGGGTGCCCCCAGCCCGCAGGGAAGGCGGGCGCGGGGCCGGGGCGCTGGCGAGGGGAGAGGGGCGGCCTGGCCCCAGAGGAGGTGGGGGCCGGGGGAGGGCGTGGAAGCCGGAGGAGGGAGGCTGTGGCCGGGAGGGGCGTCCGGCGGCCTCGCGGGCGAGGATGCAGCGCTTCACCCTGGAGGGGACGCCGTGGGGCCGGGGCTTCTGGCCGGAGAGTGTCCCCGCGGGCCCCGCGGAGCCGGGAGGACACGGCGGCTCCGAGCGCGGGCAGGGGCGCGGGCGGACGCAGCGAGCGAGCCGGCCTGCAGCCTCGGCGCCGGGGCAGGCCGCGGGCGGGAGCCGCCGCGCCGGGCGCGGGGCCGGCGGGGCGCTGACGGGCTCCGCTCTGCCGGGCAGGAGCCCCCGGACCTGAAGCGGCGGCGGGAGGCGAGCGGCCGCCTGCAGGCCTGGTGGCGCGGCACGCTGGTGCGCCGGACGCTGCTGGCGGCGGCGCTGCGGGCCTGGCTCCTGCAGCTGTGGTGGCGGCGGCTGCTGTGGCGGCGGCGCGCCGGGCTGCGGCGGCGGCTGGTGCACGTCTACGCCCTGGAGGAGCTGGGCGCCGTGCGGCTGCAGTCCTGGTTCCGCATGTGGCAGTGCCACCGCGGCTACTGCCGGACGCGCCGCGCCGTCTGCCTCTCCGAGGACCCCGAGAGCTGCTTCCACCTGCAGATCCAGGACCCACTGGCTCCCCAGGACCCGCCGGCTCCCCAGGACCCACGGGCTCCCCAGGACCCACGGGCTCCCCAGGACCCACGGGCCCCGCCGGTGGGGCGCATGGGCACCAACAAAGACCTGCAGTTCTACGTGGAGATCCTAACCGTGTAGGTGGCTCTGCGGCCCCAATAAACGTCTGACCGGGCCCGTGTGTCTCGGTGACACCCGCGCCTCGGGAGCCCACGGCGCCAGGCCCGGCCCTCCTCTTGTGCCAGGCCCCCTCCGGGACCCGGCACCCGGCTGCGCTCTGACCGTGGCCCAGGGCGGGGCGGGCTCTGGGACCCTGAAGCCTGGGCGCCTCCTGGGAGCGCCGTCCCAGTGGCCCCGCTGCGGCAGGGGCTCCGGGCTCGCAGGCCCCGGCTCTCCGCCCGCCGGCGGCAGGCAGGCGCGTGGCCGGCCCTCCGGGAGCAGGAGGCTGGCGCGGTGCAGGAGGAAGGAAGGCAGGAGGCTGGCAGTGCCGGCCCAGGCTCCCAGGCCTCTCTCTCCTCCGGAAGCAGTAGGGACCCAGCGGGAAAGCAGGTCCTCTCCGCCTCCCCCTCCCTCCTGAGGGCCAGATTCTCGGGGCGCTGCCCACAGACCGGGCTGCCCCTGCCATCATCCCGAACTGGGCAGGACACCGTCTTAGGGACAGTCACGTCACGGGAGGCCCTGTCTCTGGCCACCGGCAATCCTGACTCCGTCCTACCTCAGCCTCCACTCCTGTGGGCTGTCTGTGGGGAAGGGCCATTTCCTTAAGACGTCCGGCCCATCGCAGGCCAATTCTCCCGCCAAACCACAGAAGTCACTGAGGGAAGCCGATGGGCCCTGCCGGCCTGGCTCGGGGTTGGGCGTCGTCCCAGGCACCAAAGGCGCCGACTCGGTTCTGCCCGGCCCAGGCCTGGCTGGCAGGCTCCATCCCCCGTAGGGAGTGTGCAGGAGGCAGCCAATCGATGTTCGTCTCTCTCCCTCTCTCTCTCAAATCAATAAAAACATTTTTTAAAAATGTGTGCTGTTACTTTTTATTTATTTGTAAATCTTTAGTGTTGAAAGTGGTACATAGGCCTCCTTTCCCCCACTCACCCCTTCCGGCCACCCTATTGTCTGCCACCGATTCTCTCTCCGGTCTCACTGGGACTTGGGAGGAATTGGCCTCGCCCGTGTTCCACGCCCCTCACGCCATCCCCCTCGCATCCCGGTCCCCGGCGTGGAGTCACTGCCTGTTGCGCGTCCTCTCGCCATGTCACCGCCACGGCCCCTCTCCACCTGGCTGACCGCCCCCGCCCCTGAACTGCAGAGCTGCCCTGGCCGTGAGGCCAGCTGGTTGGAGCCCAAAGTTTGCAGGGGCGTTTTGTTTGTTTCTGTGTGTGTTTTTTTGTTTTGTTTTGTTTTAAGAACATTCTTTTTTTCATGTATTTTTATTTTTATTTTGATTCATGTGTTTAGACTTAGGCTCTTTTTATTTTTTTTAAAGTATATTTTATTGATTTTTTTTACAGAGAGGAAGGGAGAGGGATAGAGAGCTAGAAACATAAATGAGAGAGAAACATCGACCAGCTGCCTCCTGCACACCCCCTACCGGGGACGTGCCCGCAACCAAGGTACATGCCCTTGACCGGAATCGAACCCGGGACCTTTCAGTCCGCAGGCCGACGCTCTATCCACTGAGCCAAACCGGTTTCGGCTGTGGGTTTTGTTGTGGTTTTTTTTTTTTTGAGAGAGAGAGAAAAGGAGGGGGAGAGACACACACAGAGGAGAGTTTGAAAGGGGCATTTCAGAGGTGTGTTAACCCACAGGCACAGAAACAATGCACAGGCAATGGACAATCAAGGTGACCTCTGCCCCCTCTCAGGCCGCTGGTTACGTGCTTTGGGCCCTTGGCCTTTCCTCCTTAGAGAGAACATCTAGGCCTCAGTGGGGTTCCAGCTCCAGGCCCGGAAAAGCAGCAAAAACCAGGCACTGCTGAGGTCAGGACCAGCTGCACTGAATAATGACCGGGTGCTAGCCAATCAAGTTTTTGGGTTCGGCCCTGGCCGGTGTGGCCCAGTGGATAGCGTCGGCCTGCAGACTCCAGGGTCCTGGATTCGATTCCGGTCAAGGGCCTGTACCTTGGTTGCGGGCACAACCCCAGTAGGAAGTGTGCGGGAGGCAGCTGATGGATGTTTCTCATCGATGTTTCTAGCTCTATCCCTCTCTCTTCCTCCCTGTGAAAAATTAATAACACACATTTAAAAAAAAAAAAAAAAAAAGAGCAGCCGTCCCCTCGGTGCCGGCCGGGGGGTGGACTCCTGGGGCCTCGGGCGGCCTCCCTGCATTGAGGGTCTCTGGGGGGTGATCCAGGCACACGGCCCTGCCGAGATCCGCCTGCCACCCCTTTCTCTTCTGACTCTGGTTCCAGGGAGACCACATGGACTCAGAGGTGAGGAAGTACCTTGAAAAATACAAGCAAAGGAAAAATAAGGAAAAAGGAAGGACATCATCCAGCAAAGCGATGGTAGGTCTGTGGGGACCTCGGCGTGAGGGTGACGGGGACCCCAGCCCGCACCCGTCTTACCCAGTCGCCCGGCCGTGGTGGGACGTCCTCTCTGAGGCCACAGCACGGGGGGCTCGGGCACTGGTCCCCCAACCAGGCTGCCCTGTGCTGGGGTGGTCCTCAGGGACGGCCACACACACCGAGGAGGCCGGGCCCCCCGCTGCCGGTCATCCCGCCCAGAGCGGACGCGTCCCTGGCTCCCCTCCCCCTGGCGCCTGGGGTCTGAGAAAGGGGGGGCTGAGAAAGGGGGGGCTGATAAAGGGGGGGCTGAGAGACCCTGAGAGTCGCTGCAGGGAGGAGAGACCTGGCAGGGAGCAGAGTGGAGAGGGGTGTGCGGGGGGAGGCGAGGCCAGGTAAAGGGGAGCCCACGTCCCACAGGGTGTGGGCGGGTGGGCAGGCGTGTGCCCTGGGCTGAGGTGGGTGGGGACGGGTCCCGAGTGTCCCTTCCTTGTCCTCCTAGCCCTTTGGTCAAGACCAGAGAGCCAAGCAGATCCAGGCCTGGTGGCGGGGCACGCTGGTGCGCCGGACGCTGCTGCTGGCCGCGCTCAGCGCCTGCGTCGTCCAGCGCTGGTGGCGGCGGGTGCAGGCGGGCCGGCTGGCGGCGCGGCGCTGGGCGGCCCTGGAGGCCTACACCCGGCAGAGGTGGGCGGCCGTGCGGCTGCAGGCCTGGGTCCGCATGTGGTGCGTCCGCCTGCGCTACTGTCGCCTGCTGCAGGCCGCCCGCATCATCCAGGCCTACTGGCGCTGCCACAGCTGCCAGACCACCGGCTTTTTCCAGGGCCGGTACGAGCTCACGGCCAACCAGCTGGAGCTGGAGCTGGAGATCTTCCTGGGCTCACAGATTTGCCGGATCACAGAGTGGATCCCCTTCCCAATAAAGAACTGACCAGGTCTGCTCCACCCCCGGTCCCGCGTCTCTCTCTCTCGCCCTTGGCGACAGCGTGGGTGGACGTGGAAACCATTGTGCTCGCAAAATATCACAGGATCTCACTTGCGTGTGGAATGCAATGAACGCACTAACCCGATGAGCAAGCCAGGTCCAGAGGCCTGGGTGCATGGACCAGAGGGACGGATCTCAGGGGGCGTGGGGAAGAGGGGTGTGTGGGGGGGAGATTAACCAAAGGTCGTACATGCCTACGTGCATAACCCATGGGCACGGAAAACAGTTTGGGGAAGGCCTGGCGTGGGGCAGGGGTTGAGTGGAGGGGAACAGAAAAAAGGGGAAGTCACCAGTAACCCTGACAGTTCAAGGATATCCTATATAATAAAAGCCTAATATGCAAATCGCCCAAAGGGTGGAACGGCCAGTTGCTATGATGCACACTGACCACTGGGGGGCAGACACTCAATGTAGGTGCTGCCCCCTGGTGGTCAGTGCTCAAGGTGTCCCAGACAGCAAGGGGGTGCAGGCCGGGCTGAAAGACCCTCCCCCTCCCCCAGTGCATGAATTTCAGGCACTGGGCCTCTAGTGTTGTCATAGATCCAAAAAGACAGACGGGCTCAGTGAAGGTCAAGATTGACCTTGTCAGGGAAGATACCGGCCATAGGACTTGACTGCCCACCATCACTGCTTTGGGTTAAAGTTTTCATTTCAGACCATCCTTTGTGGTTACTTTAGTCCTTAGAGTTCTCAAGACCGCCACACAGGCCTTCCCTGAGCTTGCCAGGTCAGCACGTGGCTCTTTCGTCCACAGTTTCATGGGCCGATGAAAAGTTTTCTGTCGATAGTCCACACTCTTAGAAGGGGCTCAGCGTCATGACGGTCGCCTTTCTCCCCAAGGTCAATGCCCTTAGTCACGATCCTGGCGAGACTAGCACTGACCTGGGGAAGCATTGACAGACGCTTGTCTATCTTTTAAAAATATATTTTTTTATTGGTTTCAGAAAGAGAGAGAAACATCACTGAGAGAGAGAACCATTGACCCACTGCCTCCTGCATGCCCCCGCCTGGGGATTCAAGCCCATAACCGGGCATGTGCCCTGACTGGGAACCACCCGTGACCTCCTAGTTCATAGGTTGATGTTCAACCCCTGAGCCATACCAGACAGGTGTAATGTCTCTCTCTCTATATAAAAGCCTAATATGCTAAGTGTCTGACCATTCGACTTGTCAACCAGTCGCTATGACGCCCACTGACCACCAGGGGGCAGACACTCCGACTGGTAGGTTAGCTTGTTGCTCATTGGGACTGGGTGAAATGGGCCGGACATGGCCTGGAGCCCTCTGGCAGTTCCTCCCCCCGGCCGGCCAACCTTCAGTAGCCACACCCAGGCCAACCGACCCCACCAGTGCACGAATTGGTGCACTGGGCCTCCAGTCATTAATAACAGCTTTGAATAGTTTGTCACATTGGAAATATCTGGGTAAATCTTTAACCCTTTGGATAGGAATCTGCCTGGGTGTGGTAGGGAGCCTTAGTCAGGGTGGATCTTCAATAGCCTTCTTTGGTTTACTGTTTTCTAGATTCGTCTGGTCTCTGTTTCCTATAGGTCCTGGGGGGCTGAAACCCGAATCGGGGCCGGACAGGAAGTGCCAGGTCTGAGAAGGAGGCCCACTGCCACGGGCACGTCATGTGGGCAGCTGGACCGGGAGGCCGGCCCTGTCCGAGCCCAGGAGCTGCCCGTCTGTTCCTGCAGATCACAGATCACGGGGCGGGAGAGGGGGCATTAGGGAGGAGACCAGCCCCGTGCCCCGTAGAGTTGGGGTGCTGTGGGGAAGGTACGTGGTGTCAGTCACACCTGGGCACAGGTCATTGGCCAGAACGGGCGTGGCCGCTGTGAGCGCCCGGCACCGCGGGCACCTGACCGGGAGACGCAGGCCCTTGGCGCGGCGCGGGGCCTCGGCCCCTGGGTGTGCGGCGCTGGCCCCCGGGCTCGCCGGCTCCCTCGCTCCTGCTTCCTGCCGCCCGCCCTCCTGGACCCCCTCACGCCGGCCTGTGTCGGTCGGCAACCTCATTCATCACCGGAGCCCAGTACCCACAGGACAACGATGGACATGTCTCTGGAGAGCCACATTTTTTAAACTTAAACAACTTCTTGCCAAAACAGGTTTGGCTCGGTGGATAGAGCGTCGGCCTGCGGACTCAAGGGTCCCGGGTTCGATTCCGGTCAAGGGCATGTACCTTGGTTGCGGGCACATCCCCAGTGGGGAATGTGCAGGAGGCAGCTGGTCGATGTTTCTCTCTCATCGACGTTTCTAACTCTCTATCCCTCTCCCTTCCTCTCTGTAAAAAATCAATAAAATATATGTTTAAAATTTTTTTTAAATTAAAAAAAAAAAAACTCTTCTCACGCCACTTCTTCCACATAGTCAGGCCCAGGCCGTGGTGTTTTGTGGAAGAGCCACACTCCAGGGCCAGAGAGCCGCAGGTGGCTCGCGAGCCGCGGTGTGCCTACACGGTGCTGGACGGGGCTGTCGCCGGCCTGACGCCTGGGACCGGCTGCAGCGAGGAGCCGAGACGGGACGGATGCTGCTGCGCTCCCGGCTCTGCGGACCCTGCGGACCCGGCTCTGGACACCCCTCGGCTTCTGCGGCTGGAAAGGGACTCGGGGGCCCTGTGGCACGGTTCCCCAAATGACAAAACCACTGGTCCTCCCAGGGCGTTGTCAGAGCCCCACACACACACACACACACACACACACACACACCGGCCCCCAGGGGGCAGCGGACGCTGCCGTGGCCCCACTCACTTCGGCCACAGGAAGGCCATCAGCGGCTGCCGGAGGGAGGGGGGGGGGCCTCACAGGCACCCTCTGTCCGCGGCCCCGGGCCATGTCCGGGGAAGCAGGCGGGTGGGCTCCTGCGGAAGGCAGGCTGCAGGGCTGGCTCCTGCCCCTGGTGTCACAATGGGATTGTGAGCTCATGGCCCTCTCCCTCACAGGGCCCCGCAGGCTCGGGGGGCGGGGAGACCAAAGCCAGTGAACCATCTGCAGGCCGCCATGAAGCTCTATTTCTGTGTGAGAGACGGGAGCGATCTCGGGAGAGGGGAGGTGGAGGCAGCGGGAGGCCCGCGCCCATGTGCTTCTCCCCTTTCACTCTGAGGACAGAAACACGGCCACCCCATCTACATTCAAGTCCCGGACGAGGAAGACATCCAGTACATAGTGTTGCCGGAAGAGGAGGAAGAGCCGGAGCCGCCGCCCCCCTGGCTGGTGGGTATTCCCCGCGGGGCCATAGGCCCGAGCGCCGCCTCGGGCCGCGCGCTGGCCCTCCCCCCCTGCGCGGCGTGGGCTGCGGGTCTGGGCCTGGCCGTGGCGGGACGCGTGAATGGGGAGCCCGGCCGGTCGGCTCAGGGCTGGAGCACCGGCCTGTGAACCAGGAGGTCGTGGCTCAGCAGGGCTCAGCTCCCCATCAGGCCCATGGCCGGTGGAGGCTCCGTCCCCGGTGGGGGGCGTGTAGGAGGCAGCCGGTCAGTGATTCTCTCTCATCATTGCTCCTCCCTCTCCCTTCCTCTCTGCAATCAATAAAAATATATTGAGAGAGGGAGAGAGAGGGAGAGAGAGGGAGACGGAGAGGGAGAGGGAGAGAGAGGGAGAGGGAGACAGGAAGGTAGGGAGAGGGAGAGGGAGAGGGAGAGGGAGAGGGAGAGGGAAGGGGAGAGGGAGGGGGGGAGAGAGAGGGAAAGGGAGGGGGAGAGGGAGACGGAGAGGGAGGGGGAGGGGGAGACGGAGAGGGAGGGGAAGAAGGAGGGAGAGAGGGAGGAGGAGAGGGCGGGGGAGAGGGAGAGGGAGAGGGAGAGGGAGGGGGAGAGGGAGAGGGAGGGGGAGAGGGAGAGGGAGACGAAGAGGGAGATGGGGAGGGAGGTCAGGGAGGCCAGGGAGAGGGAGAGGGAGGGGGAGAGGGAGGCCAGGGGGGTCAGGGAGGCCAGGGGGAGAGGGAGGGGGAGACGGGAGGGAGAGGGAGAGGGAGAGGGAGGGGGAGAGGGAGGCCAGGGGGGTCAGGGAGGCCAGGGGGAGAGGGAGGGGGAGACGGGAGGGAGAGGGAGAGGGAGAGGGAGGCCAGGGAGGCCAGGGGGAGGGAGGCCAGGGGCCTTGCAGCAGATCCTGGGCGGCGGCGGGCGGGGCCTCTGAGCGGTCTCTGCTCCCTGGGCAGCACGGCGGCGGCCGGCGGGCGGCCCGGAGGATCCAGGCGTGGTGGCGCGGCACGCTGGTGCGCCGGGCGCTGCTGCACGCCGCGCTGCGGGCCTGGCAGATCCAGTGCTGGTGGCGGCGCCGCCGGGAGGCGCGGCGGCGGCGGCGGCGGCGGGAGGCGCTGGTGAGCTTCGCGCTCCGCGAGCGGGCGGCGGTCAGGCTGCAGGCGCTGGTGCGCATGTGGCGCGTGCGCTGGCGCTACCTCCAGGTGCTCGGCGCCATCTGCCTGATCCGGTGCCACTGGCAGAGCCGCAGCTGCCGCGCCTGCGCGCTCCTGCGGGGCCACTGCCTGGCCACGGCCACGCACCTGCAGTTCCACATCGAGGTCACCGGCGCCTAAGGCCGGCCATAAAGTCTGAGCCCGCCGCGTCTCGTGGTCACTCGCGCAGAGGCTGGGCGCGGGCCGTGCCTTTTCTCCCGGGAAAACAGCCCCGCGAGCCCCCTCCGCCCCCCCGGCCCCTCTCGGAACCAGCAGGAGTGGCGCTGCCGACTCGGCGTCAGCGGAAACCGTGTCCGGTCTGTGCCGACAGGTGACGGGGCCCGTCCGGCCCCTGCCCGCCCCGGTGTGAGGGACCCCGCCCCGGAGGACGGCCCCGGGCTCCCCTGTCCGCCTGGCGCCGGGACACGCCGCCCGAGGCCTCCTTGGCCAGAACCCAGGAAAGGGCCGCGCCCGCAGAGGACGGGGGCAGGGGCGGGGGGGGGGGGGCAGGCGCTGGCCTCGGGGGCGGGCACTGGGCATGCTGGCGGGCAGGCGGGAACCCGGTGCTCGTGGGAAAGGAGTTTGAGGCCCTTCCCTTCCTCCGCACCCGCCCTCCCTCCCTCCCCCGGACTCCTGCCCCGCAGATTCCTCCTCAAACCCCTGCCCTTTCTCCCTTCTGGGTGGTCTCACCCTCAGCCCAGACGTCCCGCCCCGTCTCCCCGTCCTCACGTCTGCTGACCCGGGCGTGCTCCCGGCGCCCTCCCCTGGTCACCGTCCGCAGCCCCGCTCGTGGGCTGTGGGGTCGGCATCTGTGCTGTCCTACCGGGCAGCACCTGGACACGCAGGGCAGAGGAGGATGTGAGGGTGCCCAGTGCCTGGCTCCGTGGACGGAGCGTCGGCTCACATGCTGAAGGGTCCCGGGTTCGGGTCCCGGCCAAGGGCAAGTATCTCGGTGGCAGGCTCCATCCCAGCCCGGTCAGGGCAGGTGCAGGAGGCAGCCCATCAGTGTGTCTCTCTCACACTGACGTTTCTCTCTCTGTCTCTCCCCCTCCCTTCCACTCACTCTAAAAAAATTCAATAGGAAAATACTCTCAGGTGAGGATTAACAGCAACAACTAGCACAGCTAAACAATTGAATTTTTAATTTTATTTCATTCATGTCTCCATAGCCATTAACCGTTCCACCGGGCAGCATGGCTCTCGCCTCGCCATTCCCAACGCTTGCCCAGATGGCTCTTCCCAGAGCTGCATTCTCCGATTCCTTTCTTTCCTCCTTCCTGTTTACCTTTCAAATGCCCCCCAACAGAGTGGAGAGTGGCACAGGAGCCACAGAATTGGGCAGAGCAGTTCCTCATGAAACTAAAAGTAGGGTAACCCAGCCGGCACGGCTCAGGGGTTGAGCATTGTGAACCAGGAGGTCACGGTCCAGTCAGGGCACATGGCTGGGTTGTGAGCTTGGTTCCCCAGTAAAGGGCGTGCAGGAGGCATTGATCCATGATTCTCTCTCATTGATGTTTCTCTCTCTCTCCCATCCTCTCTGAATTCAATTTTAAAAAATATATTTAAAAAAATAGAATTACCTGACCCACTTCTAGGCACATACCCTAAGCAGTGATCGGCAAACTTATTAGTCAACAGAGCCAAATGCCAACAGGACGACGATTGAAAGTTGAGAGCCAAAACCCGACTTCTGCGCATGGGCCACGAAGTTTCCTTCCCACTGTACGTGTGTGCCCCCCACGTGGTATTTTGTGGGAGAGCCACGCTCAGGGCCAAAGAGCCGCATGTGGCTCTCGCGAACGGCAGTTTGCCCCCCATGGCCCTTAAGGACCTAACATGGCGTCTCAGAGGTCTCTGAGGCCCGTGCTCGCAGCAGCATGGACTCACACGCCCGGGAGACGGCAGCATCCCGTGTCCGTCCGCGGAGGGACGGGTGGACAGAAAGCGGCCTCTGCACCAGCGGACGTGGCCGCCCGAGGAAGGCAGGGAGGGAGGCGGGCACGGACCGCAGTGGGACGAGCCGTGCAGACCCTGCGCTGCGGGAACGGTCAGTCCCAGAAGGACACGCACTGGCGGGCCCTCCCGCGTGAGGTTGTAATCCGTGGGTCTCCCAGGGAGAAGGCCAGTGGCGAGGGGGCCGGGAGCGGGGGCGGGAGGACGGAGGGTGTTCAGTGGAGTGTCAGGGCCGCAGGACGAATAACCTCCTGAGATGGATGGCGCTGCTGATGTCCACAACCAAGTGGATCTTCCAATGCCAACGAGCTGTTTGCTTAACCTGGCTAAAATGGTCAACGTCGGGCAGCTCATGGGTTGAGCGTCGACCTATGAACCCAGTAAGTCAGGGTTCCATTCCGGGTCTGGGCACAGGCCTGGGTTGCAGGCTCGGTCCCCAGTTGGGGGGCGCACAGGAGGCAGCCGATCAATGATTCTCTCTCATCATCGATGTTTCCTTCTCCCTCCCTCTCTTCTCCAAAAAATCAATGTAAAACATATTTTTAAAAATGGTAAGTATTGCTGAAACCGGCAATAAGGATAGAGCGTTGGTTTGGGGACTGAAGGGTCCCGGGTTCGATTCCGGTCAAGGGCATGTACCTTGGTTTCGGGCATATCCCCAGTAGGGGGTGTGCAAGAGGCAGCTGGTCGATGACTCTCTCATCGATGGTTCTAACTTTCTATCCCTCTCCCTTCCTCTCTGTACAAAATCAATAAAATATATTTTTTTAAATAAATAAAAATAAAAATGGTAAATGTTATGCTATGTATATTTGACTACAACTTAGAAATAGTATATGTTAACCGAAACCGGATTGGCTCAGTGGATAGAGCGTCGACCTGTGGACTGAAAGGTCCCGGGTTCGATTCCGGTCAAGGGCATGTACGTTGGTTGCAGGCACATCCCTGGTATGGGGTGTGCAGGAGGAAGCTGGTCGATGTTTCTCATCAATGTTTCTATCTATCTCTCTCCCTTCTTTCTCCCTTCCTCTCTTCCTCTCTCTCTTTCTCTCTCCCTCCCTCTCTGTGGAAAATCAATAAAATATATTAAAAAAGAAAAGTCTACGTTAAAGATTGTGGGGAGGTGAGTGAAAGATGGCATAGGCCGAAGCCGGTTTGGCTCAGTGGCAGAGCGTCAGTCTGCGGACTGAAAGGTCCCAGGTTCGATTCCGGTCAGGGGCATGTACGTTGGTTGCAGGCACATCCCCGATAGGGGGTGTGTAAGAGGCAGCTGGTTGATGTTTCTCATCAATGTTTCTATCTCTCTCCCTTCCTCTCTCCCTTCTTTCTCCCTTCCTCTCTTTTTCTCTCTCTATCTCTCTCCCTTCCTCTCTGTGGAAAATCAATAAAATATATTTAAAAAAAAAATAAAAAAGATGGCATGGGCTGTAAAATGACTGAGCGTGCCATCGGTACAGACCCCATGGGAGGGGGTGTCCCTGGTTGGCCCTGCGCAGGGCAGACATTGCTAATCAACCCCAGCCCTGCTCCTCCAGCCCCAGGCCCTCCCTCCTCCTCCTCACCCAGGGCCCTGCCCCCCACTGTGCCGGGAGCTGCGTTAGGAGATGCCGGACGGAGCCGGGACGCGGCGTCACAGGTCCTGCGTCTGCTTTATTGGGAGAGGCGTGGACTGGTGTATTTTGCAAACCTGTGAGCCCAGCGAGATTTCGAGGTGGAGGTTCAGCTGGTTCTCCTTGATGTCGTAGTTGCCCTGGATGACGCCGCGGGTCTGGCAGTTGTGCCAGCGCCAGTACAGCTGGATGATGCGGGCGGCGTGCAGCAGCCGGCTGTAGCGCAGGCGGACGCGCCACATGCGGACCCAGGCCTGCAGCCGCACGGCCGCGCCCTCCCGCAGCGTGTGCTCCCGCAGCGCTGCCCAGCGCCGCGCCGCCAGCCGGCCCGCCTGCGCCCGCCGCCACCAGCGCTGGATGACGCAGGCGCTGAGCGCGGCCAGCAGCAGCGTCCGGCGCACCAGCGTGCCCCGCCACCAGGCCTGGATGGCCACGGCCGCCGCCTCAGGCCGCCCTTCCCCAGGGGTCGCCCCCCGAGATGCCTCCTTCGGGGACGGCGCTTTGGCCTTGGGAGACGTCGCTTTGGCCTTCGGGGACGGCGCTTTGGCCTTCGGGGACGTTGCTTTGGCCTTGGGAGCCGTCGCTTTGGCCTTCGGAGATGTCGCTTTCCGAGGTGTCAGTTCCTTGGGTGTCTCCTCCTGCGATGTCTCCCCTCCCCCAGGTGCCTCTGCCTTGGATGTCAGTACGATCTTAACCTTCTTGGTGGGTTCTGAGGCAGCTTGTAGGGAAGGAAAACGGGACGCTTAGGAAACCCATGTTTCCGCCCTCAGGTGCACCAGGAAAGCTCCTCCCCCACCCCCATCCTCTAGCAACAGACACCCCTGCCCTGGATGGTGTGCCTCCGTGGATAGAGCATCCTCCTGTGGACTGAAGGGTCCCGGGTTTGACTCCAGGCCCGGTTTGAGGACTTAATCCCCAGTGTGCGGCGTGCAGGAGGCAGCCGGCCAATGATTCTCATCGTTGACTAGTGGTCCGGTGCACAAAATTCGTGCATATTAAAAAGGGGATTAATTTGAGGACATATTCCCTCTTTATTAGATAGGATGTTTCTATCTCTCTCTCCCTCTCTCTCTTTGAAATAAAAATATTTTTTAAAAGAGTGTAAACCGTAATAAAGACATTGGTACAAAGTTCTATGTACACACACCACACACACACACACACACACACACACACACACAGTTCCAGTCCCAGTCTTCCTGCACATTGGAATCCTTTGCATTCCCCACACACAACCCCCACCTTGTACCGTGGGCTCTGGGTTCACCCATTTGGCCCCCTCCTCGGCACAAGTGCATTCCTTGGCCAGACCCTCATCGCTCGGCCTGAGGAGGAGGAGGGGGAAGGACAGCCAGTCCTCGTTCACCCCTGCTCTGGGCATGGGGCCCATGCACCATCCCCCCTGGCCTGGCACCCCCTGACTCTGTGCCTCCTGCCCTGGTGTCGTGGTGAGAAGTGCCACTCTCACTCACTGGCGTCTCTCGACAATCATGGCGTGGGCGTTCACCTTCGGGTCACCCCTCCAGGCCACGAGGGTCAGAGAGGTCCCAAGCCAAAGCTCTCCCCAACCCAGTCCAGTCTGAACCCCACGGGAGGGGGTGCCGTCCCTTCCTCTAGCTCTCGCTCCTTCTGGCTCCGTCCCAGCAGCGTGACTTTATCATGGTCTCTGACAGAAGGTAACGGGGAACTGTGCAAGCTTCCTAACATTCTGTAGTCAGAGTCCAGGGAGAGAACCATGGGGGAAAGTAAAAGTGGGTGCCCCCCCCCCGCCCCGCCGCACTGGGTGCCAAGTCAACCCCACACTCGGCTTCCTGGGCTGTCCTAGGCCCTCAGATTTGGGGGGTAGACCCCACCCAGGGGACCACGGGCAGTGCACCACCCTCAGCGAAAGCTTGGTGGATCCCACAAAACCTTAAGCACTTGGGACCTGGGGTGGATGGCCAGACTGCCTCAGGTCTGCCCTGAATTACCCATGGTCAGGGGCTAGATGTTCCCAGCCCGCTCAGGCCTGTGCTTCTCCGGCCTCAGCTCTGGCGGCAGGAGAGATGAAAGGGGAGAGCCGTGATGTCATAAGGGCACCTATGACTCGGCGCCAGGGCCCTTGAGGAAAACCTAGGAGGCTGGCCTTTCTCTCCTGGCCCAGCGGCCAGAGTGTTGCCTACAAAGGCCACCCAAACACTGACCCAGTGACACAAAGGTATGTAATGATACTCACAGAAGCCTGGTTGGTATCCATTCCATGAGTTTCAATTCATTTAAGTAATGATATCCTATATAATAAAACCCTAATATGCAAATTGACCAAATGGCGAACAACTGGTAGAATGTCTGGTCGCTATGACACACACTGACCACCAGGGGGCAGGCGCTCAATGCAGGAGCTGCCCCTGGCCAGGGCCAGCAAGTGGGAAGCACCAGGCCACCAGCCAAGCTGGGTGCCAGCAGGGCCTCCCCCCCATAACCCCACCCACTGGTTGCCCCACAGATCAGCTCTGATCACCAGCCAGGCCTGGGACCCTACTTGTGCACAAATTTCGTGCACTGGGTCTCTAGTAGTGAGTGACAATGGCATGCTCTCAGTGTACTGATATAGTCAGGTCAGCACAGGAAACCTGGCCCCTAGGAGATCTGTTCGGGGTTTTGGGCCATGACACGGACTGAGGAAGAATGCACACATAAAGGAGAGATCCAGAGAGAAAGTTTATTTTTACTTTCCCCAGAGGGAAAGGGCCAGTGCATTGCTAATCAATCAAAGGACAAAAAAAGCTGCTCTCCCCTTTAAAATGCTTTCAATATACTTTTATTGATTCAGAGAGATGAAGGGAGAGGGAGAGAGAGAAACATCAATGATGAGAGACTCATTGATCGGCTGCATCCTGCCCGCCTCCTACTGATGATCAAGCCTACAACCAAGGCATGTGCCCTTGACCGGGAATCGAACCATGACCTCCTGGTTCATAGGTCGATGCTCAACCACTGAACCACACCAGCAGAGCTGCTCTTCCTTTTAAAGCCTTGGACGAGGAGAGGGGGTGGAGGTTGGGGTTGCTGCCATTGCTGGGTGAAACTGAGAAGACACAGGGGTGGGGGAGGGGTTATCTTTGCGAAGTTCGTTAGTTGGTCAGGGGTAGATATCCTCAGGAGGTGACTTATGGGTATTTTCCCCACGCCTGCAAAAGCATTCTTAGAGTGATCGCTATGAAGAGTTCCTAAGAGGTTTGTTTGGAGAGGAGGGGGGAAGGGAACTTTCTACTAATTATCTCTGGGTGGTAAGCCAGCAGGGAGGAGGGTATGTATGCAAGAATGTAGCCTTGAGAGTAGCTCATCTTGTCCTTCAGTTTGAACAGAGGGGCTGTTTGAACCGGAGGAGCTAACAATCGTGGGCTGTCATTACCAGGTGCTTCTCAAATAGTGTGAAAGTCAACAGCAAAAGAAAAAAAGAAGAAAGAAAGAAAGAAAGAAAGAAAGAAAGAAAGAAAGAAAGAAAGAAAGAAAGAAAGAAAGAAAGGAAGGAAGGAAGGAAGGAAGGAAGGAAGGAAGGAAGGAAGGAAGGAAGGAAGGAAGGAGAAAGAAAGAGAAGAAAGAAAGAAAGAAAGAAAAAGAAAGAAAGAAAGAAAGAAAGAAAGAAAGAAAGAAAGAAAGAAAGAAAGAAAGAAAGAAAGAAAGAGGCCTTTCTTCCATTCTAAGACCCACATCAGTCATCCAGCGTCTAGTCCCTAGTTCTAACGTCCTTGGCAGGATCTCGGGAGTAAGGACACTCCCGCACTCCACAGGTGAGGAAACGGAAGTGCAGAGACCCCGCCTGGCTTACCCTGGTCTCCCAGCGGGTCAGCCCCGGAGCCAGCCCTTGGCCCCAGCCCTGCCTCACTCAGGGTCTTGGCTCTGAACATGCTTTTCCGACGCTTCTGAGTCTCGCTGTTTCCAGAGGAAGAAAAGAATCCGAGAAACCTCCATCCTGAATCTGAAAACTAGCACAGCAAACGCTGCCAGGCTGCAGGACACCTGGCGTCGCTGGGCCTGGATGACGCATCTGGAAGCCAGGACTCCGCAGACGGCCAAACCCCGCCGGGAGCCAGAGGCAAGCACATCCGCCCGGCCGGTTCCCGGGGAGCGCGGCCCCGCCAGCACTTTGCCTCTGGACTCCTGGTCCCCAGAGGCCGGCTGCTCTGGCCACGCTCGGATGGCACTCGGTTACAACAGCTCTGGCAAACGCGTGCGGGAGACCAGAAGGCCAGGCCCCGCCTGAACTGGGAAGACGTCTGAAGGAGCTGCCATGCTTCCTGTAGGCTCTGCTGGGACCTGCGTGCAGGGTGACGGGTCAGCTTCGTCCTTTGCCCAATGATGCGCTCCTCGCTTCCTCACGAGAGCGTGTGCGAATTCCCATCTCAGAATCACTTTCAGGGAGCCCGGCCGAAGACCATTGGCCCGTGGATAAGGTGACCAGACGTCCCAGGATGCAGGACAAATTGTTAAAAATCGGGACTGTCCTGCCAAAACCAGTTTGGCTCAGTGGATAGAGGGTCGGTCTGTGGACTGAAGGGTCCCAGGTTCGATTCCGGTCAGGGGCATGTATATTGGTTGCAGGCACATCCCTGGTAGGGGTTGTGCAGGAGGCGGCTGGTTGATGTTTCTCTCTCATCGATGTTTCTAGCTCTCTATCCCTCTCCCTTCCTCTTTATGGAAAATCAATGAAATATATATTTTTTTTTTAAAAAAATCAGGACTGTCCCGCCAAAAGGGGGACATCTGGTCACCTTACCCATGGAACGCCCCAGTCTGCCATCGGCTGCGCCCAGGGTTTTGTGGGCCTCAATGCTGCCGGGCTGTGCTCACCCACCGTGCTGCCCCGTCGTGTCAAAACGAGAAACGAGGGGAACGTGGCCCTTCCACGTCTCGCCGAAGATGATGGCTGAGCAGCGAGGGCATCACCACCCAGACCCTCGGCTGTGCCAACGGCAGACTCGGCGTCAAGACCCGCGGGGACTGGGGTTCCCACTCCCTAGGGAACACCGGACGGGGAAGCTGGCCGGGCTGAGCTCGGACTCTCTTCCCAGCAGCCTGTCGTCCCCGAATAAAAGGTGGGAGAGCCGCCAGCAGCTTCCAAACGGCTCGGCCGTCAGCCGGCGAGAAGAGATGTTTGCGAGCGGCGAGTTAATTAAATCGTGTTTAATTGTCGCCGCTGGAAGGGAAAAACCTGTGTCCGGGGAAAATAAACGTAACACCATGAGCCTTTCGGTGCGAGCGCGGCGCCAGGCGTGGACGGCGCTGGGAATGAAATCAATAGTCAATTAAAGGCGGGCAGGTGGCTGCGAGTGGGGCCCTGGCTCGAACCGCGGCAGATGTCGCCAAGCGCGCTCAGCTCCGCGGCCCAGGCAGGGCTGCCAACTGGGGAGAGGGGAGGGGCCCCCTCGGCTCGGCAGCATCTGCAGGACACCAGTGCCAGTGTTTGTGGGAGAAGCTGAGAAAACACTAGCTGGCTGCGCCCTGAAATGGGAGCTGCTAAAATGTGGTGGAACTGTGGTGAAAAGATGTGTGGAACTAAAAAAAAAATTTTAAAGGCTTAATTGGACAAAATGGAAAATATAAAGCACTTAAAGCTTATGGGGCCCGGCCAATGTGGCTCGGTGCTTGAGCATCGACCTGTGAACCAGGAGGTCATGATTAGATTCTCATTCAGGGCACAAGCCTGGGATGTGGGCTCCATCCCCAGTGTGGGGCGTGCAGGAAGCAGCCCATCCATGATTCTCTCTCATCACTGATGTTTCTCTCTCTCTCTTCCTCTACGTTCCTCTCTGAAATCAATAAAACACAATCTTCTTACCTAATAAAAGAGAAACATGCAAATTAACCATCACTACACTACACCCACAGCCAATCATAGTGAGTATGCAAGTTAACCCAACAAAGATGGAGGTTAATTTGCATGTGCAGGTTTGGAGCAGCCAGGAGGGGCATGATACCTGCTATGAGGGGAAGGGGGACAGAGGGAACTACAGGAGCCACGCTCCACCTGGGGGAGCGGATCCCTGGCAATCGTGCTGTCCGTGCCCTGTCCACCCACCACCCACCACCCACCACCCTGGAGGCTTCCGTGACCCACAGCCTCGGGGCCCGCATCCCGCAGACCAAACACGATCGATGCTCTGAGTTGGCCAGCATGGCACGCTCCCACCAGTCTGCCAAGTCCCTCTCCTCCCACCACAGCCCCTGCCAGCTCCCCTGAGCGGGCACGGGAGGTGCTCGGGAGGGAGCGGCCCACAGACAGGCGGAGGGACCGCGTCACTGCTTTACTGGGAGGGGGATGCACTCGGACACGATGCAGGGCTCGGAGCCCAGCACGATCTCCAGCTCCAGGTGCAGCTGGTTGGCGGAGACCCGGTAGTGGCCCTTGATGAAGCCGCGGGCGCCGCAGGCCCGGCAGCGCCAGTAGGCCTGGATGATGCGGGCGGCGTGCAGCAGGCGGCAGTAGCGCAGGCGGGTGCGCCACATGCGGACCCAGGCCTGCAGCCGCACGGCCGCCCACTCCTTGCGGGTGAAGGCCTCCAGCACGGCTCGCCGCCGGGCCTCCAGCGCCCGCAGGCGGGCCCGCTTCCACCAGCGCTGGATGGTGAGCGCGCCCAGCGCGGCGAACAGCAGCGAGCGCCGCACCAGGATGCCGCGCCACCACGCCTGGATCCGCACCACCTCCGGGTCGCTGGGGGGCGGCCGCCTCGGGGGCACTGCGAGCTTGCAAGAAAAGAAAGAGAGAGGCCGCTCAGAGCAGGGTCCCCCCCATGCACGAAGGGACCCAGACTCCCTGTGAATAATCACCCCTCCTTCCCGGCCTCAGAAGCTCTGGCTGAACCAGAGCCAAGCAGGTGTCCTGTCCCGTCCCTCCCTGGCAAAGGGACATGGACACTCTGACCACTGGGCCTCAGGGTCCCCATCCATAAAATGGGGTCACACCTGCCCTGGCGGCCAGTATTTTTTTTTTTTTAAATATACATTTTATTGATTTTTTACAGAGAGGAAGGGAGAGGGATAAGAGAGCTAGAAACATCCATGAGAGAGAAACTCCGATCAGCTGCCTCCTGCACATCCCCCACTGGGGATGTGCCCGCAACCAAGGTACATGCCCTTGACCGGAATCGAACCTGGGACCTTTCAGCCTGCAGGCTGATGCTCTATCCACTGAGCCAGTTTTACATGAATCTCGGCCAGCCGAGGGCAAGAGCACCACGCGCTGTCGGCCAAAGGGTTACCGTGTTTACCTGCCCGGACCCAGGACCTGGGACCACCCCCTCCTGCAGAAGCGGCATCTTTGGCTAATTCTGCCCTTTTGTCTTTGACCCAAACTCCAGTCCACGGCATGCTCTCTTCCCCTGCATGCCACGGGATTAAGTTTCCTCCAGTCCTGGCCAGCGGGCCTCAGTGGTTAGAGCATTGGCCTGTGCACCGAAGGGTGACGGGTTCGATTCCCAGTCAAGGGCACGTACCTGGATTGTGGATTTGCTCCCTGCCCTGGTCGGGGCATGTGCTAAAAACAACCAGTGATACCTCTCTCTCTCTCTCTCTCTCTCTCTCTCTCTCTCTCTCTCTCTCTCTCTCTCTCCCTCTATCCCTCCCTTCCTTCCACGCTCTGAGCAGCCATGGGAAAGCACCCTCAGGTGAAGGTTAACCAAAACAAAAGTTTCCTCCATCCCCCGCCACAGCCAGTTTGACTCGTCTGCAGGCCCACCTCCCCACCTCCTCCTCCTCACCTCCTCCTCACCCTCACTCCTCTTCCCCCCCACCTCCTCCTCACCCCTCACCTCCTCCTCACCCTCACCTCCTCCTCACCCTCCCCCTCACCTCCCCACCTCCTCCTAGCGCGCGGGGGCACACACACACACACACACACGCACACACACACACACACACACACACACACACGCACACAGGCCACAACCCCCGCAGGCCCAGCTCCTGCCGGGGCCGCCCGTTTGCCGCCCACCCCGCCCTGCCCGGCGGGCTGGAGGAGCCATACTTCTCTGGGCTTTTCAGGAGCCTTGTCCACTTTCTCTGCCTCAACCGCGTCCTCAATGTTAGCCTGGAAAAGCAGCGGAGGACAGAGGGGGAGTCTGTCCCTGTCCTCAGCTCGGGGCCGCAGGACACCGGCCGCAGGGGCCTACCTGCGCCGCCTCGGCCTTCGCCTCCATCTCCTCTAGGGCCGGCGGCGATGGGGGCGAGCCCGGCGGCTCCCCCAGCAGCTGAGGCTTGTCCTCAGCGCGCTGGTCCATGGTCTCCGGCGGGTCCACCTCCTGCAATCAGCATGTTTCCCTTCACCCCCAGCCCCGGCTCCAGGCTCCCAGTGTCCTCGGATGTCAGGCGACCCCTCATCCTGGGGGACCGCCCTAAAGCCTGCGCCTGTCTCTTACCATGGGCCCCACATGGGTTGGGTGTAGATGGTTCAAATCCCCTCTGGTCTGTTACTCTCTAGCCGCGGGCTGGGGAAAGAGAGGGGGGAGACCTGTGATGTCACAAGGGAGCTGTGACTCAGGAGCCAGGACGGCTCCCGATGCTGGCCCCCTCGGAGGAGGAGACACAGGTCTCTCCTTTCTCTTCTGCCAAGCCCGGACTCCAAAAGCCAGGCACCAGGAGAGCCGGCCCATCTGCCGTAAAGGGTGAGGTACCCATCACTGCTGTATCCCCAGTTGGTAAAACGGGGGACTGACTGAATGGTTTACAGTCCGGCCATACTACTGTAGAATACGATGCAGCTGTTAGAAAATAATGAACTTGATCTACATGTACTGATGAGAAGAATATCCAAGATGCATCTTTAAAAAATACATTTTATTTTTATTGATTTCAGAGAGGAGGGAGAGGGAGAGATAAAAACATCAAAGATGAGAATCATTGATGGGCTGCCTCTAGCACGCCCCAAACTGGGGATCTAGCCCACAACCCGGGCATGTGCCCTGACCAGGAATCGAACCATGACCTCCTGGTTCATAGGTCGATAATCAAGCACTGAGCCACGCTAGCCGAGCTCAAGATGCATTTATAAGTGAAAAAGTTGAAGATCTTTATGACCCCATTTGAGTAAATAAAGCCATCAAGATACATAATTATACTAGAGGCCCAGTGCACAAATTTGTGCCGGGTGGGGTCTGGCCAGCCCAGCCTCAAATGGCGCGGATCAGAGCCGGGTGATAGGCCTGCGGACCTGTCCCAATCAGCCCCCACTGGGGCCAGACTGGCTGGGGAGAGGAGCCTAGGGCAATTGGCTGGAAGGCCCCATCCCCGATTGGGGTGGAGGGTCTGACTGGGGGCAGGGCCGGACATGGGAAGGGCTGTGGGCTGAGCAGGTTGGTGGGGGCCCATCAGGGGTGGAGCCAGCCACGGGAGGGGGCTGCAGGAGGTTGATAGCCAGCCAGTCCCCAGAGGGCAATCAAGGGCAGAGCTGGCTGCGGGAGGGACTGCGGGCCAATTGGAGGTGAGGCCGGCAGAGGGAAGGGCCAAAAGGAGAGGGGGTGGCCAGCCAGGAGGAGGGGCCTTGAGAGGTTAGCCTCCAGCCCCACCCCCTGATCTGGGGGGTTCGCTGGCTGCAGTGGACATCATAGTGACCAGTCATTCTGCAAAATTTTTAAATATATATATATATATTTTTTTTTACAGAGAGAAAGAGAGAGGGATAGAGAATTAGAAACATCTATGAGAAACACCGATCAGCTGCCTCCTGCACACCCCCAACTGGGATGTGCCCACAATCAAGGTACATGCTCTTGACTGGAATCGAACCTGGGACCTTTTGGTCCTCAGGCCAACACTCTATCCTCTGAGCCAAACCAGTTTTGGCTGCAAATTCTTGATATACAAGTGCAAAGTTAAAGATTTACATCATCTGATTTCAAGACAATGGTTTACTGGTTCTAGTGTGTAAGAAGAGACAAACAGATCAATGAGACAGAATGGAGAAACCAGAAACACTCACATTTAATCTATTGATTTTTTTAATGTACCAAGATAACTCCATGCAGAAAGGAAATGCATTTTTCTTTTTTTTTATATATTTTATTGATTTTGTACAGAGAGGGAGAGAGACAGAGAGTTAGAAACATCAATGAGAGAGAATCATCGATCAGCTGCCTCTTGCACACTCCCTACTGGGGATGTGCCCGCAACCAAGGTACATGCCCTTGACCAGAATAGAACCCGGAGCCCTTCAGTCCCCAAGCCGACGCTTTATCCATTGAACCAAACCGGTCTTGGCAGGAAATGCATTTTTTGATGGGGAAAAAACATCTTGACCCTTATCTAATATAGACAAAAAAAATTTTTTTTAATTGAAGATCTATCACAGGCCTGAAGGAAAACTGAAGCTAAAACAATAAAGCTCATAGAAGCATGGGAATCCTTTGTGACCCTGGGCTCGGCAAAGACAGGATGGAGCAGACTCTAAGTACTGAGAGACTGGCTTTGTCCCAATTAAACTGCCTGCTCACTCTTCCCAGCCACAGCTTGGGAAAAGAGCTTCCACACACCTGTCTGACAAATGACTGGAAACCAGAACATAGGACATTCTACAACGCAATAATAAGCAACCCAATAAAAACGGTCAAAAGGCTTCAACCCGTACTTCATGGAAGACCTTCAAATGGCCACGAACACATGGACAATCGCCCAACACCCTGACTTATATGAGGGAAAGGCAGCATGTAAACCACAGTGGGACCCCACAGCACACCCATTAAAGATGGCTTAAGCACCAAGGAAAACATGACAAGATGAAGCCACCAGTCTGGCAGTCAGTGTTACTGATCCTGATAACAGGAAGCCCATGCCTTCGCCCACTGATGGCTCCGCCCCTCACTCCCAGGCGGGATTTACGCGGGAGAAATGATGTGCTCCCAGGAGCGTGCGGGAACACTGGAATGCTCGTCGTGTTAGAATCATAAAAGCCCAATACTGGAAACGAGTCCCATGCCCACTGTGACGTGTTGGTATACTTCTAAAACAGTAAAAAGCAAAGAACTAACTAATGACACATGCACTGGCATGGATGTATCTTTCTTTTCCCACTACGGTTTACTCAATATTTTATATTAGTTTTAGGTGTGCCCTGGGTATATCTTACCGTCGTCATGCTGAGCAAGGAAAGCCAGACCAAAACAGAACATAGTTTAATGCCATTTGGAGGAAGTTTTAAAACATGCACAGCTGACAGTGATGGAAAGCACAGCGCTTGCCTCTGAGAGTTGAGATTCATTAGAAAAAGACGTGAAGAAACTTTCCGGGAAGAGCGTCATGTTCTGTATGCCGATGAGGTGGACTGGGATATATCCATTTGTCAGAGCTCGGTTAACTGCCCATTTAAAATTTCTTCATTCAACTATACATGTTATACCTTGATTTTTTTAAAAATATTTTTTATTGATTTTTTTACAGAGAGGAAGAGAGAGGGATAGAGAGTGAGAAACATTGATGAGAGAAATATCGATCAGCTGCCTTTTGCGCACGCGCGCGCACACACACACACACACACACACACACACACACACAGGACCAGAATGGAACCTGGGACTCTTGAATCCACAGGCCGACGCTCTAGCCACTGAGCCAAACTGGTTAGGGCTTGATTTTTTTTTAGATGAAGCTGAAATAAAAACACTTAAAAAAAACAAAACAAGAACCCAGCCAGTGTGGCTCAGTGGTTGAGCGTCAACCCATGAACCAGGAGGTCACAGTTAGATTCCTAGTCAGGACACATGACCCGGCTGCGGGCTTGATCCCCAGCTTTGTGCACGCAGGAGGCAGCTGATCAATGATTTCCTCTCATCACTATTTCTTTCTCTCTCTTCTCTGAAATCAATAAGCCCAACTCCAGCAGGACAGCCTCAGCTGACCACAGTGGAGGCCGGAGGAGAAATTACGATGTTTCAATGCCAAGGGCATTCACTTCCCGCTTTAATGACTCCCTGGGGGTGTGCCGATGGGAAACGGTTCACATGTCAGGGACTTCGTGTTGCTGGCGTGTCACTTGGGAGGTTAAGTTTGTCACTGAGGCAGGACACGGGAGTGAATCCCATCGGCACCCCTGATCAACTCAGTTCTCAGGCCTCAGTCTGAGCCAGACCCCCGGCCTAGGGGCCTGGGGCAGGGGCAGGTGGGAGGGCAGGAGGGGAGCCACGTGGTCCACACACACCCCCATAAAGGGATCCCCAACACTCCTTCTCGTCCCCCCGAGGGGACGTCAGTGCCGCCTGCACCTCCAGCTGTCGGCCACACTGGGTGACATCAGGGCCTGAGCCGACACTCCGGACACCCACGCAGGGTCACCGCTGGGCGGCTCCTGGAGGCACCCCCTCCCTGCCCGGGGCCCGGGCAGCACGCGCAGGGTCGCCCTCCCTGGGCGGTCTGGCCGGAGGGGGGTCAGCCTGGCTAGGAGGCCCGGCTTCACTCCTCAGACCCCCCGCCCGCCTGACACTCGCCTGGACAGAGCGAGGTCGGGAGGGTGTGCGGGACCGGGCCCAGGAGCGCCGAGGGCTCCGTCCGCAGGTTCCCGGTGGGGGACAGGCAGCCCCCAGCCGGCAGGGCAGACAGATTGCGGGGGCCCTCCCCAGGCCCTGCCACCCCTCCCCCCCAGCAAGAAGCTGCAGGAGACGAGGCCCAAAAGAGGAGACGTTTAATACCGGAGGGGGCGGGCGGGGCGGGAGGGCTTAAATAGGGCCGGTCAGGGGTCAGGAGCCGGCGGCCGGGGGCCGGGGAGCCCTCCGCAGGGGGATGATGCACACGGAGTTCCGAGCCTCTCTGATCCGCCACCAGCGACCCAGCCTGCGGGGAGGGAGCAGCTGAGGCCGGACAGCCCAGTCCCGCCCGTCCCCCCGCCCCACCTCCAGGGGTGCCCCTACCTGTGCTCCTGCCCCACCCCGGCCACCAGGAAGTCCCCGGCGCTGGAGAACTTGAGGCTGTTGATGAAGCCCACCTGGGAAGGGAGTGATGGCGGAGGGAGGCATGGAGCTGACCTTCCACCCCTGCTCCGCCTCCTACCCCCACCCAACCCGCCCGCCCGCCACCCGGGCCGGGGCCTCAGCCTCCACACGGCGGGCGGGAAGGGAGACAGAGCTTTGTGAGGCTAAGGAGACAGTGGCCCAGGGCCTGGCCCCTGGCTGTGGGGCCTGGAGACCCCATCGCCATCAGCCTTGCGCTTCTCCAGATGTCACCGACAGACCTGCCACTCTCCCCGCGGGCACCCGAGTGGGCACACCCCCGTTTAGCATCAGCCTGGCACTGCCACACAGCCCACCACAGGGCCGGCCGCCACTCTGTGCCCATGGGCTCCCTGCCTTTACCCAGCACTCAGGGCTGGGAGGGGAGTGAGGGGAGGGGCAGGGCGAGGGGGGAGGGAGAGGAAGGAGCAGGGGGGGTCCTGCTAGGCCCAGGCTAAGAGGAGGCTCCCTCCTGGTAGAAAGACAGACCAGGGACCTTGGGGTGCGGCCAAGACGGCCGGCACTCAGGCCACTCACCAGGGGGATGTCGCAGAGAGGGTCGAGCTGCCGGAAGCCCTCCCCGCACCGCCAGAGCCGCACGCAGCCGCTGTGGGAGCCTGGGGACAGGGCACAGTGAGCGCCGCGCCAGCCCCGCCCCCCCCCAGGGCGGCACCGCCCAGCCGCTCACCGGAGGCCACCAGGTCCGTGTTGAGCAGGGCGGCCACGGACGACACCCAGAAGGGCTGCTCCAGGCCCGGCTCCCCGCGCAGCCCGTGCGCCTCCCGCTGCAGGGCCAGCGGCCGCTTCTTAGACAGGCCCCACAGGGCCAGGGAGCTGGGGACGGGCACAGTGAGGGCAGGCGCAGCGGCCTGGGCACCCCCCAGCGTCTGCATCGGTGCCACCTGTTACGCTGCCGCCCGGCAGGGGCCTCCTCACCGAGGGCCCAGGGGCAGGGCCGAGGGCCCAGGGGCAGGGCCGAGGGCCAGGGGCAGGGCCAAGGGCCCAGGGGCAGGGCCGAGGGCCCAGGCGAGGGCCCGGGGGAGGCACCAGGGCAGCCCTTACCCGTCGTCTGCGGCCGACACCATGTGCTCCTCGTTGATGAGCTGAATGCTGTCGATGGAGCCCCTGCGGAAGGAGCAGTGAGGGCCTGGCCGCCCCGTGCCCGCGCTGCCCCCGCCCCGCCCCCTGCCCGCGCCTCACTGGTGGCCGTAGAAGACGAGCTGGGACTCCTCGGGGATCTTCCACACGCGCACCGTGCCGTCCCGGCCGCCCGCCGTCACGCAGCACTCCCGGCTCAGCGCGTCCAGCGCGGCCACCGCGTCCTGGTGCCCGAAGCTGGAGAGCACAGAGCATGGGCCCCGCCCCGGGCACGCGCCCCCTCCTCCCCCCACCCCCCCCCCCCACACACACACACGTGCACTCACAGCGTCTCCACGTAGGAGTTCTCCGCCACGTTCCACACCTTCACCGAGCGGTCGTGGGACGTGCTGTAGAGCTGGTGGGTGCCTCTGCGGAACGCCAGCCCCTGGGGGCGCGGAGGGCAGGGCTGGACTGCAGGCGGCAGAGGCACAGGGCGCCAGCTCCAGGCCGTGGCCTCGTCTGTGTGCCCGGTCTGCAGCCAGCAGCCCGCACCTGCCTGGCATCGGCAGACTCCCCCGCTCCGGCCCCTGGGCCAGCTCCGGCCCTGGCTCTCCTGTCCCGTAACCCGTCGTGACTGGCCGCGCCCCTCACTGCGCCAACGTGCAGGCTCCGGCTCCCTCAGCTTCCCCCACCCCCTCCCCAGGCCGGTGCCCCGAGGGCCCGCCGCCAGGCCCACCCTCACCGACACGGCGTCACGGTGCCCCGTGAAGGTGTGCAGGGGCCTGCAGCTCGGGGCCTCCCAGATGAGGATGAGCTTGCTGCGGTCGCCCGAGGCCTGTGGAGGAGGACAGTAGCCACGGTGCCCTGTGCCCGGACCGCCCGGCCGCCCCGGGGCCACGGCCTTACCAGGTACTTGCCGTCGGAGGAGATGGCCATGCAGAGCACGTGGCTGCTGTGGCCTGGGGGCTGCCCCTCAGCGCCCTTCTTGGCTCGTGGGATCACGTGAAGCTTCCGTCCGCTCTCCACGCTCCCTGCGCCGGGGGAGAGGCGGCTGGGAGAGGCGGCAGGCCTGGCTGCCCCCCGCTCCGGCCAGCAGGGGCCGGGGACAAGTCCTGGCCTCAGGCAGACCCGGCTGAGCACTGAGGTCACTCCGTTTCCCCATCAGCTGAGCGGGGACAATAGCCCTAAGGGCGGCTGCGCAGCCCAGGAGGAGGGAGGGGAAGTGCTGTGGGGCTGGCGGTCCTGTGGGGGAGGAGGCTGGGACCCAGGAGGGCGGGACAGGGTCCAGGCCCAGCAGCAGAGACCCCCATGGCTCCTCCTGCCGCTGCTCCCCGTCTCCACTGAGCGACAGGGAGCTCCGGAGGCCCACTCCTGGGCAGAAGCTGCCACGGTCACCCAGAGGCTTCTGGAACAAAGCTGCCTTAGGCTGCCCTGTGCCTCCTTCCTCCAGCCCCGGCCGTGGAGGGAGGCCCGGAGGGCTGCCCGGCACGCACTCACACTTAACGATGGAGCAGTCCTTGGCGGCGGAGAAGATGGCCGAGTCGTCCGGGGTGACGACCACGCAGGTGATGGAGAGCTGGTGGCCCCGGAGGACTCGAATGTCGCCCGGGGCTGGGGCCTGGACCTGGCGGGCAGGTCTGTGTCGCAGCGACTGGGGCAGGAGGCACCCCACCTACACACGTGCACTCACGCGCACACACGCGTGCACACCCTCCCCGCCCAGAAGGAAACCAGACCCAGGCTGCGAGCCCACCATGTCCCCCGCAAAGACCCCGCAGCCTGAGTCCCAGTGGGGCCATCTGCCCACCAACCCAGGTGGGACCCCCAATTCCCTCCCACCTTACACCCAAGTGCCCCCAACTCACCTCCTTCGCCACCGCCTTCTGCAGCCTGCCCCTCTGCTCGAGCTGCAGGGAGAGGGCGGGTGAGGCCCCCGAGCCAGCCCAGCCCCCCTCCCCCCTCACGGGACTCCCACACACACCACATCCTCCTTCAGGCGCCCCGCCACCTGGTCCTCCTCAAACTGGCGGGCCTCGGCCTTCTCGTCCTCTGTCGGGCAGACAGAGCAGTGAGCCAGGCAAGACACACCTGCCTTCCCTTCCCACCCCGCCGCCTCTGCCCCAGGCCCCCGGCACTGGGCTTGGCCCCCGGGTGGTCCGGCGGCCAGTGTCTCCTCCTGCCTCTACTGATCAGATCTGCCTACCCCGCCCCCCAGGAGGTCCCAGGGCGGCCCGCCGGACACCTGCCGCTGGGCACCTGTGTCCGTCACCGCTCAGGGCAGGGCCAGCAGCCCGCCGCGCTGCCCGCGCGGCCCACCTTGCTGCCGGAGCTGCTCCAGGTAGAGCTTGGCCAGGCGCAGCTTCTTCTCCTGCGCGGTCTCCTCCAGCTCCTCCTGCTCCTCCTCCTCCGTCCTCCTGGGAGCGGGGCTGAAGGCGGGGCTGCGTGAGGGGGCGCACCCACCCGCTGGCACTGGGACGGCTGCTCCCCTGCCCATCACCGCCCCCTCCCTGCCAGCCCTGGGCAGTGCTCGCACCAGCAGCAAACAGGAGGTGACTGGGCGAGGGCCACAGGGCCCGACAGCGAGAACAGAGCCAGCCCAGAGGCACGTGCCGCCCGCCGCCCGCGGGGACAGGAAGGCTTACAGCCCCAGCAAAGCGTCATGGGAAGGGTCTGGAACAGCAACCCTGACAGCGGGCGGACTCGTCCCGCACACAAATTCCCCGGAACTGCCCGCGTCACACCTTCGGTGACAATGACGACTGGGTCAGATGGCCCAAGGGCCAGGAACTGGTCCTCTCTCCTCCTTTTAAAGATGGAGACCCAACTGGCGAGCCAGGCAGCCCAGAGCTCCGCCCACCACCCAGCCGTGGGGAGCAGCCAGGCCAGGCTCGGAGGCCGACAGGTGGGGCCTGGCACCGCCGGCCGCCATGGTCCACCTGCGGAAGGGATGGCAGTGACGCTTCGTGCTCCTGGCTCACCCTCGTGCTGCTGCTGTGTCTTAACCCACCCCACGTTTTAACTCTCCCAGTTCCGCACACTTACACCCCGGACTTGGGACGTGGCTGATTCCCCACTGCCTTCCCTGCCTCCACAGGGCGCCCCCTCACTCCCCGGCCCAATGCAGTGCCCCTCCTCCGTCCCCAGAACACACAGCTGCAGGACTGGTCTGTCCCCGCACCTTCCTCTTCACCGGCCTGCTCCCCCGCTGAGGGCCGGGAGGGAGCCCCGGACTGTGACACCGTGGGGAAGGGATGAAGAACTAGCGGCATTTCTCGTATGCCTCTCCCCTTCCAGGTGGGCCCACCCGTGCCCAGCCCCCTGCCCTGAGCCAGGGAGATCTCTGCCTCCCACTGGGCCCGGGGCTGGGGGTCCGCCCCACAGAGGTCCTGCCCGGAAGGAGATGAGATTTCTCAGGATCAGAAACTGCAGGGAAGAGCCAGCATCTGAGAGCCAAGGACCGGAGACCGGGGTTCTAACCCCCTTCCGCCCCGACGCACTGAGACTCCCAGAAGCCTGGGCCTCGGCGGCCCCTTCCGCTGCGCGGAGAAGCGCTCACCTCTCGCCCTCGGAGTCGCTGGAGATCTCCTCGTTCATCTTGCCGCCGCCCTTGGACTTGCCCCTGTCCCGGGCCGAGTCGGCCTGGGAAGTACACGATCCTCCCTGTGGTCAGGGGTCCGGCCACGCCGGCACTGACTCCGCCGGCACTGACCGAGGGCCCTTCCGGGCCCCAGAGCTCTGGGGCGGGAAAGGCCTGGGCCCCCGCTCAGTGCGAGGCCACCCGGGGCTCGGCGGGCGGAGAGAGGGACGAAGCTGACAACAGCTGCAGCCCCAGGAGAAGGGCCGGGCAGGGGATGGAGGGGATGGAGGGCCTGGGAGGGGATGGAGGGCCTGGGAGGGGATGGAGGCGGGATGACGGGGGCCGACCCGGGGCCGCACACACGCCATGCTCACCTTTCGCCGCCGCTTGCCGGGCCCCGCCCCGGCTCGGGCCCCCGAGGCCGGCTTCCCCCGCTTCCGAGCCCCCGCAGTCGCCGACATGCTGCCCCCGGGCGTGTGGCAGCGGCCCCGGCGCACTCACGTGGCGGCTGAAACCCGGCGGTCTGGCAACACTCCGCGCCCTGATAGGCCCCGCGGCCCAGCGGGCCCCGCCTCCCAGGCCCCATTGGGCTCTTTGATAGGCTCCGCCACGCCCCCAAGCACCAATAGGGCCCTCGCCTGTGGACACGCCCCCCTAGAACTCCCATTGGCTCCCGCGCCGGGCTCTTCCGGCCTGACGCTGGTGCGCGTGCGCACTGCTGCTCAGCTGCCATCTAAGGAGGGGCGAACCGGGGGAGGGCCCTCTCTGTGTTTTCGCCCCTTGGACGCTTGGGGGCGCCGGAGATGCGGGGTTCCGAGTCCCAGGACGCGACTCCACCCCGTCAGGGGCGGGGACCAGGGTCTGGCACTAGGGAACTGGTGGGGTAGGGGTGGGGATCCAGGCTCCCCAGGAGGAAGGTAGGCAGTGCCCACACCTAGGCCCAAGGTCACTGGGCACCGGTGGGCACGCGTGCCATGCCTGAGCCCAAGGAGCAGCCCTCAGGGCGCGCCAGCCCTCTGGGCCCTGGCAGTGCGGGATCGAGCGTGTCCACCCATTCGTGGCACAGGCTGCACTGCGCGCGCCGGCCTGACCCAGCCTCTGACTCACCCGCCCGGTGACCACATAGCTGGAATCCTACACCACCACAGCCCAGCCTCTCCCCGCCTCTGGCGACAGTCAGGAAGTCCCTCCCTAAGTCACACTTCAGGCTCACAGAGGGTTGCTAACGGGGCCCCTAGAACGGGGACTGCCCTGGGAGGTCCTGGTACTGGGCCCAAGACCACCATCTCTCCCAGGTCCCTGCTTCTCTTAGGTGAGTGCCCTATGGCCCTGGTCCGCAGCCCTGGGCAGGGCAGGGCAGGGCAGGGCAGGGTGGGGCTGCCCTTGCCCACTGGCAACTCAAGACCACTGGAACGCTGGCTGGCACCCCTGAACTATTGACCTCACTGGGAAGGGTTTCTGGGTCACTGGGTCCCAAGCTCGGGAGCAACCAATCTGGCCCCAAGGGTGCTGCCCCCTGGCCAGCACTGCCCATTCTCCTCCATAGCTGGGTGACTCAGCTCAGCACCCATACCAGCCTCAGGCCGCTGAGAAGGGGGAGGAGCAGGCAGAGCCCGGAGTGCTCTGGAGGGAGGAGGAACCCACGAGTGGGAGGGAAGACTTGTGTTTCACTTTCTCTACGCCCTGGACAAACTGGACAGCCAGAGAGGAGAGGGAGCCTCTCTTCCTTGACCGAAGTGGGCACACTGGACAGGGCCCTGGACCAGGGACAAGGCATGTTGGGGCGCAGAGAACGGGTTGTGGGCTGGGGCTGGGACTGTGGAATGGAGGCAGGGGGAGGGGGGGAGGTGTGGAGGTGACAGGGGCAGCTCACCAAAGGGCACGCCCAGGGCGGGGCAGGTTGGTGCTGTGCCAGCCTGGTGGGGTGCAAGGCCAGGGAAGCCTGAAGACCCTCTCGGTGCCCCCAGACAGCCATGGCTCCCAAGCGCAAGCCCCCTGTGCAGGGTGAGGGCCCTGACAAGAAGAAGGGACGGCAGGGGGCCGAGGAGGACAGCTTCCGGGCCGCTGTGGAGGCCCTCAAGGCCGCGCCCACAGAGAAGCGCACAGTTCGAGTGGACGCCACCTGTCCCCTCAGCCACAGCCCCGGGGCCCAGGTAAGGGGCCCCGCCAGGCCCGGAGCCTGCCCTCCCGGGTCAGGCACACTCACTCCTGCTCCCCTCCCACTGCGGCTGCCTCTGCCCACGGAGCATAAGGGCCCCAAGTCAGGCACGTCTCCAAGGCCCCAAGGGTCCGGCAGGGCCACATCTCATCGGGCCCGGGGAGCTCCTGTCTGCTCCCTTTTTAACTTACTTTTCAATGTGTTTTTACTGATTTCAGAGAGGAAGGGAGAGGGAGAGAGAGAAACATCAATGATGAGAGAATCACTGATCTGCTGCCTCCTGCACACCCCCTACTGGGGATTGAGCCTACAACCTGGGCCTGTGCCCTGCCCGGGATTTGAACCCTGACCTCCTGGTTCATAGGCCGACACTCAACCACTGAGCCACGACAGCCGGGCTCCTGTCTACACTTTAGACCGCAGGGCAGGCCCCAGCTCCGTAGGCCTCCCCCTACCGCACTCAAAGCCGGCTCACCTGTGTCCCACCCCCAGCCCAGCCCACGGGGGAGGGTGTGTCCCCCTGAGAGCCTCCCAGGCCAGAGCCTGTGTCCCTCAGTGCCTGCCCCAGAGCACAGCCACATCCTGTCCTCCCAGAGCCTCCCCACTGCCCGAGCGGAGCCATGGCCCCTCAGACCCGGGGGGCAGAACTATGACCCCCTCAAGCCTCCCCAGCCAGGGCCGCCGGTGCAGTCAGAGCCCTATGAGGTGCCCCCACCCCCCGCCCAGGTGCACGCGGACTACGACTGCACCCTGAACCAGACCAACATCGGGAACAACAACAACAAGTTCTACATCATCCAGCTGCTGGAGGACGGCGGGCGCTTCGCCTGCTGGAACCGCTGGGGCCGCGTGGTGAGTGCCCGCCCGCTCCCGCCTCCCCGGGCTCAGCACGGGCCCCGGCTGCCCAGGTCCCGCCGCGTACTCGGGCCCCAAGACCACAGATGCTGACCCTCCCAGGCGCCCAGCACAGGGCCTGGCACCAGGGACCGGCAGGTGCTATGGTGGCAGCGCGGCGGGCACGCCCTGAGGCTGTCGATTGCAGGGCGAGGTGGGCCAGTCCAAGCTCAGCTACTTCCCGTCCCTGGAGGACGCCAAGAAGGACTTCGAGAAGAAGTTTCGGGACAAGACCAAGAACAGCTGGGCGCAGCGGGCGCACTTCGTGGCCCACCCCGGCAAGTACACGCTCATCGAGGTGCAGGGCGCGGACGAGGCCCAGGAGGCTGTGGTGAAGGTGAAGGCGGGGGGAGAGAGCGGGCCCTGGGCTGAGGGAGGGCACGGCACGGGAGACCCAGCCCCCGGCTCTGCCTCTGCCCGCCGGGCGAGCTCAGGCCAGACCTGCCCTCTCGCCTCGGCCTGGCCCTGGCAGGTGCAGTCCATCTGCACCCAGGTGGACGGAGGCCCCGTGAGGATCGTGACTCAGCGCGTGCGGCCCTGCTCCCTGGACGCAGCCACGCAGCAGCTCATCACCAACATCTTCAGCAAGGACATGTTCAGTGACGCCATGGCCCTCATGAACCTGGGTGAGGACCGGGGCCGGCGGGGGCAGGGGCCGGGGTGGCGGCAGGCTGGGGGTGGCAGGGCCTGGGGTGGCAGCGGCTGGGGGTGGCAGGGCCTGGGGTGGCAGTGGGCTGGGGGCAGCAGGGGCCGGGGCGGCAGCGGCTGGGGATGGCAGCTCCTGGGGGTGGCAGGGGGCTGGGGGCGGCAGGGGCCGGGGCGGCAGTGGCTGGGGATGGCAGCTCCTGGGGGTGGCAGGGGGCTGGGGGCGGCAGGGGCCGGGGCGGCAGTGGCTGGGGATGGCAGCTCCTGGGGGTGGCAGGGGGCTGGGGGCGGCAGGGGCCGGGGCGGCAGGGGCCGGGGCGGCAGCGGCTGGGGGTGGCAGGGCCTGGGGTGGCAGTGGGCTGGGGGCGGCAGGGGCCGGGGCGGCAGCGGCTGGGGGTGGCAGGGCCTGGGGTGGCAGGGCCTGGGGTGGCAGCGGGCCGGTGGGGGCAGGGCCTGGGTTGGCAGTGGGCTGGGGGTGGCAGGGGCCGGGGTGGCAGGGGCCGGGGTGGCAGGGCCTGGGGTGGCAGGGCCTGGGGTGGCAGGGGGCTGAGCCTCCCCGCTCTCCCGCGCCCAGACGTGAAGAAGATGCCGCTGGGGAAGCTGAGCAAGCAGCAGATCGCGCGGGGCTTCGAGGCCCTGGAGGCCCTGGAGGCGGCCCTGAGAGGCCCCGTGGCCGGGGGCCGCAGCCTGGAGGACCTGTCCTCCCACTTCTACACGGTCATCCCCCACAACTTCGGCCGCAGCCGGCCCCCGCCCATCGCCACCCTGGAGCAGCTGCGGGCCAAGAAGGACATGCTGCTGGTGAGGCAGGGCGGGGGAGACAAACGGGAGGGGGCCGGTGCCAGCAGGCAGACATGGACGGGATGGGCAGGCCAGAGGACAGAGGGCTGGGGGGTGAGCAGGCGGACAGACGGGCGGGTGGCCACGGTCCCGGGCCTGTGGGAGGAGAGGCGAGAGGTCGCGTGATGAGCCGGTGGTGCCGTCCCCGCAGGTGCTGGCCGACATCGAGCTGGCCCAGACCCTGCAGGCGGCCCCTGAGGAGGATGTGGAGGCGGTGCCAGAGGTGCCCCACCCCCTGGACCGAGACTACCAGCTCCTCAGGTGCCAGCTCCAGCTGCTGGACCCAGAGGCGCCCGAGTACAAGGTGGGCTGGGCCTCCCGGAGCAGCCGGGCTAACTGCCACCCTAACCCTAACCTCTGCCCTCTGCCCTCTGCCCTCTGCCCACGGCCCGTGCCCTTGGCCTTCCTCCCCGTGCCTCTGGCCCTTGGCACCCGCGCCCACTCTCCCCGCAGGTGATCCACACCTACTTGAAGCAGACCGGCGGCAGCTACCGGACCCCGGAGCTGCAGCACGTTTGGAAAGTGAACCGAGACGGGGAGGTGAGGGGAGCCCGGACCGGGAGACGGAGTCCCGGCTTAGGTGTCCCTTACTGCGTCGTCCTAGCCTCTGGGGCCGTTTCCGCCGGCCTGGGCTGGTGGGCGTGGGCATGAGGCTGTGAGCGCCCAGGGGACCCAGGCCGCAGTTAGACCCCGAGCTGGTGGGCACGGCTCTCCTGTCCCCCCCCCCCCGCAGGGAGACCGGTTCCAGGCGCACTCCACGCTGGACAACCGCAGGCTGCTGTGGCACGGCACCAACGTGGCCGTGGTGGCCGCCATCCTCACCAGCGGGCTGCGCATCATGCCGCACTCCGGCGGCCGCGTGGGCAAGGGCATCTACTTCGCCTCGGAGAACAGCAAGTCGGCCGGCTACGGTGAGCGCCTACGGCCCAGCCCTGGGCGGCACGGGGACCGAGAGGGTGGCCCCGATCGGGGCGGACCCGGGAGAGGGACCCCTGACCTGAGACTGGCCAGAGCACTCAGCGGGCCTCCTGGGGTCCAGGGGCACCTGGGGACGCTTCCCAGAGAAGGCCCGGCAGGAGGGTGAGCGTGCCAACCAGGCCCGGGCCAGGCGGCCAGGGCGGCGCAGAGGCTGGGCCCTGGGGGTGGGGCCGGCCCAGTGTGGCCAGATGGCGATGGCGAAGCTCAGAGCAAAGGTCTGTGTGGGCGGGGCCTGGGGGCCCGGAGGATCATGGGGCTTATCCGAGGCCTGGGAGCCCCTTGGACTCGGATGTGGCCGGACCTCAGTGCTGTGGCCATGGGGAGGTGGCGGAGGCCAGAGGCTGCAGGGGGCGGTGCCCTCACCGGGCACCCGGCCAGGGCGGTGGAGCGGGGAGGAGGATCCGTGAGGGGCTGGCAGGAGGGGTAGCAGCTGTGGGGAGGGGCCCCAGGGGTCTCCAGTGACCCTCAGTTTCTATCCAGAGGTGTCTTCACTCGGGGGGGACCTCACCACACTGGCTCCTCAGCCAGGCTGGCCCCATCACTGAGACCACCACCCCCTGAGACAGCCAGGCCCAAGGCGGATGGGGCTGCAGGTCTAGGGTGTCTGCGGGGCCAAGGCCAGGGCCATGGGTGGAGCAGGAGGCAGAGGAGCCTGAGGAAGGGTCGGGGCGGCTGCAGGAGCCGGTGCCGGCGGTCCAGGCCAGGGTGAGGGTGCTAGTGCAGAGCAGAGCGGCCAGGGAGGGAAACTCCGTCCACGCCTGTCCCTGGGCCCGCTGAGTGCCCATGGCCAGCCGTGGTGAGGACAGAAGTGGGGGGCTGGGAGGGACGCGGCCAGGACAAGGGGTGTTTTAAGGAGGAGGAGCAGGCAGCCTTTTGCGCTGGGCCCAGCGAGAGGAAGTGCCCATGCAGCAACGAGGGGCCCGGGGAGTGGGGGGGGCCCACAAGCTGCCCAGCTGAGCGCCGTGTCCCCCAGTTACTACCATGTCCTGTGGGGCCCACCGCATCGCCTACATGTTCCTGGGTGAAGTGGCCCTGGGCAGGGAGCACCACATCATGGCCGACGACCCCAGCCTGAAGCAGCCGCCCCCCGGCTTCGACAGCGTCATTGCCCGAGGCCGCACGGAGCCCGGTGAGTCCCCGGCCTCAGAGGCTGCGCAGGCCTGGGAGGGAGGGGGCGCTGAGCCCAGGGCCCAGGGTGCTCTCAGGGGGAGGCAGCAGCAGAGGAGGGGCTGGGAGAAGCAGGCTTCCTCCCTGTGGCCATTCCCTTTGTCATCCCACAAATTGTCCCTGGGTATCCAGGAGGGCTTCAAGGAGGAGGTGTCATTGACTGAGCATCAAAAGATGAGCAGGTGGCCCTAGCCAGTGGATAGAGCATCGGCTGCAGACTGAAGGGTCCCAGGTTCAATTCCGGTCAAGGGCACAGGCCCAGGTTGCGGGCTCGATCCCCAGTAGGGGGCATGCAGGAGGTAGCCGATCAGTAATTCTCAATCATCACTGGTGTTTCTATCTCTCTCTCTCTCCCTCTCCCTTCCTCTCTGAAATCAATAAAAACATTAAATTTTTAAAAATATATTTTATTGATTTTGTACAGAGAGGAAGGGAGAGAGATACAGAGTTAAAAACATCGATGCGAGAGAGCCATCGATCAACTGCCTCTTGCACACCTCCTACTGGGGATATGCCCGCAACCAAGGTACATGCCCTTGATCGGAATCGAACCCAGGACCCTTCAGTCCCCAAGCCGATGCTCTATCCATTGAGCCAAACCGGTCCCGGCAACACTAAAAATTTTTTAAAAGATGAGTAGGTGTCTCCCAGACAAAGAAATGGAGGGGACAGTCAGGCGGAGGCCCGGCCTGAACAGTGGTCTGGAGGTTGGCAGGGCGGGAAGTGTGGGCATTCCCCGTGGCGAAGGGGAGCGCATAGGGCGGAACGTGCCCTTGAGGCCAAGGACCAGGACCCTGGGTCACCCGGCCCTTGCTGTGTCCGCAGACCCCGCCCAGGACACGGAGCTGGAGCTGGACGGCCGGCGGGTGGCAGTGCCCCAGGGCCCGCCCACGCCCTGCCCCAAGTTCAGCTGCTCCTCCTTCTCCCAGAGCGAGTACCTCATCTACCAGGAGAGCCAGTGCCGCCTGCGGTACCTGCTGGAGGTGTGCCTCTGAGCGCCCCTCACCCGGCCCTGCCGGGACAGACTGCCGTCTGTCTGTCTTCTCGCACACGTCACCGCTTCTCGCTCCCAAACCTCCCTTCTGTGTCCCGGATGGTGTCCCCGCTCCCCCGTCCCCACTAGCCCCGGCCTGGCTGCAGCTGCCGAGGTGACGGGTGCGAGGGACTGTGCCGCAGCCTCTTCGGGACTGAGGAGTGAGGGGGCACAGGCTGAGGAGGGTTCAGACCCCGTCGCCGCCCGGGCCGTCCACTCAGGCCCCGCCTGTCCCTCCCAGAGGTGTGGCCGCCAGTGGAGGCTGGACTGCAGGCAGCAGGTTCGTTACACACTGGGTCCACTCACCCCGGGCTCCGCACACGCCCGGGCCCCTTCCTCTCCAGTGACCCCCACAGCCCAGCCCCATCCTGGTCCATCCGTGGCCGTCACTGCAGCCCCCACCGCCCCTGACCACCGCGCTTTCAGACCCTCCCCATCCGCTCCGCACGTGGCCAGGCACACCGAGCTCCGCTCCCGTCTCCTCATCGACGTGTCCCAGATCTGCACGTTCCACACCAGCTGAGCACACGCCAAGCGCCCGGCTCTGCCACGCGAACGATGCCCGTTAGCACCCGGAGGGTCACCTTACCCAGACCAGAGGGTGCGGCGCTGTCTCTGCTCCTCCAGCTGCAGTCCCACCCCACAGGGTCCCCCCGTTCTCCCCGCCCAGGCTCACACTCGCTTCTCTAGCAGCGAGCAGCTCCGCTCCCTCAACATCAGCCTGCTGACTTGTTGGCTCCATCCCACACGGAAAGCAGCTTCCGAGTCGCCGTGCCACACGCTCCCTGAGCAGGGCCATGCCGTGTGAGCACACGCTTTCCGAGCAGGGCTCACGCACGCTCACGCTCCTCACCCTCCTCCCCTGGACTGGATGAGCAGGGAGCGGGAACAGGTGTTTCGGATGTCGCCTGGGTTAGTTAGTTGACGTTTCCTCTCGGTGTGGTTACCGGTGGGTGAAGCACAGGTGTTTCTGCTTATCTGCACCTTTAGGCGGGCTCCTCCTCATCCTCACTGACTTACTGCTCTCAGTACCCAGCACGTTAGCGTAGTCCCAACGACACAGCTCCCGGAAGTCTAACCTGGACAGTAACAGGTGCTCAGGAATCACCCGGGGCCCTGCCCTGGCCCTGCTCACCGCCTGCCTGCTGGGGGGAGCCAGGTTCTGGCTGGGCCTTCATGTGATCGTTTGGGCAAATAAAGAAGAGCAACAGTCCTATTTGTAATGCTTCAAACAATAAAAATAAAAAATAAAATAAAAAATAAAAAGCCACAGTCACACAACAGTTGCAAGTGTGGTTGAATGACTTTGGAGGAGCAGGCACGCTCCCCCCCAGGGTCCCCATCCCTCCTAGTGCCGTCGCCAGAGCGTTTTCTCTGCGCTGTTCCTGCCAGGCCTGCCGAGCCCTGCCCGGGCCCCAGTGCTCAGCGCTGCCCAGGCCTGCAGCCTCACCGGGCTGGGAGACCAATGCCGCCGCCTCCCTCTGAGCTCCGGAAGCAGATAACCTGGCTCCCAGGTGCAACTCAGCTGGGTGATCGGGGACACACTCCTTCCCTGACCGGGCAGCAGCTTACTCGTCTGAGTAATGGAGAACTGGGCCGGGCCCTTTAAGTCCCAGAGAGAGGGAGTCACACCTGGGGGTCCATGCCCTGGTCCCCACCACCAATGCTGCACCGATGCTGACTGTGAGCCCGTGATGGGCCCCACGGTGCACACGTGAGCAAGACACAGACAAGGTCCCTGCTCTCACGGGACTAACATTCCAGTAAAACAGGCTCCAAACAAACCTATGGGTAGATGAGAAACTCAGGATCAGATAGGCCAAGTGCCAGGAAGGACAGCAAAGCAGGACAAAAGGCAGGGGATGGGAAGGGGGAGCGATCTCGGGAGGGATGGACAGTTGCTGAGGCCCCTCTGGAGCAGAGGCCTGGGCTGGGGAGAGGCGGTCTGCTGGAGGCAGCAGGTGCCCAGGTTCTGAGGAGGAACCCAGTCTGTCACGTGAGAGGACCCCCAAGATGGCTGCTAGGGCCGGGAGTGGGGTAGGCAAGGAGGGGTGAGGTCAGAGAGAGGGGGTGTCATCCTGATGACGGGAAGCTCCCGGAGCACTGGGAGCAGGGCCACGGCCGATGGGACTTGGAGGACCTGCTTCTGCCTCCGTACAGAGTGGCCTGCAGCGCGGGCGTCAGTGAAGACCCAGTCGGCAAAGCAGAAGCCAGGCGAGAGCCACGAGATCCGGGGAAGGAGCAGAATCCACAGGGACCGTGAGGCCCCCAAAGATGCGCCACCGTGGAAGCTGCCACGGCTCTCAGTCTGGATCGATCGTGGGAGGAGATGGTCCAGGGACCCAGGCCAGGGACCCAGGGACCCAGGCCACCCGCAGGCACCAGAACCACGCAGGGGGCTGCCCCCAGAGAGCTGGGGAGCCCCCGCAGAGCCTGAGAGAGAAAGACACCGCTCCTCCCGCCTCCCACCCTCCCCGCCTTGCTCTGGCCTCCAGCTCCTGCCTGCTCGACGGCCTCCAGCTTGCAGCCTGCAGCTGGCAGCTGTGAGGCCCAGGGGGCTGGTGCCAGGCCCTGCCCCTCCCTCGCCAATGCCGCGTCTGTGAAGGGCAGCAGCAGAGTGACAGCCAGTACCATCTCCAGCAGGGGCTGAGCTGCTGTGGCAGGGGAGAGAGCCGCAGTCCCAGCCTTGCAGCCCTCCATGGGGCTGGCCAAACCCCCAGGAGGATGGGGGCCTAGGCAGCAGAGCCAGAGCCTGGGCAGCCTATGAGGTGAGGGGCCAGCGGAGCAGGAGGCGGGGGATGGGGATGGGGGGAGGGATGGGATGAACCGGGGGAGGGAGGGGGGCCCTCCCATTCCGCTCTCTGCATCCCCAACCCAGGGCGAAGCCGGAGCGCTGGATGGCCAACACCACCGGGCCCCTCCAGGCCACGGAAGTCGCGGGCTCCATGGGGCTGATCCTGGCGGCCATCGTGGAGGCAGCAGCCCTGCTGGGCAACGGCGCGCTGCTGGCGGTGGTGCTGCGCACGCCCGGCCTGCAGGAGGCGCTCTACCTGATGCACCTGTGCATCGTGGACCTGCTGGCGGCCGCCTCCATCATGCCGCTGGGCCTGCTGGCCGCGCCGCCGCCCGGCCTGGGCCGCGTGCGCCTGGACCCCGCGTCCTGCCGCGCCGCGCGCTTCCTGTCGGCCGCGCTGCTGCCCGCCGGCACGCTGGGGGTGGCGGCGCTGGGGCTGGCGCGCTGCCGCTTCATCGTGCACCCGCTGCGGCCCGGCGCGCGCCCGCCGCCCGGCCTGGTGCTCGCGGCCGTGTGGGCCGCCGCCGCGCTGCTGGGCGCGCTCTCCCTGCTCGGGCCGCCGCCCGGGCCGCCGCCCGCCCCGGCCCGCTGCTCCGTGCTGGCCGGCGGCCTCGCGCCCTTCCGGCCGCTCTGGGCGCTGCTGGCCGTCGCGGTGCCCGCGCTGCTGCTGCTCGGCGCCCACGGCAGCATCTTCCTGGTGGCGCGCCGCGCCGCCCTGCGGCCCCCGCCGCCCGCGCGCGGGGCCCGGCCGCGCTCCGCCTCGCTGGACAGCCGCCTGTCCGTGCCGCCCGCGCTGCGGCCCCGCCTGCCCGGCCGCAAGGCCGCCCTGGGGCCCGCGCTGGCGCTCGCCCAGTTCGCGGCCTGCTGGCTGCCCTACGGCTGCGCGTGCCTGGCGCCCGCCGCGCAGGCCGCCCGGGCCGAGGGCGCCGTCACCTGGGTCGCCTACTCGGCCTTCGCGGCGCACCCCTTCCTGTACGGCCTGCTGCAGCGCCCCCTGCGCCGCGCGCTGGGCCGCCTGGTGCGCCGGGCCCGGCCCCGGCGGGTCTGCACCCCGCGCGCCTGGCGCCCGCGGGCGCTCCTGCAGCGCCTCCGGGGACCCCCCGAGGGCCCCGCCCTGGGACCTTCCGAGGCACCAGATCCAGAACCAGATGGAGAACCGGACGTGGCCGGAGGGGGGACCCTCCCCGTGCCCAAGGCCACCTGAGAGGGGGCCCGACTCCTGCACGGAACTGGGGCGGAGAGGGCGGTGGTACCAGAGGCATCCAGCCTCCCGCACTGGCGCGGTTCCTCTGCTTCTGTGTCCGGGAAGGGGGCCTGCAACCTGGGTGCCCAGAGGCTCCTGGGACCGAGGAACCTGGGTTCCGGCTTAACTCCGCGTGGCCCTGTGCACAGTCTCCACTGCTCCCTTCTGCACCCGGACCCTCTCCGAGGGCTTCTCCGCTTCGGCGGCTGCTCCTCAGGCAGAGGAGGAGTGAGGTGGGCAGGGTCCGAGGGACTGACAGCCCAAGGGATGGGCCACAAGAGGAACCAGAGACTCTGAGACCTCCTGACAGCCGCCCTGAGGCCAGACAAGCCCCCGGAGCTCCTCTCTCTGCCTCTAAAACACCGGGTCCGCCTGGAACTCAAGGCGGGAGGCTGGACACGCCCCCCCCCCCCCCCCTCGCGGGCCCAGAACGAGGGCTGGTGGATCACAGATGGGGTCCTCTGGGGCTAGCCACACCCACTTTCTGGAAGTTTTGCCAACACCCAGTGTTTCACAGCTTCCTGGTTTCAGAATATTTATTCAAAAACGGGTTGAAAAAACTGTACAGAGTGTCTGCTGCTGAGAACTCAGCCCCGCCCCGTGGGACCCCTGAGCGGCCTGGCCGAGTCCGCTCTTTGGGTTGCCCTCGGCCAAGCCCAGCCAGTCCATTCCAGTCAAAAGGGTTATCCGTGGAAGCAGCAGGAATCTGCGGGGAGGTGGGGAGAGAAGCGTGGCCCCCAGCCCCCCTGCCCAGCCCTCCTCCCTGAGCCCCAGAAGGGGGCAGTAGGCTGGGAAGCCCTAAGGAATGGGGAGTGCATGAGTGACCCCCAAAGTGGGAGCACAAAGGGTGCTCCCTGCACCCAAGCACAGAGCTGCAGGGGCTGGAGCCCCTAGCTGGGACCGCGCAGCCCCCGGAACCCTGGGCCAGAAACTGCACCCACTCTGAGCACGGGGGCTCCCCCAGGCAGGGTGCATCCATGCTGCTGAGCATTAGTGGTGATGGGGACCCCGAGCCGGGGTCCCCGCGGGCAGGCGGGTCCTGCCTGCTCCCGCACCTGGGCCCCAGCCGCTCAGTAGGGCGAGAACTTCTGCCGCTCGGCCTTCTTGCTCCCGTTGGCCGCTGCCATCTTGGCAGTGTAGGCCGCCAGGCCAGGCGGCGGCCCCGGGGAGGCGGGCGGCAGAGCCAGGAAGGGCACAGGCTTGAGGCCGATGAAGTTGGACAGGGAGATGGCGTAGGGCGTGCCCAGCAGGCCCGGGGGAGCCGTGGGCAGGGCCGTCAGGGGCGGCGAGAAGGGGGTAGACAGGTCTGCGGGGGCCGCACTGGGCGTCCCCCCAGAGGTAGACTTGGCCGTTTCTAGACTGGAGAGAGGGAGATGGGGGAGATGACGGAGACGGTGGGGTGAGAGGGGACCGGGAAGGGAAGGTCGGGGGGAGGAAATGAGGAGACATTGTACGGTGGGAAAGCAGTGGGGACCAGGGATGGATGGAGAGGGGAAGATGAGGCAACACGGAGGGAGTGAGGGAGAGGAGGGACCCGGACAGGGAGCTCATCTCTCCCCTCCCAACCTGTGCCTTTCTCAGGCAGGGAGCCCCCCGACCTGTGACCTATGACCCCCCATACCAGCCCACACTCACCAGGCAGTGATGAGGTACTGAGCCAGAGCGATGGAGACGGGGGACCCGGTGATGGTCACGTGCCGCTCCCCGGCGCCCTCCGCCTGGTTCCCGATCTTGATGTGCGCCCCCGACATCTGCCGGATCTCGCTGATCTTGCTGCCCTGGCGCCCGATCACGCAGCCAATGAGCTGCGGGGAGGCGGGAGGTCAGCCCTGCCCGAGGCCCCGGCCCGCCCGCCCCCCCGCACCCACCCCGCCGGCCCGGGGCCCTGCTCACGTCGTTGGGAACCAAGAACTCCTGGGAGCTGGTCTGCGCGCCAGGATCCAGTCCTAGGGAGAAGAGGGGTGTGCATGGCTCCAGGCCTTTCCTGCCCCCCACGTCCACCGCAGGGGCTGCTGGCCCCGGGGGACCTGCCCCGCCTGCGGCTGAGGCTGCTCACCTGGCACCATGCTCGGGGAGGCAAGGGGGACCGCGTGGCCCGAGAGCTGCTGGAGCTTGGTGACCTGCGCCGGAGGAGAGGGGCAGAGGTCAGAGGGGCAGAGGTCAGAGGGGCAGAGGTCAGAGGAGGCTTGCTTCGGGAAGGGGTGCCTCAGGCTGGGGTCACTCACCTCAGCTGGGGTCACAGCCCCGTACTGACTCTGGACGGAGAAGCCCTGTGGGGACGGAGAAGGCCCGGGTGAAGGGGTTACTGGGACAGGTCAGGGCCGTCCCTCCTCCCTGGCCCCCCAATTCCTCCTTCCACCCCCCCTTTTCCAACAAGCCCCCCTCACCTGGTTGGCAGAGAGAAGGACGGTGCCTAAGGAGAGGCTGGGGTGGTACGGGATGGTGGCCCCTTTGGGTGGGGACTGGAAGGACAGACGGGGGAGCTGTCAGGACCCGCCAGGCCGCCCTGACCTCACAGGGGCCCTCTGTGCCAAGGCCCTCACCACGACCCCAGGAACACGCATCGGCCGTCCTGGGGGGTCCTGGCCCGTGGCCGTGGCCTCGCCTCCCCCCCTCCCCCTGCGCGCCCTCTCCTGCCCCGGGCAGCACCTCCAGGATGACGGCGCAGATCTGGCGCACACACAGGATGATGGCGTCGGGCACCCCGGACACGGTGACTGCACGCTCCGTGGAGTTGGGGAGCAGGTCCCCAGCCACCTGCACCTGGGCCCCCGTGGTCTGCAGACAGAGAGGGGGCCACTGTCAGCTCCTGGCCACGGGAGGGTGCCCTTCAGAGCTGCCCGAGGGGGGGAAGGAGGGAGGGACTTCGGGGTGGTCTCTCCCCCGAACCCCACCTCTCGGATCTCCTTGATCTTGGTGCCGGCCTTCCCGATCAGGGAGCCACACTGGCTGGCGGGGATGACAAGGCGAAGGGTCACTGGAGGCCTGGAGACGGTCCCCCCGTTGGCGGGGGCAGAGCAGAGGTCCTGGGCGAGAAGACGGAGGGTGGGCCCTGCAGGCCCCTGCTCCCCCCTGCAGACCCCTGCCCGCCCCCCTCCCTCTGCAGGTCCCTGCTGCTCCCCCCTGCAGGGCAGCCTGCCCCAGTTCCTCTCAAATGGGGGAACCCTGCGGGTCTCAGCCTCCCCTTCCAGCCCAGCAGGTCCCAGTCCTCCCAGGAGCCAGCGGGGCCGCCACCAGCCGGTCCCACACCTCGTCCAGCTTGAAGGCGATCATGGAGACGGCGTGGAAGACGGCCGCCGTGGAGCCGGTGATGGTGGTGATGCGCTCGGGGCAGGAGCCCTCGGAGATGGTGATCCGGGCGCTGCTCTGTGGGCACAGGACGGGCGCCGGGCAGTGGCCTCCTCCTCCCCGCCCCGGGCAGCCTAGCCGCCCGCCTCACTCCCAGGCCCCGCAAAGCCGGGAACCCCGCCGAGGGCCGGACCTCGGCCCCTTCCCCTCCGAACCGGGGCCCGGCCCCTCCCCGCACTCCGCCCTCACCTGCTCCCGGATCCGCTTCACCGTCTCCCCTTTCTGCGGGAAAAGATGGAGGCGGCTCTTAGCCTGACCGCTGCCTCCCCTCCCGCACGGAGGCCTCGGGGCAGGCGGAGGGGACACCGCAGAGCCCAGCACCTACCTTCCCGATGATGCTGCCCACCTCCTGCCAACAGACCAGAGAGGAGTCAGGGGTGCCAGTGCCAGCCCTGTGCCCCCTCCTTCCGACCTGCCCCCCCCCCCACACACACACACGGAAGAAAGGACACCTGAGATCCAAATCAGCCAGACAGGCCCTACCTAGCCCTGCCCCACCCCACCCCCCACCCCTGCCAAGTGGCAGCAGAGACCCCTCACCTTCCCGTGCATCAGCATCCGCAGCGTGAGGGTGATGCTGAGCTCAGGCTCCTCCTCCAGCCCCGCGTCCGAGCTGCTCATCCTGTCAGGCGGGGCCGGGCCCACCGCGGCCTGGGCCTGGGGCTGCGTCCACGCTGCGGCCTGGCCGGTTCTGGCGGGGACGGCAGGGGGGGGGGGGACAGGGCTCAGCTCTCCGGGTCTCCTGCCCTGGTACGGGGACCCCAGAGCGGGCTCGCCAAACTCCCAGAGAAGAGAGATGACGTGACGGGGACCCTGCGTTTCAAATGTCCCACGGACCGGGGTGCTCATGGGCAACCCCGGGCAGCTTGCTCCCCCTCTGAGCCTCAGAGCGCCCCCCTGGGAGAAGGGGAAGCCAAGACCCACCCCCAGAGGTATGAGAATTAAAATGAGCGAAGCAGTCTCCATGAGCAGCCTGCACCCCCCCCCCTGCGGACAGGAACTGGGGGCCTCTAGGGTGCTGAGAAGGGAGCCCCCTCCCTGCCTCCGGGAAGAGGGGACCCTGCGGATTGCCGGGGGCAGCCATGGGAGGCCTCGGAAGGAGAGTGGACACGAAGATAGCAAGGCTCTGAGGGCCCTCTCCCCGGCCTTCCCCTGCTGGCAAAGGCGTGGGGGAGGGGATGGAGCCCCCAGGGGCTCTCCTATGCGCTAGCTCACTGGGGAGCGGGTAGGGGAGTGTCAGGGTAGGCAGTGGTCTCCCAAGCCCCTCCCTTGTGCTGAGGAGGGGAGTGTGCGGGCTGGCCACCTTCCCAGCCTGGAGCGCGTTCACTGTCCCAGACACTAGTCCCTAGTCCAGCCTCCATCTCCTCACCGGGCTGGGTGGGGGGTAGGAGAGAGGCTTGGGGGGCTGGGGAATGTCAAGTTTGGGAACTGACGGAGAAGGGGAGCTGGGATTAGCCGCCGGGATTAGCCTGTCGCCAGCCCTCCCCACTGGACCCCTCGGCAAACCCCGGCTTAATCCCGAGCCTTAATCCCACCGGGAAATCCCTCTCCTCCAGCGCTGTCTCAGCCAGAGCTCAGCCTCGACGGGCGCTCAGGGGCGACCAGCCCCGAGGACCACAGGGCCCGGGACGAACTGGTGCCACGTCTGAGCCCAGACAGAGCCCTAACCCTGCAAACCCTCCTGCCCAGGGGGGCTGGGGCAGAGGGCCCAGCCTGGAGCGCTGCAGACACCTCGGGGCATGGAGTGGGAAGGGGGCTCCCTGGCTCTCTCCAGAAGCCTTAACAAGCCACTGGTGGCCTCAGGCCCGTCTCACCTGTACAATGGGGGTGACCCCGCCCCCCAGCACCCTGTCATTATGGCCTCCCCACGACCGGCTCCTCCCTCCATTCCAACGTCGCCCAGATTCCCCAGAGGTTAGAGGTCAACTGTGGATGCAGGGACAGTGTCCCGTGGACATCCTGGCCAGCCTCGCGCTGGCTGCCCTTGCTGACATTCTCCCAGCTGCCTGCACTTCTCCCGGCAAAGCGCTTGGGGCGACGCTGGTCTCTGCCTCCGGGACAGCCAAGCCCGGGAGGCCCTCAGAGCAGGCGCCACGGCCCCCGCCTTCCCGTGGCCCCCGAGCTCGGGCCAGGGCCAGGCCGAGGGCCGGGGGAGGGGCTCAGAACACGCTGGTGCTGGAGAGATGAATCCCGGGAGCAGACAGGGAGCCTGATGCAAGGTCACAGAGCGGGCAGGGCGGGACAGGCCCAGGGGACCGGGTGGGTCCCGCCTGCCGGTGGGGCTGTCGGGGCCCTGGCTGAGGGTGAGTCCTGTCCGGGAGGGAGCTCTTCCGGGGCGGGGAGTGGTCTCGGAGGCCCCCACCTGGCTCGCAGACGAGGGTCGTGTTTGGGAAGGACTGACAACTGTCTGGAGCCATGGTCTCAGGCTTCAGAACTTCCTGAGGCTCAGGAACTCCTGTGGGGTGGTAACCATGGAGACCTGACAGGTCCTCAGACCATCCGGGCAGAACTAGAACCCAGGGCCGGTCCACAGGACAGACAGCAGGTGGGGTGAGGCCTCCAGTCTGGGGTCTCAGGCCCAGGAAGCTCCTCCCTGGCGTTGGGGGCCTCGGACTCAGAAACACAGGGGTCCGAGGGCTGCCATGGAGCTCCTGCCCCTAAATGACAAGGTCTGCATGGAGCCCCATCCCCCCAAATACAGGGGGTGACCTTGGCCAGGGCTGCACCTGGCCTGGCCCTGCTTACCCACCTGGCTGTGTGTGTGTGTGAGATCTGGTCTCTGTGTCCTTCTTGTTACGAGGGACCCCCAAGGTCTGTCCTGTCTCAGGAGAGAACAAGGGGTCCCGACACAGGCCACCCACCTTACTCTCCCAGGAGCCCCAAGAGCAACCGGCCCCCCCAGGCACCCGGCTCCCCTCTGACTCCTGGGCTCTCGGGAGGCACTGCTGCTCCAGCCTGGCAGCCTGGGTCCCTGCTGGGCACCCACATGGCAGCCACACCTCATGCCACACTGACCTCCAGCTCACCTCTGGGGGCGCCAGCCCCTCCCGTCAGCAGCCTCCCTGGCAGAGCCCGGCCGCCTAGGCCAGCGCTGACCTCCGGTTCCCTCCTGCTTCCCGGCCCCCTCCCCAGTCCCAGCGCCCACTCCTGTCCCTGGCCTCCTGCCACTCAGTCTGGAGGGGACGAGGGGGGAGGTGACAGCTGCGTAAGCGATGGTGGCTGCCCCTTCCTGCCCCTCCCCCCCAGCTGTCTCTCTCTCATGACAGCTGTCCAATCAAAGGGCTGGGGGCTTAGCCAGCTCCCCCCTCAGGCAGGGATCAAGTGTCTACCCTGGCTTTGTTCTGGAGCAAGAACAATCCCGGGAGGGGAGGGCTCCTGGCTGGGCACCGCCTCGGGCAAGCCCACCCCCCCGGGGGATTCCCTGGGCCCTGCTGGCCGGAGCATCTGGTCCGACTGGGGCTGGTAGGCCCACCTGGGCCGGGAGGGAGGGTCCAGTCTCCAAGTGCACCCCCACCTCACCTCCCCGACATCCCCGCAGCACCTTCAGCGCCTAACCTAGCAACCTCCTCCACTGCTCCCGAGCAGCCGGCGCGGCGGCCACGCCCAGCGGTGCCGGGGAATGCGTGGGATCAGGCGGACCAGGGCGCGGCCGGGGCTGGACGCTGGACCTGGGGCACACAGGGATTCTGACTCCCCTGCCCTTGGCCTTCTCGCGCTCACCATTCCTGGCCAGCCTGCCAGGCCTCCACAGAACCGCCCCAGCATCTGTGTGCCCGGCTGGCTGCTCAGCCTCGCAGGGTGGCCATTCTCTCCCACTTCTCCGGAGGGCCGGGGAGGGGCCTGGCCCTACAGGGTTGTCTGGGAAGCTCAGGCAACCTGGCTGGGCCAGGCAGGGGACAGCCTCCGCAGAGCATCCTTAAGCACCCCTGCGCCCTTCCCCAGGAGTCCGCACGGCCAGGGGAAAATGAGGCAGGCCCAGGTCCGGACTGGGCTCCAGCAGAAGGACCGTTTCCTGGGACAGCCTCACCCACGGGCCCCCATCCCCTCATGGTCTCACCCAAACTGAGGAAGACCTCTGGCTTCCATTCTCCATCCTGGGGCCTGGGTCATGCTGATGCTCCATAACCAGTCTTGGCTCCCCAGTGCCCGAGGCTGAGCTCCATGGACAGGCACTCAAGGGCCTTCTCCATCGGGCCCCTGCCCACCTCTCTGGTCTCATCTCCATCCCACCCCCCCACCCCCCACTGGGCTGCAAACACACCCAGCACCTCGCCTCAGCCTCTGCCTGGAATGATCCCGTCCTCCCCGCTCTGTCCAAAGCCACCTCGCCGCGAAGCTTTCCCACCACGTCAGACAAAACCCCCCAGGTCTCTGGGCCCCACAGAGGGCCCCCCAATCGGGCATTCCTGAACCCCTCTCCGTCTCTCCAGAGAGCAGGAGCCAGGGCCGGGCTGGGTGCAGGGAAAGACGAGGCTCCCAGGGCCTGGCATCAGGGACCAGAGATGGGGGTCGGGTCCCCGAGGAGCAGTGAGGATGGGGAGAGACGACATGGGGACCAGTCACGGGACAGCCAGGGTCTAGCTGACAGGATGCCCAGGCCTCCTTCCTCAGCACCCCAGATCCTGTCCGCTGTTTCTCTGGGTCTGGGGGCTCCCGGGGCCTGTCACTGGGCTTGGGGGTTCGCCTGGGCTTTGGGACTTCTGGGGACCCACGGTGGGTTTCGCCGGGGCGGTGGGGGCCGGAAGGACAGCTGGGTGTGGCGGAGGGCTCCCCAGGCCAGGCCCTCACCGAGGAGCGGAGGCCGGGAGGAAGGGGCCGGTGTGTGAGGCTGCGGGGGAGCTCGGGTCTCTCCCCCACGAAGTGTGCGTGCCATGCCACGGGGACGGAGGCTGGAGCGGGCAGTGATGGAGTGGGGAGGGTGGACAGAGCCTGTCGGGACACAGGGTGGGGCAGAGCGAGCCTCCCCGTGGCCTAGGCCTGCCAGGGTGTGTGGGCCGCAGGCTCCCAGCCCCCCGCCCGGAGCATGCGAGCAGAACAATCCCCTTGTGTCCGGGCGGCCGGGCCTGCATGCTGATGAAGGCTGGGGGTGGGGGCTGGGTGGGGGTGCCTGGGAGACCGAGAGGGCTCCAGGGCCTTCAGAGGGGAGAAGTATGGGGTCCCGGGTGCCGGCTCTGAGACAAAGAGGGTCCCCCCAGAGACAGGGCGGGCTGGGGTTGAGGTTTAGCTGCCAGGAGTCCTGGGCTTGGAGGAGCTCTTTGTGGGGAAGCAGGGCCCCTGGGGACACATGCCCTGTTGGTCCAGCGTGAAGGTGAGCATCCCGGGCTGGGTGGGGACCCGCCGCCCACATCCTGGGAGCTGGGCAGGCCACTGGCCCTGGATGCATCCCCGGGGTGCAGCCGGGTGGGGCACTGGGTGCCACAGGTCCCAAGATGGCGGGCCCGGGACAGGGGAGCGCGGAGGCGGTCACCTCCCTCCTCTGACCAGGCAGGCACCAGGGCCCCCCACCCCCACCCCCAAGGACCCCAGCCAAGAAGCCAGGTCCGGGCTGAGGGGCTGAAGAGCCACAGGCACCTGGGACCCCAGGAGCCCCCACTGTCACCTCCACACCCTCCTCGTGTGGCCCGGGAAGACTCGGGATGGGAAGGGGTGTGCACGGGGCCCGCAGGGGGACGGCAGGTGGGGACCAGGATGGGCAGAACCAGACCCAGGGCCGGCCCAAAGGACAGACACAGCAGGTGGGGTGAGGGTGCAGGAGGCTCCTCCTGGTGCTGGGGGCCCCTCCGGCGGACCAGCGCCCCCCATCCGTGCAGGCCTGGGCCCGCGAGCGGCAGGGATCCCGTTCCTTGCAGGCTCCCAGGCCCCCAAACCCAGACCCGGGAGCCGGGCTCCCCGCCCCGGCCGAGCCCCACACCGGCGCCCGCCCCGCCGGCCGGCCCTACCTCGCTGGGCTGTCCTGCGGCGGCGGCGCGGCGGCGGGGCCGCTCAGTCCCACATTGTCCCCGGCAGCGGCGGCCGCGCACAACTGCGAGTGACATCAGCTGCGAACAATGAGGGGTTTGACAGGCGCCGAGCCCGGCCGGAGCCCGGCTCCGCGCCCCCCCCCCCCCCGCCGGCCCCTCCCGCCCCCGGCCCGGATCCGATTACAGCGCCGCGCCAGCGCCGCCGCCCCGCCCCGCCCCGCCGCTTCCGGGGAGCCCTCCCCCCGCCCGGCCCGGAGCGGGACCCTCCCCCCGGAGCGGGGACCCTCCCCCCGGAGCCCCGAGGACCCTCCCCCCGGAGCCCCGGGGACTCTCCCCCCGGAGCCCCGGGGACCCTTCCCCCGGAGCCCGGCCTGGAGCGGGGACCCTCCCCCCGAGGCCCGGCCCGGAGCGGGACCCTCCCCCCGGAGCGGGGACCCTCCCCCCGGAGCCCCGGGGACCCTCCCCCCGGAGCCCGGCCCGGAGCGGGGACCCTCCCCCCGGAGCCCCGAGGACCCTCCCCCCGGAGCGGGGACCCTCCCCCCGGCGCGGAGCGGGGACCCTCCCCCCGGAGCCCGGCGCGGAGCGGGGACCCTCCCCCCGGAGCCCGGCCCGGAGTGGGGACCCTCCCCCCGGAGCCCGACCCGGAGCGGGGACCCTCCCCCCGAGGACCTCCCCCCGGAGCGGGGACCCTCCCCCCGGAGCGGGGACCCTCCCCCCGGCGCGGAGCGGGGGGGCTCGGGCTGGTGAGGCCGGGAGCGCGGCTCCAGCATCCGTCCTCCCGTCCGGCCCGAGTCCCTCCTCCGCCCGCCCGGCGCCGCCGCCGGCCCCCTCCCCCGCTCCGGCCGTCCCGGGCCGCGTCCTGCTCTCCCGCCGGGCGCCACCCACCCCTGCGCGGGGCGCTCGGGTCCCCACTCCCCACCCCCGCCCCGACCCGCACCCCAGCCGCCCCGGCCCCCGCCCCCAGGCCGGTTACCGAGCAGCCGGAGGGGCCTGGGAGCCCAGTGACCGGCACCCGCCCGCGGTGCCCCCAGAGCCGCCCGGAGGGCCTTGGGGGCTGGGGTCGCCGGGGAAGTGGAGACTCCGGCGGGAACGGGCTGGAGCCGGCAGAGGCCGGGCTGTTCCCAGGCCCCCACCCCCCTTTCCCCTCCCCCCTCCCCCCAGCCAGTCCACCCCCTCCCCCCAGAGCCAGTCCACCCCCTCCCCCCATAATCGGCTCAGCCCAGTCCCACTGACCTCCCCTCCCCCCACGGCTGAGCCTCCTGGCACCTGGGTGCGCGGGGGCGGGGAGGGGAATCCAATCTCCCTTCCCCTCCATCTGGCCGGCGGACAAAGGGCAGGGGACCATCTGGCCGCCGGCGGGGGAGGGGCGCGGCGGTGGCGGTCCCGGGGGCGGGGGCGGGGCGGCGCTCTGGAGGCGAGAGCCTGAGGGGTCTAATGGCTTCACTTTATTTCGCGGACCTCCTCTCTCCGCCCCACACCCCCACCGGGAGCCGGAAGCAGCGTGGTTTGGCTCAGAAGACCCAGGCCTAGGGTGGGGGGCGCCTGGGGGAGGGGGGGGAGACCGGAGGGTCAGAAGGGTGGTCTGCCCCCCGAACAGAAGGGGGCAGTTCTGGTTGGGAGTGGATTTCAGGGTCTAAGCCTGGCAGAGGATGTCCTGCAAGGACCGGTCTCTGGATCCCCCCCTGCCCAGACATGGGGTGCTGTGTGGATGGGGGGGCACGTGCCTATGTGAATGCTTCTGCAGGCGCACAAGCGGGCACGTGTGCACCTGCGTGTGCAGCCCGTCAGGAGCTGTACCTATCGGGTTGGGGCGCGTTTGGGAACGTGTGAGCGTGCACATGGACATGTGTGTTCTGTGGCCTCAGAGGCGGGGATGGCTGTGGGTGCCCTTCGGGGCAGCTCAGGCGGATGTGGGGGGCAGGTTCTGGACAGAGAGAGGAAGGAGCAGGAGCGAGCAGGAGAGCCACGGCAGAGCATCCCTCCACCAGATCACGTCCATTGATTCCTGATTGTTTTTTCTCTCATTCACCTCCTCAGTGCGTCGCTGCGAGAGAAAGAGAAGACAGACAGAGAGACCCGGAAGACCAGCACCCAGACAGACACACAGGCACACACCTGTGGCGTGTGCAGCGGGGGAGAGCCCAGAAAGGTCAGCAGCCGCGGACAGGAGAGCGGCCTCAGGCCAGGCCCTGCAGGAAGGCCAGCAGCCCGGCATGCCACTCCTCAGGTTTGTCCAGGTAGCACGGGTGCCCCGCCCCCTCCATGACCAGCACCCGATGGTTGGGCAGCTGCTTCAGGTGCTCGAAGCTGGTCGGGCCCATGGGGTCCTTGTCTCCGTAGACAATCAGAGCTGGGGTCTGGAGAGAGGGAAGAGGCAAAATCAGCGGGACCTTCAGTCTCTCCCGGGTCACCCCAAATGAGGGGAGAGCAAGCTGGCCCAGTGGGGTGGGGTGTGGGGGTGTGTCTGTCCCAGTCCAGTGTGGCACAAGGCTTGGCCCAGGGATAGAAGTCAAGCCCAGGAGCTTCCCCACTCCCCCCCTCCTCGTTACCCCCTCCCAGGTGAGGAAAGGCCCCGAGGGACTGGCCCTGGCTCTGGCAGGGACACGGCGCCTTCCCCGGGGTACCTTCACGCCGGCGTAGTCCGAGGCACTGATCTTGTCCGTGCAGATGGGGGCCACGGGCACGTAGCCCCGGAGCGGGGAGCCGGGGGCCGTGAGGAGGGGCAGCGAGTACATGCCGCTCAGAGACGGGCTGATCACCACCGGGGCGCCCAGGTCCAGGGCGTCCACCACGGCTGCCAGGAAGCTGCTAGGGACCAGCTCCCCAACAGCGGCGGGGGCCGTGGCGTCCTTGGAGTGCCCCAGGCCTGCAGGGGTTTCAGTGGAAGAAACGAGGCACACCGGTGGGTGGGGAGGGCCCCTTCCTCCAGGAAGCCCTCCTGGGTCAGTCTCTCTGTGCAGCACGCCCCGCTGTGTTTCTGTCGCTGCTGCCGGGACTGTCCCATCCATGGCCGGCACGAAGCCCCTCCTTCGTCAGCACAGAGCTCCGGAAAGAGCCAGGCCCTGAACTCCAACGCAGCCAGACCCCGAGTCCCAACTTTCCATCCACAATCAATGTGTTCCTGGGAGGGTCCCCAGCCCTCTCCACTGTGAGAGGGGAAAAGGGGCCGAAACCGGTGTTGCTCAGTGGATAGAGCATCAGCCTGCGGACTGAAGGTCCCAGGTTCGATTCCGGTCAAGGGCATGTACCTTGGTTATGGGCACATACCGAGTAGGGAGTGTGCGGGAGGCAGCTAATTGATGTTTCTCTCTCATTGTTTCTGGTTCTCTATCCCTCTCCCCTGCTTTCTGTAAAAAAATAAATTAAAAAATATATAGTTTTTTATCCAAAACCGGTTTGGCTCAGTGGATAGAGCGTCGGCCTGCAGACTGAAGGGTCCCGGGTTCGATTCCGATCAAGGACATGTACCTGGTTGCGGGCACATCCCCAGTAGGGGGTGTGCAAGAGGCAACTGATTGATGATTCCCTCTCATCAATGTTTCTGACTCTCTATCCCTCTCTCCTCTTCTCTGTGAAAAATCAATAAAATATATTTAAAAAAAAAAAAATATATATATATATATATATATATTTTTTTTTTTTTTTAAATAAAGGGGAAAAGGGACCTGCCGTGTAAGTTTGTTGTGAAATGGAGCTAACGGCGCAGGGGGCAGCTGTCCAGGACGGCAGGGTGAGCGCCCGAGGACAGGGCTGAGGGGCTGGCTCTGCACCCTCGCCTCCCTCCCCACGGGTGAGCCCCACCGGTCCCCCAGGAAGATTATTTGCTCAAAACCTTCGCCTCGAAGCTCAGCCCAACCCACTGTCGGCACCAATCCCGCCTGGGCCTGCAGGCCCGCCCTTGGGCACCGAGGCCAGACCGGCCAAGGCCAGCGAGGGGAGCAGGTCAGCCGGGCAGCTAGGGCCGCCGGTCAGCACCCGGGGTGAGGGCCACCAGTCTGGCTGCCCTGCCTCCTCCTGAACCCGGCTGAGGGCTTTCTCCAGGGAACATGCCGAGCGGCTTAGCCACCCACCGGGACACTCGGCCTCACTCCCAGGGCTTCCAGCGGGGCCTGCGGTTGTGCTTCTGTCAAAATATGTTCCTTCCAACGGGCTGTGTCAGGTCCTGGCCGGAGTCACGCGGACACAATTCCATTCTCACCAGCGCCAACCCCCACAGGAGCCCGGTTATCTCGTTACAGCCGAGGACACAGAGGCTCTGAGACACTGGCCCGGGCAACACCCAGAGCGGCTGGGCAGCGTCCAGACCAATCCCGGTCAACCCTGGGGCGGCTCCGTTCCTGCAGTGCGCGCTGGGCCCTGGCCCAAGTCCCCCCCAAAACCCCAAGCCCCGACCCCCAGGCCCGGGTCCCCAAGGAGGTCCCCACCGCTGCTCCAGAACGTACCTGGCAGGTCGATGGCCACCGCCCGGTAGCCCGCCTGCGCCAGCCGGAGCAGCGTGCCCAGCTTCTGCCAGGTCTCGGAGGAGAAGCGGATCCCGTGCAGCAGCAGCACGGAGAAGCGGGCGGCCTGCCCCGCGCCCGGCCGCGCCTCCCGGAAAAACAGGCTCTGGCCCTGCACCTGGACGGTGCCCTCCCGCTGCTCCGCGTCCGCCATGCCGCCCGCAGCGCCTGCGGGGGAGAGTGGGCTGGTAAGCCACAGGCAGGGGGGGGGGGTGAGGCACCCCACAGCGAGGGGAGCCGCCTCAGAGAGCAGCAAGGCCCCTACCTCCCCCCACCCCCAGGCTCCCAGAACTCTAGCAACAAGCTTTGGAGCGAGGAAGAGGAAGGTGTTATTTCTCTCCGCCGCTCACTTAATCGTATGGTCTTGGGCCTCTGTTTCCTCATCTGAAAAATGGGACAGTAAAGCCCACGTCAAGAATTAACGAGTTAAGCCGAAACCGGTTTGGCTCAATGGATAGAGCGCCAGCTTGGGGACTGAAAGGTCCAGGGTTCGATTCCGGTCAAGGGCATGTACCTTGGTTGCGGGCACATCCCCAGTGGGGGTGTGTGCAAGAGGCAGCTGATCGATGTTTCTCTCTATCCCTCTCCCTTCCCCTCTGAAAAATCAATAAAATATATTATTAAAAAAAAAAAAAAAAAAAGACCCCTAACCGGTTTGGCTCGGCATGGGACTGCAGACTGAAGAAGAAGAATCGGAGAGTGAGGGTGCCTGCCCTGGAAAGCACTGCGCACAGGGGCTCCCATGACTCCTGTCCTCACGGGCAGTCTTTTCTGCCAGTGGGGACAGCCCCGTGCATCCAGCTCCCAGGTGGTCCGCGGGGTTAAATGAAACCCTGTGGGCCGGCCGAGCGCTCACTCCTGCGCTGGCCGTTGCTCACAGCTAGAAGCTGACTATTTGGCTCATCACCCTCTTCCTCTTCACGGCACGGTGAAGGCAGTGTGGCCCGCAGGCGGGAGAGGAGAAAAGCACCCATTTTCTGGAAGCGGAAGCCGCAGCGCTCCGGAGAGAAAGCATTTGGAATTCCCGCCCGCGAGGGGCGCGCGGTGCTGGGCGCGCTGACGCCGGTCAGGGGGCCCCGGCGCCGCCCCGGCTCGCCCCGCGCCCGCCGAGGAGGGGGACCTGGTGCTGCCCGGCGGGCGGGCAGGGCGGGCGCGCGGGGCAGGGGAGCAGGGGGCCGAGAGGGAGGGGAGAAGCGGGGAGCAGTCTCACCGGAGCGGGGACAGAGGGCTGGGACGCGGCGGGCAGGTACCTGGAGCTGCGTGGGCTCGCTCAGCGGGAGGAAGCGAGGACTGGAGGCGAATGGGGCCGGGGCAGGGGAGCGGGGAGGGGCCGGGGCTGGGGAGCGGGGAGTGCCCCGCCGTGCTGCAGGGCGCCCTCTTATGGCCACGGCCGGCGGCAGGGCCCACGTGCCCAAGCACCCGCCTGGGTGCCTTCTGAGACCCTCCGCGACCGCCCACAAGCCCAGGGCCCGGCTTCAGGAGGGGGTTCCCTTGGGGTCGCATCCTGGGTGTGCCCGCCTCTCCTCCTCCCCACCCCCAGTCTGCACTGCCACGTCCAGAGTTGCTCGCCAGGCATGCAGTTGAGGCTCGACGGTTTGCTTTTGTTTTATTTATCCTCACCCAAGGATGTTTTCCCATGTTTTTAGTGGAAGAAAGGGAAAGACAGAGAGAAATATCCATACGTTTGGTCGCCTCCTGCACATGCCCTGACCTGAGCCTGGGCCAGGGAGGAGCCTGCAACCCAGGTACATGGCCTTGATCAAACCCGAAAGGGTCCCACAGGCTGGCGCGCTATCCACTGAGCCAACCCGGCTAGGGCGCGACAGGATTCATGCGGGATTCTGCCAGTGCCCAGCCAGGCAGCCCTGGTTGTGTTCCCAACGCCTCGGAGCCCCCTTCCTGGCCTGTAGACGGGCTGTGAGGCCACCACCCCGCAGGGTGCAGAGTCCTCTCTGTGCCAGGCCTCTCTGTGCCCGAGCCTGGGGCAGGGCCGACGTCCATCACATGTTGCCAAACAGGAAAGGTAACAGGAGACTGAAGCACCCAGAGGCCGCCCTGGGCCAACCCGGGGCGTGCGGGGCCCAGGGCGTGCGGGACGCAGGGCATTTGTATGGCGCTGACCCTGCGAGGCCTCCCTGCCGGACCCGCTCTGAGGCTGGGCAGGTCCCTCCGTCCTAAGACAACCCTTATGGAACCGCTTTAGGAGGGAGGCGGAGGGCGGCGGGAGGGGGTGGAGACCCCGGGGGGGGGGGGAGGCTGTGTGCCTCTACCCCGGCTCTCAGGCCTAAAACAACCCGGAAAACCTGGACGCAGGGCCGCGCGGAATGTGGGGCGCCGCCCCCTGTCCCCCTCCACCGGGGCCACGGGGCGCAGGGCCTGCGGCGGCGACTGCGCACGCGCGCCCGGCGGCTCGGGCCGGAGCGGCGGGGCCTGCGGAGCCGGACGCAGCCGGGGCGCCGGGCGGTTTGGCTGCGGGTTCCGGGGGGCGGGGCCCGCTCGGCGGCGGCGGGCCGGTCTCTCCAGCGCCGGTGAGCGTCCCGGACGGAGCGGTGCCGGGGCGGGCCGGCCCGGCTCCTCCCCGCGGGCAGAGGCCGCGGGAGGGAGGGAGGGAGGGAGGGGCGGGCGCGGGTGCTCTGGGGTCTGCGTGCGGGTGGCTGGGGGCATGTCCCTGACTGTCCGCCTGTGTTGGAAGCTGTCCGTCTGCCCGCTCGTTGTCTGTGGATGCCTACGGTGTATATTTCAGCGTGTGATCTGGAGGGTGTGTACCGGCCGTGTCTGTGTATTTCTGAGAGTCTGTGTGTGTGTGTGTGTGTGTGTGTGTGTATGGTCTGTGTGTGTGTGTGTGTGTGTGTGTGTGTGTGTGTGTATGGTCTGTGTGTGTCTGTGTGTGTGTGTGTAGTTTTAGGGCTGTGTGTATGACGGTGTTCTTGACATTGAAGGAACTGCGTGTGGTTTTGAAACCGTGTCTGTGCGTCTGTCCATCTGCCTTCCTGGTGCCTGATGCTGGGCATGATTTTGAGGGTGTCTTTCCCGTGCACACGCAGGTTCACCTGGGTGTCACTGTCTATGCAGATGCCAAGGCCGCCCTGAGCCCAGGCCCTGTGTCTGTAGTAGCCAGATCAGGTTGCCTGTACCTGGCAGGGAAAGTTGCCCAGTGCTCCAGCCTCCTGGGTTCCTGGGTTGCCAAGGCAACGGCAGAATTCTAGGGTCACCCCCTGACCTGGGGGCCTGGGGGTGGGGCTTAGGCGACATCCCAGGAGAGGTGGGTGGGGCTGGAGACTCCCAATGAGTTTCCTGGCAAATGGGAACAGGAGGCCGGCCCCAGTCAAGTCCACCGTGTGCTGGAATCTCACAGGAGGCGGCTTGGGGGCCGGCAGACTGCCTCCCACTTTTACTGACAAACTGAAGACTCGCGGCCAGGAAGCCGGCTGACTGCTCTGGCTGGGCCCTGGCCCTGAGGCCTGTCCACTGGCAAAGGACCCTGGCCGAGGAGTCCGTGAAGCAAGTCACTTGGCAGGAAGCTGGGGTGGGGGTGGCATGCATGTCTGCAGCCTCCATGCTGCCCTTTGCATTGGGGTGCCATTCTCCTGCCTGCCCCCCCCCCCCCGCCTCAGCTTCTCCTCCTCCCGGGATTCTCCCTGCGCACTTACACCAGCTGGGCTGGAGTTCCAGCCCCACCCATTGTCCGGCACATTCCGAGCTTAGCACTATCTGCACAGGGATAAAAAGAACCTTCCAAACAGGTCCTGAGCAGGACCTCTCCCCCAGCCTTTCCCCTTTGAGGCCTCACCCCGTGCCCCCCACAAAGCTGAGCTGTGCCTCAGCTGGGCGCTTCCGGGGGCGATTCGGGGTGGAGTCCGGGGTCCAAGCGGGGCCTCAGCCTCCTCTCCTCCTCCAGGCGGTGGCACAGTCCTCCATGAGCCGGTCCCACGCGGCCCTGCTGGGCCTGGGCCTGCTGCTCATGCTGCTACTGTACGTGGGGCTGCCGGGCCCCCCTGAGCCCACTCCCTGGCTCTCGGGAGACCCCAATGTCACCATGCTGGTCGGTCTCACCCGGGGCAACTCCCGCATCTTCTACCGCGAGGTGCGCCCACTCCACCGGGCACGAAGGTGGGTGCTGACCCCGGATCTAGTAGGATGAGGCCTGAGGGGAGCCCCTGTGTGGGACCCCAGCTCCAGCGGGGTGCTGAGGGCTGGGAGGGCAGTGGGAGAGGCCTGGGGAGAAAGCGGGGCCCTCCCCGCCAAAGCCTCAGACCCCTGCCCCCCGCCCCGCTCGCACCCGCAGGCCCGAGGTGGTGCTGCTCCACGGCAAGGCCTTCAGCTCCAGCACGTGGGAGCAGCTGGGCACGCTGCTGCTGCTGGCACACCGCGGCTACCGCGCGGTGGCCCTGGACCTCCCAGGTGAGAGCCCGCCGGCCCAGGGGCGGCTCCCCAGAGGCGCGTGGGGGGCAGGAAAGCCCTGGGAGGTGGCCGGTTGCGTCCTGTACCCGGACGAGCAGCGCCAGGTTGCAGAGGGCAGAGGGAAGGTCTGCATGTCCTCCCTGTAACCTGGGCGGATCGCTGCGCATCACCGAGCAGATGGCACGGGCCTCACCCACTGGGTGCAGGTTCGCTGGGTCCAGGGGAGACCTCACCTGAATCCAGTTTATGACAAACTAGAGAGCCAGAGAGCTTTTTATTTTTTTTTTAAGCTGATAAAGGATTTATGCCATCACTCTTGGCATTAAAAAATCAAACAAGCCCTGGCTGGTTTGGCCTGTGGACTGAAGGGTCTGATTCTGATCAAGGGCACGGACCTTGGTTGCAGGCTCCTCCTCGGCCCGAGCCCCGATCCAGGCACATGCAGGAGGCAAACCCATCGATGTGTTTCTCTCGGGTGGGGATTAAATCAAATAAGAGTGGCACCTCAGAGACCCAGGCCCCTCCGGACAGGTCCGGACATAAAGAAAAGTGTGCAGGGCTGGGTGATAGGGTTGTGACCATGCCCCTCGGCAGCATGGTCTCCTCCCCCACACCGTGTCTCTGGGATCCTGCCAGTGACTGCCACCTCCTCTTCCCCTGGGGGTGGGGGGCAGGCTGTGCTGGGTTTGGAGCTGGAGTTTCAGCCGAAATGCTTGGGTGCCCAAGCACCTCTGGCCCTGCTGCCTGGAGCATGAGGGCGATCCTTTCTGTGGGAGAGCCACCAAGGACACACATCTTTTTATTTTTGTACTTTATTAATTTTTGACAGAGAAGAAGGGAGAGGCATAGTTAGAAACATAGATGAGAAACATCGGTTAGCTGCCTCTTGCACGGAGCTGTGCCAGCAACCAAGGTACATGCCCTTGACCGGAATGGAACCTGGGATCCCTCAGTCTGCAGGCTGATGCTCTATCCACTGAGCCGCACCGGACAGGGCAGGACACCCCTCTTTTCAATGTTGACAATTACTTCCTGACCCTCCAAATCTGCTCCATGGCTCTTTCCTCCCATCAGTCCCCGGTGGAAGTGCCCATTCCCCCACATCCTCCCCAACACTGCGTGTTACCAGTCTGCTTCCGATTCGCTGAGTGATGGGTGAAAGCTTTTACCCCGTCGCAACAAACAGCTTATAGGACGTGGGGGGCCGCACCTGCCACTGCTGCGGCCCTCCCCCGCGGGTGGGCGGAAGTCCCGGCCCCCAGCCTCCCTCAGCGGGGGCCTCTGCCACCCCAGGTTTTGGGAACTCAGCACCGTCCAAGGAGGCGAGCACGGAGGCGGGGCGGGCGGAGCTGCTGGCGCGCGCGCTGGGGCAGCTGGAGGTGCGCCAGGCCGTGCTGGTGAGCCCCTCGCTGAGCGGCCGCTATGCGCTGCCCTTCCTGGTGCGGGAGCACCCGCAGCTGCGCGGCTTCGTGCCCATCGCGCCCGCCTCCACCCTCAACTACACGCGGGAGCAGCTCCAGGCCGTGAAGGTACTGAGGGGAGGCCACCCCGCCCCGGCTCCCCCGTGGGGCAAGGGCTGTCTCACTTGGAGGACTCACGACCCTAACCCTGACCTTCCCTCCTCCCCAATCTGGGTGGACAAGATGGGTGTTTGGGGAGGACCTCCTAGGCCCCCGGAGGCCTAGCACCACAGCCTGGCCTCGCCCTGCAGACCCCCACGCTCATCCTGTACGGGGAGCTGGACCGCACCCTGGCGCGGGAGTCCCTGCGGCAGCTGCGCCACCTGCCTCAGCACTCCGTGGTGAAGCTGCACAACGCAGGGCACGCCTGCTACCTCCACCAGCCCGGCGACTTCCACCGGGCCCTCCTCGCCTTCCTGGACCAGCTGCCGTGAGCTCGCCGCCGGCGGCTCGGAGGGTCTGGCCCGGCCCCGCCGGGAGGCAGCCACTGGGATTGGAGGGCGGAGAGCCAGGCTCAGCCGGGCCGGCCTCTCATTTATCTCACAGGCACAATAAATACGAGCACTTTGTCCTGCCAGAGTGCCGGTCCTGGTGTTGCTGCGGGGCGGGGTGCGGGTGGGGAGGCTAAGAACATGGGCTGCTTCCCAGCCAGCTGCCCTCTCCGCTCTGCGGCTCTGTCCTCCCCTGTGAAACGGCCTGAGGGTAACGCCGAGCTCAGAAGGCGGCCTTCGGGCTGGATGGGTCTGGGTCTGGGTCTGGGTCTGGGTCAGGGTCAGGGGCGCTGAGGGCCACACGGTGCTGGGGTGCGGGGTCCCTCCTGCTGCAGGCCCCCCGGGGTTGGTGGGCACCCTGAGAAGTGCAGGAGCTGTGGCCAAAGGGAGCGGAAGGTGCCAGGGTGGGGCGGAGAGCATGGCAGCCTGGGGAGCCACCAAGCCTGCTTGCCCCTGGGTATGTGGGTCAGCAGTTCAGGCCTGCCCCCAGGAGGGCTAGGACAGACCTCCCAGCCTGCCTCTTCTGGGCCCGAGGGTAAAGTCCTTCACCCTGCCCCTCCCCATGCCCACAGCCCCTGGAGCGGGGCAGAAGCTGAGAGGACAAAGGGCAGCAGTGAGAGTGCAGCCTGTGGGTGGCCCGGGCTCCTGTGTCTGTCCTCCTCTCCACGGCGTAGAAGGCCTGGCCCGCGGCAGACGGTGTGCCATCCGCAGGGTGAGTCCCCGCCTCTCAGTCACACAGCATCCTGGCTACCTCCTCGCCGGGGACATCCGGGGCCGCTCAGACTTGCCAGCCCCAACCACAGCCACACTGCACCCTCCCGGCCATGCCCTCTGGCAGCTGAGTGGCCACACGATCACATGGCGGCCACCTCGCCCTGTGGCCCATTCACCCCGCATCCGGCCTGTCCAACAGGGGTGTGTCCTGCGGGTGCCTGGACCAGGCTCGGGGGGCGGGGGGACAGGCCGTCAGGGGGCCCCTCCCCAGGAGCTGAGACACCCAGGGGAGCAGCAGGACTCTCCAGGGAGGAGGCAGGGGCCTAGGGCTCACTCGGCCCGGACCCTGCAGCGCTGCACCCTGAGCGCTAGGGGCGCCCGACTTCCGCGTCAGCACCCGCCCCCTCTCTCGCGGCCCAGAGGCGGGGCCGCAGGTGGGGCCCTCCGGGGGCGGGACCACCCGGAACTCGCGGCCCAGAGGCGGGGCCCGGGGCGTGTCCTGGGGCGGGGCGGGGCCTGGGGGCGGGGCGGGGCCTGGGGGCGGGGCCGGGCGGGAGCTCCAGTCCGACCCGCGGGAACAGGCCGCGGAGGCCTCGGCTCTGGAAGGCGGCCCGTGATCCGAACCTGGGCTCCCTGGGCGGCGGCTGGAAGCGGGGCGGGCGGAGACCCGTGCACGGTCCCAGCCTCCGGCCCCGCCCCGCGATCCCGGTCCAGCCACGTGGTGGGCGGGGGCGGTTCCGGGCCTGCGACCTCCCCGCGCCCGGAGTCCCGGCCCCAGTCCCGGGCGGTGCTGAGAGGCGAGCACGGCCCGGACCGGCAGAGAGCGAGGTGGGGCCCTGGGGCGGGGTGGGGTGCGGGCTCCCTGGCAGGAAATCGGAGCAACTGGGGAGACACTGTTTGAGGGGGGCGGGCTGCGGGGCAGGAAGGTCTGGGTCCACACGTGGCTGCTGCGCCCCGCCGCCCTGAGCCCCCCGGAGCCTCAGGGCGTCCAGGGCGCGAGCTGCATGGCTTCGGGGACGCAATGAGGACGCGGGCTGACAGCGGCCACACAGCACCTCCCACAGCTGGGGCTCCGGGGCAGGGGTCCTCTCCCAGGGGGCCTGCGGGGACCCCGCCTGGGGGCGGGGGTAGACGGGGTTCACTGGCCCGGCGGCCGGAGGGTAGCGCCACTCTCTGCCCGCAGCTCCCGCAGCGCCATGGCCAGCGCGGGCCCCCGGGGCGAGCACCCGTCCGTGACGCTCTTCCGTCAGTACCTGCGCATCCGCACGGTGCAGCCCGAGCCCGACTACGGTGAGCCCCTCCGCGGCCCCCAGGGAGCCTCCCTCCAGCCGCTCCTCGGGGCCACCTTCCTCCGGAGTCGCTCCCAGCGGCGGGTCCAGGAACAGCATCCCTCCCTCGGGCCGGGGGGGAGGGGGGCCGGGCTGCCACTGGGGAGAAGTGTCCCGAAGTCCGCTGGGGCGGGACCAAGGCCTCAGAACCTTAGGCGTCTCGCTTGGAGGCTGGGAGCTGTGCGTGGGTCCCCATTGCTACTGTGGCTTCCACCTGGGAATGCTGGGGACTCGTGTCCCTGCTCACAGCTTCCCGTCTCTCAGGAAGACGCTAACTTCCCGCCCGGCCCGCCACAGCGGGTCCCTGAAGGACCAAATACCGCTTCCTCCCGAGGGTCTCTCTAGATGCAGGGGTCCCAGACGTGGGATTGTGTGGAGGGGGCAGCAGTCTGCTCCCCTCTCTGGATGTGCCCCCAAGCCCTGCCTGGGCCGGGGCCGGGGAGAGCCTGGCCCTAAAACCGGCCGCCTGCAGGGGCTGCGGTGGCCTTCCTGGAGGAGCGAGCCCGCCAGCTGGGCCTGGGCTGCCAGAAGGTGGAGGTGAGCCTGGGTCCGTGCGGGGAGCAGAAGTGGCCTGGGCACCTGCGCTCCCCACTGAGCTTCTCTCCCTTCCTTCCCTCCCCAGGTGGCCCCCGGCCGTGTGGTGACGGTGCTGACCTGGCCAGGCACCAACCCCAAGCTCTTCTCCCTCTTGCTCAACTCCCACACCGATGTGGTACCTGTCGTCAAGGTGTGTAGGGGGGAGGGTGGGAAGCCCAGGGCTGGTCCTGGCACCGGCTCGGACCTCACTGGGCATCATGCCCCTCAGCAGCCTCATCCAGCAGCTGTTCCACACGCAGGTGGGGGTGGAGGGGGTCACAGAGGTGGGGGGCAGTCTGCTGCCCTCATCAGGCCTCTTCTGTCGCCTTCGCCACCCCACCCGTCACCCCTCGGTGGGCTCCTCGGGCAGGCCCACGGTGGGCAGAGGGGATTAATGCCTGAACTTGGGGCCTGGGGTCTCTTCCATCCCTGCGCCAGGAGTACTGGAGTCACGACCCCTTTGAGGCCGTCAAGGACGCGGAAGGCTACATCTACGCCCGGGGCGCCCAGGACATGAAGTGTGTGAGCGTCCAGTGAGTGTCCTCACTCCCCCTGCCCCTCTACCCCCTTCTCCCCCCGTCCCCATGTCCCCTGAGTGACCCAGAACCGGGGGTGGCACTGGAGAACCCCAAGGCTGAGGAACAGCTTGGCCTGGCGGTGGGCAGGAATTGTTGCTGGAACCATTGCACGGGCGGGGAGACGGGGCAGGGCCAGGCTTTGGCAAGCAGGGCCAAGGCCTGGGGCTCAGCCTGCCCCCCCCCCCCCCCAGGTACCTGGAGGCCGTGAGGAGGCTGAAGGCTGAGGGCCACCGCTTCCCCAGAACCATCCACATGACCTTTGTGCCAGGTGGGCGTGGCCGGGAGGGCTCCTCCGGGGAGCGGGAGGGGGAGGGGTGCTGGGCATGGCTCCCTCACCTCCCGTCCCTCTGCTTTCACAGATGAGGAGATTGGGGGTCACCAAGGCATGGAGCTGTTTGTGCAGCGGCCTGAGTTCAAGGCCCTGAGGGCTGGCTTCGCCCTGGATGAGGGTGAGCAAGCGGCAGGCCTCTGAGTGGCCAGAGGAGGGATAGGGAGGCTGCTAGGGGGGCTGGGCCACCCTGCCCTCTGACCCCCCTTTCCTCCCTCCTTAGGCCTGGCCAACCCCACTGACGCCTTCACTGTCTTCTACAGCGAGCGGAGCCCCTGGTGTGAGTGTGGCGTGGGGGGAGGGGGTGTCTGTGCAGATGGGAGACCTGGAGCCCCGGGCCTGAGCCTCGGCCCCTCTGGCCTGGGCTTCCTCTCCATCTGAGGGCAGGAAGCAGCCTGCACTGCGGGTTCCGGGGGCAGTCCTGTCAGAGGAGCTTGGACTGAGGGGCAGGCCTGGCCCAGCCTCTCCCATGCTGAAGGGCCCTTCCCTGCATCTCCCAGGGGTGCGGGTCACGAGCACCGGGCGGCCCGGCCACGGTTCGAGATTCATCGAGGACACAGCTGCGGAGAAGCTGGTGGGTGGCACCCAGGGGTGAGCTGGGGAGGTCCCGGGCTGTCCCGGGCCCTCTCACATCATCTGACCTCCTGCGCTCCCAGCACAGGGTCGTGGGCGCCGTGCTGGCTTTCCGGGAGGAGGAGAAGCAGAGGTGAGGCGCGGGGAGGCCGGGCAGGGATCCGTGCCGGACAGGAGGCTGAGCCTGGTCCTCACCTGTGTGCCCGCCGCAGGCTGCAGGCCAACCCCCACCTGAAGCTGGGCGCCGTGACCTCTGTGAACCTGACCAAGCTGGAGGGCGGCATGGCCTACAACGTGGTGCCCGCCACCATGAGCGCCGGCTTTGACTTCCGCGTGGCCCCGGACGTGGACCTGCAGGTGCCACCTCCGCCCGGGTTTGGAGGAGGGAGCCGGGCTCTCGGGCCTGTCCTGAGGCTCAGGGGAGCCGGGCTCAGCTCCTCTCCGTCTCCTAGGCGTTCGAGGAGCGGCTGCGGGGCTGGTGCCAGGCAGCTGGCCCGGGGGTCACCTTCGAGTTTGTCCAGGTACCGGCCCGGCGACCGGCAGTGGGAAGCGGGGGGCGGGGCCTGCCAGGTGGTGTCCCTGGAGGTGTGCTTGGTGCCCTGGGATCACCTGACCGGTTTAGTTCTTAGTCCTATTCTCACAGCATTTATCTGGGCATAACCGTGGTCCAGGAGAGGGGGACTGTCCTCTGGGAGAGCTGTCCGGAGGGAGGGACGCTAGGGCTGGGACCTGAAGGATGGACAGGAAGTAAGCTGGGGAGGCAGCTGAGGGTCCTCGGAGGAACTGAAGGAGCCGGTGGATGGGCTGGCCAGCTGGTTGTGTGTGCGTGGGTGCGTGTGCATGCGCACCCTGTGCTGGGCAATACCCACCCTATGAAAATAGGGCAAGATGCCCAGGCCTTGTCCTGACCCTGCCACCCTTCTCCTCCCCGCAGAAGTGGACGGAGCCCCGAATAACTTCTACAGATGACTCAGACCCCTGGTGGGCAGCGTTTAGTGGGGTCTGCAAGGACATGTGAGCACTGGCCCGCCTCCTCTCCCCTCCCCGCTCTCTGTGCCCCTTCGGCCCTGGCCTCGCCCTCTTCCCTGCCCGCCCCCTCACCAGGCTCTGCCCTTCAGGAGCCTCACGCTGGAGCGGGAGATTTTCCCCGCGGCCACCGACAGCCGCTACCTCCGCGCGGTGAGCTGCTCGCGGGCGGGTGGGCGGGGGCAGCGGTGGCCCTGGCTGCTGGCCGCCCCCTGATGGCTCCTCCTCGCCCTGCAGGTGGGGGTCCCGGCCCTGGGCTTCTCCCCCATGAACCGCACTCCCGTGCTGCTGCACGACCATGATGAGCGGCTGCATGAGGCCGTGTTCCTCCGGGGGATCGACATATACACACGGCTGCTGCCCGCGCTGGCCAGCGTGCCCGCCCTGCCCAGCGACGGCTGAGCCCGCGCCCCCAGCCTCTGCCCCTGGAGCGCCCACCTGGCCAGTGCCAGGCCCCGCCCCGGCCCCACAATAAAGCCTGGTGGACAGGGCCCGCTGAAACTGGCAGCAGCGTGTGCGTGGAGCAGGGGTGCGGCTACCATCCGCTGCGCAGAGGAAACAGCCTGGCTCTGGGCACTGCCCACCACCCTGGGCTGCGTGTCCTTCACACGGCACAGCCACCCGACCCCCAGCCCTGTGGCCGGCCACGGGGGCCAGCATTCCGTTCCCAGCAGCCACCATGTCTACATCTGTGAGGCCGGAATGCCATTCCCCTTGAGGGGGACAACAGGCAGATGTCAGGACGTGACTCCTGGCTCTCGGGGAGCACACGCAGGGCCCCCGCCAGATGTGGGCATGCGGGCGCAGCTGGCAAGGCTAACTGCCAACGTCAGCCTTCAGGCGGGCAGGAAGCAGGTGTGGCCCTGCTCTGGTCTGACGAGGAGCCAGGACACTGCCAGCTTCTCGCCGCCCCAGGGCCCCGCAGCCCTGATGCAGGCCCTGAGCTGGTTTAGTCTGCCGGCAGCTGCCCACGCCGCACAGCCCGGGGGAGGGGAGTCAAGGTCTGAGACTAGAAACCAGGGACTCGTGCTTCCTACTCTGGAGGCAGAGCCAGCAGCTGGCTGGGCCTGAGGAAGCCTGGCTGAGGCCTGGACCCGGGGTCTCCTGAGATTGGGGTCTGCCTCCCCTTCAGACTGGACAGGATGAGAGCCCACACCCTGTCCCAGGGACCCAGGCACAGGCCTCACCTTGGCAGCTGTCCGAACTCAGGCTGGGCCAAAGCACCTCAGGACACAAAACCCGCTCTGGGCCATCACCATGCCGGCTGGCCGGCCAGTGGGGCAGCTCCTGCCAGGGTGACGGGCGAGACCTAGCAGCCCAGCTCTGGTTGGCAAACACACTTCCTGGGGCCCCGCATGACCTGCCTGGGTCACGGCTACGTCCATCCCCCTAGCTCCATGGCTGTGAAACAGACAGCAGTGGTGCCCACTTCAGGGGTGAGGGACCAATTCCATGTGTGGCACCTTTGCCAGATAATGGCACCCTTTTGTGAGCCAAGTGCCCAAGGTTGGACCACAAACCGCACGACCACTCCTCCAGGCTGGTTTGAGGACTGACTAACGGCATCTGAGGTGCATGGCGGGCGGCAGCAGCGTGCGGGCTCCCGTGCAGCGAGGCAGGCGGGGTTCGGTAGCGCATGGGGGGAACCAGGCTGAGCCGGACCCGTTCCAGATGAAGGGCGCGGGCCTTACATCCCGGGCAGGCCAGGGCTGCCCAAGAACCAGACAGCGGGCATGGGGCGGGGCCAGTCCGTGTGTGGGGGGGACAACAGGAAGCCACCTCACATCCCGGGCAGGCCAGGGCTGCCCAAGAACCAGACAGCGGGCATGGGGCGGGGCCAGTCCGTGTGTGGGGGGGACAACAGGAAGCCACCTCTGCCCTGGCCGGGATGGAGCCTGCAGTGGTCCCCACTCCTCCCAGGACTGGCTCAGTCTCACGTGCCCCCTCCCCCTCCAGTGCCCTTCACCTGCCGGGGGCTGCAGCTGCAGGGGGTAGCTCATTTGGTTCCCCACTGACCGCCCTGGAGACAGCCCACAGCGACAACTTCACACACACACACACACACAAGGAAAAGGCCGAGTAAAGCAGCCGCCCAGTGTTAGCAACCATCGTTCCCGCCGCGCCCCCCAGGACCCCAGCCAGTGCGCTAGGTCGCTTGGCCTTGGTGTGGGTCCATCAGGGCGTTTGTGTGTACAAAGGGGCACGCAGATGCCTCGGCTATAAGACACGCTGTAGGTGGGATGCAGGGTGCCTCTGTAATGACGCCACAGCACAGCGGAGACTGAGGTTAGAGACATGCTCACAGGGACCTGGGCTGGGTTACAGCCTGGTCTTTGGTGTGAAGCAGCTGCAGCCGGAACCTGCCAGGCTGTGTAAGCCGTGCCGGCTGGGAGGTGGCGCTTTCTGTCGCGAGGTCACTAGCAGGGGACAGGCCGACCCACCTCCTCCCTTCCATGGTGCCTGTGCCAGTCACACACACTGGTGTCTCCATGGGTCCCAGCTGCACTAGGGTGACAGGGTCTCACTGGGGACGGCCGTTCCTCCCCACCAGGGGCACGAAGTCACTGCCCAACTGCAGAAGGTCCCAGTGCAGATGGCAGTGAACTTCCCAGTCCAGGGACAGCTTGGTGCCTCATGGTCACTGCCACGCCAGGATCCGTCCTCAGAACGGCCAGCTGTCAGTAGTGTGACCAACCCGAGGGCTGGTAACTCGGCCTGTCCTGCTGTGCTGCCTTCGTTCCCACCCAGTGTGCCCGTCGGTGGAGTGCCAACCGCCCTCAGGTGGGTGACTACCCGGCTAGGCCTCTGCACACCAGGCTCGTCGCACTTCCTGCTTTCTTTGCGGATTGCAGAGCCAGAGGCGGGGACATTGAGGTTGGGCCTCGGAGGTGCTGTGGCGGGGAGGCCATTTAGTGGGCACAGGTGACCGAGCAGTGGCAGGGCGGGCTAGTGGAATGTGGTCTACAGCCCTTGAGGGCCAGTCCTTGCTCTGCTGCTCTATCTGGTGGATCTGCCTAATTGGGACCAAAATGCCAGGGGCACTGGCGATTGACAGGCATCTGCTCTGAGAGGCAGCCTGTGCTCCCACTCCAGCTAAGCCATGTGAAGGGGAAGGCACTGTGCCGAATGGTTTAAAAGCTTGCTGACACCCCGGAACCTACACAGAAAGCCTGTGCCTCTATATTTTTTGGTGCAGGCAGGTATGTACTTTTCCTGACAGCTCAGGGACAACACCGACATGTGCCTCTCAAACTTACGGCAGCGCCCGGACCTTTCTGCGGGCCCTTCCTCCTGTGGGGCCAGCCCAGCGTGCAAGGTTCTCTGCAGCCGAGTCCACTCTTCACACCAGTGCCAACCAAGCAGCAACTATCTCTGGGCTTACCCTCCCCCCCGCCCCCCCGCCTTCATTGAAGGAGGAGTGCTGCTGAGGCGGCTGAGGGTGCGGGAGGAAATGGCTCTTCAGGCCTTCAAGCCTCCCATGACCCTAACACTGCTTCGGGCTGAAGATCAGCCTCTTCTCCGGGGAGGGGAGGGCAGCGAGCTAGCCTCCCTTCCTTCGGCCTTCAGTCCCCCACGTTCCCATCTTCCGGCAGCTTGGGGACCTGCCTGTTCCCCCAGACCTGCATGTCTTGTCCCACTATGGGGGCTCAACGTGGACACTGCACTAGGGCTCTATACACTCTGCTCTCTCTCCTGCTGTCAAAGTGGCCTGTCAGGTCCCTCCAACACTGGGCACTGCCCCGTGCATGCCCAGCTCTCCAACAACGTGCTGGACTCCCGACTCCCAGGGCCACACCTGCCAGGCCTCCCAGCGGGACAGAAAGAGCCCATCTGCACTGACCAGGCAGCAGCCAGACCGCCAAGTCTCCACTCCACTCTCGGCCCCACGCACGGGGCGAGCAGCACCACCAGCGCAGTGGATGCTGGTTCTCGAGCAGCAGCCGGAGTTGGGAACACCAGGCCAGAGCCCAGGATCCTGATCCTCCTGCTCCCTCCCGTATTCCCCATGCAAACACCAAGGCTGACACAGCCCCCCGGCTTGCCCAGTCCTCCCGGTCTGGGTCCCTCCCGTCTTCCAGGGAACCACTTCCTGACACCAGGCAGCCCGAGAAGGCGGGCTTCTCCCATAGGAAGTGGAGGCACCCAGCCCACCCGAACGCTAGGCCCAGCCCTGGGATCAGACACAGGCTGACAGACAGATCCTGCCGCAGGTTTATTTGTACAAACAGCACAGGACGGCACCAGCGCCACGCAGACGGCAGCCCAGGGGCCCACCAGTCCTTCCATCCTACTGTGGAGCCTTCGCGGGGGCCTGAGCCGCTTTGGGAGCGGGGGCCTGAGCCGCTTTGGGAGCAGCGGGCTGGGCACCTTTGGGAGCCTGAGCTGCAGCTGCACCTGCAGCCTGGGGCTTGGTTTCAGCCTTGGCCTTGGCCTTGGCCTTGACCTTTGGCGAGCAGATCCTGAGCCCCTTGGCAATGCGGGCACGAGCGCGCTTCCCGAGCTTGGGGTGAGCGATGTAGGTAAGTCGACTGAGTTTGCGGCTGCAGCCCTTGGGGATATTGGGCCTGGGCTCCTTGGACTTGACCAGGGCCTTGATGGCCTCAGCGCGAGCGCTCATGGCCTTGGCGTTGTTCGCCTGCATCTTCTTCAGGCCCTTCTTGTTGTGCTTCTTGGCAAAGCGCATGTTCCTTAGGAACTTGGGGTCTACCTAGAAGGCAGAAAGGTACAGGCGCCTGTGAGCGCAGCAGGCGGGAGGACCCCCTGGTGCCCTCTCCACAGGGGCACCAAGAGACTATCGGCTCAGCCGAGGCCTATTGGGGGCTTGGACAGCATCAAACCAACCTTAAATGCAAACACCGAACCCTGAAGCTCATCTGCAGAGAAACTCCAGAGCAGCAGCACCCAAAGCCACCACCCCCCTGCTGCCACCACAGACTGCACGTGCAGGCCTCTGCGCCCAGAGCCAGGCTGAGCGCAAATGCACGCGCAGAAGGAAACAAATGAAGCCCCCCCCCTCTGCCCGCGGTAGGACCTCAGAAACCTAAGGCTAGCAGGTCAACCTCGAGGCCTGCACATTTTTCTGCCAGCCAACATGGTGTATAAGGAACATTTTAATGAAAGTTTTATAACTTAACTTTTACAACATCCTGTTATACATAACCATTCATAATGAACTACAACTAATGACTAAGACTTAAGTGTATGTGGGCCTCAAAAAAGCAAAAGCTTCAATTAACAAAAGCTAATGACTTCTGTAACCACGGCGCATTCATTTCCCTTACTCGCAGGCGCACCATTTCTCTCCACTAACACCGGATGTTTTACTAGCCGATGGCCACACCACTGGTCTTGGACTGACTCATTTGGTGTGCACAACAGGATATATTTCGGTTTCAGAGAACAAGAAAAATAGGTTTATTTGACGCTTATTAATTTGTGCAGTTATTCAATGTCTGGTAATTAATGTTCAAGGAAAAACATTATTTGTTAAAACATTCTATTATTTTATGTTAGCGATGATTCATTTATTTCAGCCTTCTGGGTATTCAGCGTTGTCTCTATCGGAAAGCATCAAGCCCATGTTTGATTATAAACCTACATTTCTATGGAAATCAACGCTTTTGTTTTTTGCATTTACACTTTATTTGGCCCATGCCAGCCTCTGAGTTTGGCATGCTTGTCCCCTTAAAGAAAGATGTGGGTTAAATACCAAGCCTGGGTACAACCGATTCAAGCAAGTAACACAGACAAGACGTGAAAACGGGGCGCAGTTCTCAGCGAATCCTCAGAACTCGCTGGCTCGGAAGGATTCTAAGGGATGCTGCCCACACGGACAAAGCCACTCCAAGTCTCAGGGTGGACAAGGGAGACGGTCAGATTGGCCCCGAAAGACACAGGAGTTAGAAAAGGCCAAGTACAGTGTTATGATGGGTCTGGCAGAGCCCGAAGTCCAGGCAAGAGCTGGCTGGGTTAGGAAGGAAACTGCAGGCCAAAGCAAACCGAGGGTCAGTTCACGGGGCTGCGCAGGCATACACTTACCCCCTTAAGAGATTCGTATCTTTGTGACCGGGGTTTCTTGATGCCATTTCTGTGCCATTTCCGGGCTGTGGAGGAAGAAAGGAATTACATCAAAAGGAGGTTTCGCCGGCACCGGTTTGGCTCAATGGATAGAGCGTCGGCTTGGGGACTGAAAGGTCCTGGGTTCGATTCCGGTCAAGGGCATGTACCTTGGTTGCGGGCATATCCCCAGTAGGGGGTGTGCAAGAGGCAGCTGATCGATGACTCTCTCTCATCGATGTTTCTAGCTCTCTCTCTCCCTTCCTCTCTGTACAAAATCAATAAAATATATTTAAAAAAAAAAAAAAAAAAAAAAGGAGGTTTCTATCGATAGTAAGACCACGACGCCACAGCTGCCAAGCCTGGGAATCCATTACTTCCCAGAGTGTGCCTACTTGAGAGCAGAAAACTCCTTATTACCAAGCACAAAGCACTGTGGGTATCCCCGCGGACTCCTGGCCTTCTATTATTTTAAAAAATATTTTATTAATCTTTTACAGAAAAGCTAGAGTTAGAAACATCGATGAGAAAGAAACATTGATCAGCCGCCTCCTGCACACCCTCCACTGGGGACGTGCCGGCAACCTCGGTACATGCCCCCGACCGGAATCGAACCTGGGATCCTTCAGTCCTCAGGCCGGCGCTCTATCCACTGAGCCAAACCAGCTACGGCGACCCCTGTCTTCTAAATCCCAAAGGTAAAGCCAGCTAAGATCAAAACCGGCCCTAGGGCCGCAGCAGGCACGTGCCCCCTGCCATGCCCCAGTATCTGTAATCCGTGCCAGGGTGTGGGGCCTGAGATGGAGGCCGGGCCGGAGGGACTTACACTGGTTGTGCGTGGTGTGGTTCTTGGACTTGGCCATCTCTGCACCTGGAGACGAGAACGGAGGTCAGGGCTGCGGACCCGCCGGGCTGGGCCTGCCCTGACCTGGAGGAACGTGAGGCCAGAAGCCGGAACGAGGCTGCAGACAGATGCCCCGCACCTGCGGCCTCCACCCGCCTCGATCCCCGCCAACTCGGTGAGTGGCGCCCCGAAACCAACATCCCGCCGCAAGTTGCGCTCCTCCCCAAACCCGAGTTCTCCCCTTCCCATCCACCTCTCGACAAGCCACGAGCGCCACCCCGCCTCGCGGCCTCCGCGCCGCACAGCAGGCAGCCGGCTCCCCGGTGCTCCCCCGGGTTTGCGCCCCGCCGCCACCCGGGAGCCGCGGATGGTGTCGGATGCCGCGCGGCCAGTACTCACAGAAGGCCGCGGCTGCCGAAGCGCCAGGGACCGGAAGAGAAAGAGGAGGCCGCGGTGCAGCACGGGAAATACGGTCGTCAAGGCCGGAAGTACTACTGGAAAAGCTTCCCCAGAGCCGGGAAGAAAGGTTCCTAAGGCCGGGAGGATGTCGTCAGATGGAAGGCGGAGCTACGAGCCTGGCCCCGCCTTCTCCTAGTCCTCCAGCTCCAGGTTCTTGGCTCTAGTCTCTTCAGAACCTGACCGGAAGGCTACGGGAGTCCTTGAGGGGTGTGTTAGGCAGAAAATGACAAACTTTTGTTCTTAAAAAATACCCTTGGTGCCAGCTAATCCTAACCCTAACCCAGGAACCAACAGGCAGAGGTTCAATTCCTGGTTAAGGCTCCATCCCAAGTGGGGGTGTGCAGGACACAGCCAGTCAATGATGTTCCTCTCTCATTGATGTTTCTCTCTCTCTGTCCCTCTCCCTTTCTTTCTTTAAAAACCAATACAAACATATTTTAAAAAGTACCCCTGGCAACTGCGTGGAGAGTGGACTGTCGAAGGGAAGAGGAGAGAAGGGAAGGCTGGAAGGGAGGGGTGGAGAGTTGGAAAATAAACCCTGAAGTTTACATCCCTCCAAGAGATGGATTCGGAGTTTCTGGGAGAAGGGAAGGTGGAGGGCAGCAGGCTGGGGCTGGGGCTCCAGGTCTGTTGGGAAGAGAGAGGACATTACCAGCAGAAGCTTGGAGGCACAGCCTTGGGTATGCCTCACAGCGCAGGCCTCTGATTTCCCTCTGGAGAGCACCGGCCCCACGAGTGATACTGTGTCCCCAGCTGGAACGTGAGCCTGTGGTCCACATGGGGGCAGCATTGGACCGGGGATGGGGGATGGAGGATGGAGCAGGGCCCTGCGGGAGGTAGGGAGCTCCCCTCCTGAGGCCTCTCACTTTCCGCTTCTCACACCCATTCCCGCACCCCTACCTCAGACCCAGGCCCTGCCTGTTCCCAGCAGGTTCTCAGGGGCAGGCTGGGTCTCCCTTGGCCCCAAGCTCTTGGTGGCGTTCTGGGAAAGGGGGTGTCTTCCCCAGACAGTGGAGCCTGTGGCCCACCGCTTACCAGAGGGGGGAAAGCACCCCAAGATGCCGAACAGAGAGGGGCCCCCTGAGGCCAGAGCCTCTGCGGTTGGAAGAGGGACCTGGGAGCCTTGCTGGGAGTGGAGGCCTGAGGCTGGGGCTTGAAGGCAGGCCATGTAAGATGAGGCAGGAGGGGGGAGGGGGCACCCAGTGGGCTGCAGGGGCACAGCCTGGCATTGGCTCCCCATGGCTCTCTGGCACCAGACTACAGCTGACCGGGGCCTCCCTGCACTGTCCTGTGTCCCCACAGCTCAGAGGCCTGGCCCCCAGTGGCTGTCCTCCATCCCAGCACACAGCCCTACACCTGGGATCTGGGAGGGGGAGGAGCATCCTGCGAGGGCCTCCCCCGTCTCAGAGTGGTTAGTTCTCTGTTGCAGATGGGACACTGAGGTTCTGAAACGTGAGGTGACTTGCCCGGGGTCAGCCAGCTTCTCCTTTGCCAAGACCGCTCCCAGGAGTTCTCCTGGGCTTGAGCTCTGCCCGAGACTCTCACCGATGTCAGGAAGAGGGGACAATGCCTCCCGGAGGGTCCTCTGGTGGAGTGCACTCCGGCACCCACAGCAGGTGGCAGGCGGGGGCCCACCTCAGCCCCCCAACAGGACATTGGTCAGCCTGCCTTTCCGTGTCCGCCCCACGCTTGTCTATTGGTCAGTCCTCACGTTCGTGGTCCAGCACTGCCCTTGTCTCTGGTGAAGGCTGGAGAGTGAGGTCCAGACGCTGCCTTGATGAGGGCGGCAGAGCTCAGTCCTCGCCTGTGAGCGGCCGAGAGCACGGCCTACTTGGCAGCTTGTGGTGAGGCCTGAGGGCCCCCGGGGCTCAGACTTCACTCCGGGCCCAAACTGCCCTCACAGGACCCAGACCTCCACCTGGGCTCACCTACACCCGGGACCCAGACTATCATGGCGGGGCGGAGAAGATTATCCCGGGTCCTAGGCCTCAAACTCAGAATCGAGGCTTGTATCCTGGGTGTACTTCTCAATGTGTAACCCAGACCACCATTTCCATAACCCAGAGGTCCAGGGGAGGTACCAGACCGCCCCGCAGAGGCTCCACAAAGGCCCTCCCAGGACCCATTCCTCCGTCAGGGGCCCAGACCGACCTCCTGGCCGCAGACTGTTATGGCGAGGACCAGAGGCCATTTCGGGGACCCATACTGGGAGCCAGTGCCTATTCCTTATTGGAGCCCAAATAACCAGGCCAGTCCTGACCACCATTTCACCATCCCCAGTCCTGCCCTTGCCCCAAACCTCCCAGCTGGGCCCATAGCACCCCCTAGTGACCACACCCTGCCTGAGCACCCAGACCCACATCCGGGATTAGACCTACATCCGGTCCCAGACCTTCATGGCGGGGCCTAGTAGGGCCACCTGGGGCCCAGGCCACAAACCTGGAACTCAGAGTTGTATCAGGGGACGAGATCTCTATGCGTAACCCCAACAACTATTCCTTAACCAAGATGCTCAGGTGAGGTACCAGACCGCCCCGGAGGCTCAGTCTTCCCTCCAGGCCCGAACTGCCCTCACAGGACCCAGACCTCCACCTGCTCACACCTACCACCGGGACCCAGACTATCATGGCGGGGCCGAGACCCAGGCCTCAAACACAGAATCCAGACTTGTATCCTGGGTGTACTTCTCAATGTGTAACCCAGACCACCATTTCCATAACCCAGAGGTCCAGGGGAGGTGCCAGACCGCCCCTGGGGCCCAGACGTCCCTCCCTGGCCCCAAAGGCCCTCCCGGGACCCAGACCTCCGTCCGGGGCTCAGACCTCCCTCCTGGCCGCAGACCGTTATGGCGAGGACCAGAGGCCATTTTGGGGAACCATACTGGGAGCCAGTGCCTCTTCCTTTATCGGAGTCCAAATAACCAGGCCAGTCCTGACCACCATTTCATCATCCCAAGGTCCTGCCCTGGCCCCAAACCTCCCACCTGGGCCCATAGCGCCTCCTAGTGACCACACCCTGCCTGAGCACCCAGACCTCCACCTGGGGCTCACACCTAAATCCGGGACCCAGACCATCATGGCGGGGCCGAGAAGATTATCCTGGAGTCCAGGCCTCAAACACAGAATACAGACTTGTATCAGGGATGTATTTCTCAATATGTAACCCTGACCACCATTTCCATAACCCAGACCTATGCCAGACTGCCTTCAGGGGCTCAGGCCTGGCCCACCTGCAGCCCTCCTGGGACAAGACTTGAGCCAGCCAGAAAGCCAGGCAGGCAACTGGGGTCCTTCATGGCTCCCCAAACCTCCGAGGGCTGCCCACCCCTCTGTTGCCCGGCGGGAGGGATGCTCTCCTCCCTGTGGGCAGGGATGGCGGGGCCCGGGCAGGAGAGGGCGCTGGGGAACAGCTGGCCCCGGTGTGCCTGGGAGGGCCGCGGGGGCGGGGCCCCAGTGCTGGCTCCGCCGCTCACGCCGGCTGCCCGCCGGGCACGGGCCCTGGCAGCGCCGGTTTAATCGATCGTTTTCCGCAAAAGCAGCTCCTGGAGGCGCGGGGGCGGCTTCCCCTCGACTCCCGGTTCCCGGAGGCTGCGGCTTCGCTAAAAATAACTGAATGGCAGCGCCGGGCCGGCGGGGCGGGGCCTGGGCTGCGGGGCGGGGCCTGTGCTGCGGGGCGGGGCCTTGCTGCGGGGGCGGGGCCTGTGCGGCGGGGGCGGGGCTTCTGGGCTTTGCTGACGCGGAGGGGATGCCCTGGGCGGAGGGGGAGGGGAGGGTGGCAGGGGCAGGGGGTGCAGGACATGGAAGGGCGCGTGACCCTTCCTCGCCGCTCCTCTCCAGGCCTCCCCCCCCGGAGCAGAGCTGGGGGAAGGCTGGCCTTGACCCCGGGGCATCGTGGAGCGGGGCTCCCTCCAGCAGGAAGTCTGTGCGGAGGGGACCCCCCAGACACTCAGGCGGGGCCTCCACCCCTCCTGCCCCGCGCTGTCCAGTGAGCTGACGAGATGAGCCGGCTCCCCACGCGGTGGAGGCCACACATGTCCGCTGCCTGGGCGCCTGGACCGGGCCTGCCAGGAACCAGGGTCTGGGTGCGGGTCATGGTGCCATGGCTGCCTGTGGGCTATCTATCACCTTACCTCTCCAACCTCAGGGTCCCCTACCGCACACAGGCACACACAGCCGACACCGGTGCGGGTCACCCACAATGCCTGTTCCCTGGATCTCACTGGCCGCCTGGTTCTGGGGGTGACACGGAGGCTGCAGAGAGAGCAGCCCTGGCCTCAGAGCGACGGGCCAGGAGGGCAGGGGCACCTGGTCCAGTTGGCTCACACTGTGCAGGGAGGTGGTGGGGGGCTGGCTGGGGACAGGCCACCTGCAGGCTGACTCCGGCCTGTTTCCCCCCCCCCTCCCACTCCCGCCTCTAAGGACCCCCATGCAAAGGTTCAGGCCCTCACATTTCCCTCACTGGGTCTTGGGAGAGGTGAGGTGTAAGGGACCCCTTTTCACCTTCCACTCTTCTCTCAGCTGTGTCCTCTGCCCAGCTCTGGCCCCTGGACGTGAGGTCAAAGGGCAGAATTCTCCTGGCTCAGGCAGTGTGACCTCCCACCAGGTCTTTGCTGGGCCGGCCAGGCTCCCAGGGGCAGGCAGGCTGCCTGCGACCCGGTGGTCCAGCTGCCCAGGGGCCGGCGGAGGCTCAGATGGGGGTGTTCAGAGACCCCACGTCCCGAAGGGGACCCTGGCTGTGGGGACAGGCTGGGCGAGTGTGAGGCGCAGCACACAGAGCCCAGGACCCAGGTCCAAGTCCTACACTGGCTACCAGCTGGCCGAGGACTTGGACCAGGCACTCAGCTCTCCGTCGACAGGGCCCCTCTGTGCCAGACGCTGGGCCTGTCCCTGTGACGGGATGACGTGAGCGAGGCCCAGGCTCCTTCCAGGGTCAGGGAGGTGTGAGCACGGGACCAAGGGAATGAGAACCGGAAGAGGGTGAGCAGGGCTCTCGGTGGGGCTGCCAGGTCTGTCTTTGGAGGAACGGCACCCCGGGGTGCTCCAGCTCCTGGCCTCGGGCCACACGGCGTCTCAAGGTCCAGCACATGCAGGACAGGCCGCTACCAAAGCCTTCCCGGCCCCTTCCCCGTGGCTCCACCTCAACCTCCTGGGGTAGATGGGGAAACTGAGGCTCGGGGAGGGCTGTCTAGGTGCATGAGTGCCTCCCCGTTTCCCGGCTTCCCCCAACACTCAGACGGGGTGCAGGAGCGGAGCGCTGCTCAGACAGTCTGCAGACCTGGGTTCGAGGCTGCGGCAAAGGCGGCTAGTCCAGGCGAAGCCTCACCTCGGAGCCCCATCCATCCACCCGCAGGCCCAGCGCGTAGCACGGCGCCGGCAGGGGGCGCTCTTGGCCGCCGGGATCTCTCACCGGCAGAGTCAACGTCTCCACCTCCACAGCTGGCGAGGTGACCTCAGCCCAGCCTCATGACCTCTCTGGACTGGGGGTGTCCCTCTGAGCAGTGGCACCTTCCCCAGGTCCCCCAGAGACAGGGGAGAAGAGACTCCATTCAGCACAGAAGCCAGGAAGGAAGTGGGCGGTGGAGGGGGCACCCGTACTCTCGGCCAGCGGCATCCTGAGCCCAGCAGGGCCCGCACCCAGACGGACTTTCTCCTCGAGGCCCTGACTGTGGGCAGCTGAGGGCCAGCGCCTCTGCCTAACCCGCCCCCTCTGCCCTCACTGTGTCCACCCAGCCCTGCTCATTCCTCCTGGGCCCGGGCCAGTCTAGCTGCCCCCCTCCCCCCCATGGCCGGTGCTCACGGAGGGGGCTACTCTGTGCTCAGAGCATGCTGATCCCTCACTCCTGCTGTTCCCTCTGCCCGGACCAGCGCACCCTGGCCTGTCAGGATCACCCCGGTCAACCAGGCCCCTCTCTTTGACCTCCCTGGTGTGCTCTGCCCAGGTCTGTCTCCCCATTGGGGGTGAGGGGCTCCCCGGGGGTAGGCCCAGGCCCCCAGCTTCCTCTTTGCCGTCGCTACTCCCGAATACAGCCCCGGATTATCCCCGGGAGCAGCCAGGCCGAGGGGAGGCCAGCCGAGCCTCCTGGAGCCTTTCTGGGGCTGCGCCGCCCCCTCAGCAGCCCGCCCGTCCCGTCCCTCCGGGCTCGGGCTCAGGCTTCCTCTCTCCTCTCCGGAGCTGCGCTGAGCGCCCTCAGCGGGAGCAGTGGGCGGGAAGGGATGGATGCGGGCGGGGGATGGAGACGCAGTGCTGGTCCTCCGTCCGAATCCAGGTCACTCCCGGCCTGCTCGCAGCCGCCGGGAATTAGGGGCCAGCAGGGCGTAGGCAGGCGGGTGGCAGGAGGCCTAATTGCCTGATTTTTCAGGTAATTAACGGGAGCTGTCTGGCCTGTCCCCAGGGGCCCGGCGCCCGCCCCCCCATGCCCTGGGCAGGCAGCCGCCTAATGAGGCCAGTTACTGAGCGGCGCCCTGGCCATGTCCGCCACCTGGAAAGGCCGTGTGGGAATGCCACGGGGGGGGGGGGGGGGCTCAGCCAGCACCCTCCCTGAGACGGGGGTGCGGAGGTGCTGCCTGGGGTCTCCACTGCCGCCGTCGAGGGGTAGCTCCCCCACCTCTGGGACCCCCCCCCCAACCCTCCTCTCAGGAGCAGTGTGCAGTCCAGTCCTCCCACTGCGCTCCCAGCTGGATGCCTTGGGCAAGCCACTGCCCCACTTGGCCCTCTGTCCATCGGGGAGGGGGCGCGTAGGTGCCCAGCACACAGGCTCCCCTGCCTCCACCTCCTGTCCCTCCCTCGAGAGCAGAGCCGGGGCCTGAGGTCACTAGTGTGCCCAGAGCCCCCTCTGCCAGGTGCCTGGTGGCCGAGGGCAGCGGGGACAGTGTTCTGGGTCCACCCCAGGCCGCCAGGGGCTGGTCAGGATCCCGGGAGGGCAGCGGAGGTGGTGGGTGGAGGTGCGTCTGGGGCTGGCCGGGCCTTTGTGACTTGAGCCCAGTGGAAGAGGGGGAGCAGGGAGCCCCCAGGAAACGGGGGCTTTGGAGATGGTGGTGGAGCTGGCTGCTTCCAGGACACGCAGCCCAGCCCGCTGCCCGAGGCGGGAACCCGTGCTCCCGTGGTCAGTCCTGCCACGCCTGGCCCAGGAAATGGGGGAGCAGGGCCCTGGGGCGGTGGGGTTTCCTGGCTCCGGCGACTCCTCCGTTTGAAGAATTCTGACCTAATTCCACGCTGAGGAACCGCATGCCGCCCCGCCTGCAGGCGTCGTCAGCTGCTGCCCTTCCCCTCCGCGGCGGCCCAATCTAGGTCAGGGGTTTCCGAGCGCCCGTGTCCCGGGGGAGCCCCCGGCCGCCCGCGGAGCAGCTGGACTTTGATCTCCTGTCAGTGGCCTCCCCGGGAGTCTGGCCCCGGGCCAGGCCTGCGCAGGCGGCCCCATCGCCGCTGTCCTCACAGGACCTGCCGAGGAGCGGCTTTCACCGGCTCTCCCACCGGGAGGCTGAGCCGCCTCTCCGGGAAGCGGGTTCCGCAGCCAGAGGGGAGACGGGTGCGGGCGTTGCAGGAGTCACTGTTCCATGATTTGTGTCCTCCGGGTGCGGGCACGCCTGCCTCTCGGCCCCCAGGAGCGTGGTCCCAGCAGGTGGCACAGGGGCCATCTGCCTGTCCGCCTCCCTCCCTTCTGCCAGGGTGCTGCTGCCCCAGGTCCCAGCCAACAGGGCCGGCCCAGAGCAGCGTATGCTTCCGCCTCCGCGGCCCGTCCTTGGGCGCCTGCTGTGACGCGCTCCTGTGGCAGCCTGCCCCAAATTCACGGAGGGGCTCAGGGGGAGCTGGCTGAGTGAGGCCGGGCCGGGGTGAGCCCCGGACGGCGCTCAGAGAGGGCAGTGGGGACCAGTCCTCGCTGGACCTGGGCTGCCTTGGAGACTCAGCCTGGGGAGGGAGGGAAGGGTTGATGGCCCAAGATCAACCTCAATATGGAGCTGAGGCCGCAGGCCAGAGGCTCAGGTTTGAGTCTTGTCCAGCGGTCAGGGGTCCAGACTTGGCTTGCAGTCAGGGGTCCTAGGGTTCGGCCCATTGCTGAGAACCTGATAAGGATGGAGAGCCAAGCTCAGCCTGAGGTCAGGGTCAGGACTCAGGCTGAGGTCAGGTCAGAGGTCTTAGGTCAGGATGGGCCTTCCTATTTCCTGGAAATGAGTTGCGACAGGACCAGTGACAGAGGGCTGCCCTGACAAGCCTTCAGGGAGTGAACATGACTATGAAAAGGATTGGAGCAGCCCTGACCAGTGTGGCTCAGTGGATAGAGCATTGGCCTGTGGACTGAGAGGTCCCAGGTTCGATACCAGTCAAGGGCATGTACCTTGGTTGTGGGCACATCCCCAGTGGGGGGTGTGCAGGAGGCAGCTGATCGATGTCTCTCTCTCATTGATGTTTCTAACTCTCTATCCCTCTCCCTTCCTCTCTGTAAAAAAATTAATAAAATATATTGAAAAAATAGAAAAGAAAGAAAGCAAAGGACTAGAGCAGGGCCGGGGGGGCCATGGGTGATCATGGCCCCGCCTCCATCTCCATCTTGCTCCATCAGCGCTGCCTGCTCCTACCCTGGGGACTGAGGGCTGGGCTGGGGCGGTGAGCTGAGGAGGTGGCTGAGGAGGGTGAGGGAGAGGGTGCACGGGGTGAGCCCAGGACCCTTTGTCTGAAGGGTTTTTCTCTCTCCTGCAGGCGATCTCAGGGGCGGTCCCAGCAGAAGAGTCACCCATCCCGGCTGTGCCCTTTCAGGGTTAAGGCCCTCACTGATTGGTCAGTGCCAGGGCGGTGACCTCTGACCCGACCTTCGTCACCACGGCTGGTCTTGGCTTCGCCCCCCGGGTGCTGCTGCTTTTCCGGGCCTGGAGGTGCTCACTAGGGAGGCGCCCTCTGCACCTGCTGTGATGCCGGCAGTGGGTCCCGCTGTCGGCCTCAGTTTCCCCGTTCCACGTGTAACGAATCGTCCCCGCTTCCCCCTCTCCTGTGCCGGGCTGGCCCCTCTCCTCCTTCCGGGGCCCAGCGTGGACGGATACTCGGGGACAAGCCCTCAGAGCAGCCAGGGAGGGGCGGAGGGGGCGGGCCGGCAGGAGCGAGGCCGCGGGCCGAGGAGAGGGCGCCAGGGCGGCCGCCTTATCACAGGCCTCTCTGTCCTCACCTCCCACACCCGCGCCGGGGCCCTGACCCCGCGGTCACCCCTCCACGGGGGCCGCGCGGGGAGTCGCTGCCGGCCGGGACCTGCGCCCGAGCAGGGGGAGGCTGCGGGGAGTGCGGGAGAGCCCGCAGAGGACGTGCGGGCGGAGGGCGCCCTCCCGCCGGGCCACGCAGCCCGGGCTTGGCTGTGAAGCCCGGCCACCTCCTCCGGCTGCGCTATTAATACCAGCCGGGCCCACGCTCCCGCGCCGGGAGGACGGAGGACGCGGCGTCCTCCGGGCTAAAGCGGTCTGAGCGGGGGCGGCCGGCACACGCGTCTCTCCTGTCGGAGCAGCTGTGGCCCGAGGCCAGGCCGGCCGGGAAGGGGCAGAGCCAGGGGGGTGCACGGGGTGGCGGCCTGGGGGTTCAGGTCGGAGCAGGAGGGGGGCTAGCCGGCGGTCCCACCCAGGAGGAGCCCGCCCAGGCGGTCCCACAGCAGCTCTCCTGCCTGCTGCCTCCACCGGGACCTCCCCTTCCCCTCCCACCTCGGCTTGGCCTGCTCCGAAGCAGTGGGGCTGGGGCGGGGCTGCTGTCGGAGGGTCCTAGATGGGGGAGGGGGCTCCAGGCTAAGTTTGGAGACTCCAGGGGGAGCTGGGGCGCCTAACGCACGGCCACGTGGGTGCCAGCTGGCTCGGGGGTGGGAATCCCCGGCAGCCCATTGCATGGATGGAGAAACTGAGGCTCGCTCATCTGCCAAGACGGAGCTGGTTTGTCAGACTCCAAACCCTACCCGCGCTGCCTCCCGTGACGTCATTACGAAAGGAGGTTCCTTGGTTTGTTTCTGGGAATCCAGGAATCAGGTGCTTTATTCAAAATGTCCCCAGCCCCCTGGGGCAGCTGGACCAGGCTGGGAGCCTGCACACTCTCCTTCCTCCTGCAGCGGCGACACCCCCTCCCCGGGGTCAGCGGCCGCTTCCTCCCGCTGCCCGGGCTCCCGGCTCCGGCCACGGCCCCGAGGCCACCTGCTCCCCGAGGCCGCACCCGCTTCCCACGGCAGGTGCGCCGGGCCAGACGCGGACCCCGGAGGAGACGGTGCCGAGAGGTCAGCCCAGCCCGGAATCCCGGCAGCTGCGGCTCCCGGCTGGCACGGGGCCTGAGCCAGGGCGGGCGCGAGTCAGGTGCCTGCGGAGACGAAGCAGGTGGCGGCGGAGCCAGGACAGTCCGCCCGCCTGTGGTTAGCGCGTCTGTCAGCACCTCCCGCTGCCAAGCCTGGGAGGCCGGGGTTCGGAGGGGGCCGCCCCGGCCTGAGACGGAGGGGCAGGCCCAGTCCTGGGCTAAGGCCGGCCACGCCATGGGGGCAGGGAGCAGACCCGGCCCGAGGGAGCTGCCAGAGGGGCCTCTCCTGGGGGCTGGGGGGGAGGGGGTTCCACAGTGAAGGTCCCCTGCGCCCGCCTCCCCTCCCCAGGGCCCGCCCCGCCGGGAGGCAGGGCCCCCGCAGGACCAGGCCACGTCCCCCCCAGAAGGGGTGCGGCCCGCCTGCCTGGCTTCTCCTCTGCCCGGGAGGGTCTCAGCTGCAGACAGCGGGCCCACAGCCTCTCCCCTGCCCATTCGCCCTGCACCACCGTCTCCTAACGCCCCCTGCCCCTCCTCAGGGCCGCCCTCCCGGATGGATAGAGGGGGAGGCACCCCTTCCCAGCGCCCAGACCAGCCCTGCCCGCCGGCCAGCAGAGCCTGACCCCTCTCTGCTCCCACTTTCTGCTGCTCAGTCCGGGGCTCCGGCTGCCGAGGCCTTGTTGTTCGGTCCCCTACCTGTGTCTCTGCCTCTCCTCTCTGGGTTTATCTTTGTCCTTTGCTCTCTGACTGGGACCTGACTCTCCCTGTTTTAGTCTTGCTCTCTACTCACCCCACCTCTGTCTGCACCCCCTTTGGTCTGCATCCTTCTCTCTCTGCCCCCTTTCTCTCCAACCCTCTCCCCCTCCCACTCCTTCTCTCCCTCTCCCTCTCCCTCTCCCTCTCCCTCTCCCTCTCCCTCTCCCTCTCCCTCTCCCTCTCCCTCTCCCTCTCCCTCTCCCTCTCCCTCTCCCTCTCCCTCTCTGCCACCCCTCCCTGGTCTGCCTCTCTCCTGTCCAGTCCTCCTCTCTGCCCCCCCGCTCCGTCCAGCCTCTCTGGCGCTGTCACTCTGGGCTCGGGCCTGGCACAGGCTTCTCTCCCCGCGGTCTGCCTCCTGCTCACACACCTGCCCCGACGCCCACTCATGGGCCCGGGGATTGGGGGTCACAGCACTGCTCACTCCCCGGGTTCCCCGTGAAGCACGCTGACAGCACCTGTGGTCTCCACTCTGGCCCAGCTCCAGGGCAGCAGCTGTGGCTCCCGAAGGCCGAGGGAGGACAGACAGGCCCGGGCCGTGTGCCTGCCCGTCTCCTGGAGGACCCAATGGCCCTGGCTCTCCTTCAGCCCAGGCCCCTGGCCCTGGGTCCCGAGCCAGATTCCCGAGGCCCAGCACTGCGGCTTCCTGCCCCCCCCCCCCAACCCGGCACTGGGCTGGTGGCTGTGTGGCCGAGTCCCGCCAGCTCTGCACGCCAGTGTCCTGGTGGTCGGGCTTGGTGGGGGGTCGAGGCTGCAATGCCAGACCCTCCAATGTGCCTGGCCCTTGGCACTGTGCCCAGCACGTAGCAGCCTCCATAGAGTCCCTGTGCTGGTCGTGCCCCTGCTGCTGGGTGTCTGGGTCCCGCTGTCCCTCCCGCTGTGGGAGGGGAGGGGTCCCGCCCCGGGGACCCTCCTGTCTCCGGGCCGGGGAGCAGCACGCGGGAATCGCGGCCGGCTGGGGGAGGTGCTTTTTAAAGGACGGTTTCCGGGGGGGAGAGCACGCAGCAGCTATAATTAGCCGGGAGAGGAAAGGAGCGAGCGTGTGAATCACCCGCCGCCCGCGGTGGCAGACGGTTCCAGCCGAGCAGAAGTTTGGGGAGAAGCTGCGGGAGTGGGGGTGCGTTAGGGGTGGGGCTCTGTCACTCTGAGTCTTCACGCCCTCCCCAGGCTCTGCCGCCGCTGCCGCCCTGCACCTCCTGCCTGCTCCGCTGCCCCGGCCTGTCCCGCCCCTCTCCCTGGGCAGACGGCCTGGCAGGAGGCGCAGGGAGACCCGGCGGAGGGCTGGGGTTGCTCGGGCGTTGGCGACCATCTAGTCCGACCTCTCCATCGCCACCACCTGCTGACGCTGAGCCAGCACAGGGCACTGGGCCGCCACAGTGACCATGCCCAGCCCCATGCCTGCTCCGCCCGCATCCTGATGGGGTGGTCACCAGCCCTGTAGGGGGAACGCCTGGTGCCATGGGGCAGGAGGCACAGGCCCAGGGGCCCAGAAGTGGCTCTGACCCAGCCGGTGGTCACAGAGGGCTGGAGGGGGAGGGGGGAGGTGCTAAAGGCCGCAAAGGGCACGTGCTGTCGTGCTGGGAGGGGCAGTAAGGGACTCAGGTCGGGCACGGGGAGCAGCAGGAGTGAAGCTTGGGGGGGGGGGGGGGTCATGGTAGTGCTCAGAAGTAAGGAGTGTGAGGTGCGGGGCAGGGGAGGGCCTTGGGGGAAATCACCGCGCTCGCTGGAGGAAAGCAGGGCAGCATGACGCTTCCTTCGTGTCCTGAAATCAGGGTGGCTTCCCCGGTGCTTGCTGATGGGTGTGGGACTTGCTGTCATTTGCTTTGGAGGAAGATGACTATAGGTGTTGAGAATAAACGCACTTATTGTGCGGCGCTGAGCAGGAGTGGAAGGAAAGCTCGCCCTCGCCCTCACCGAGGCGGCAGGGCCCGCCCGGGCAGAGGGAGCAGCGCCCGGAGCAGGAGGGGCCTTCCGGGGCCAGTGGAGCAGGGGTGCTGGGTGCGGCGTGCCTGCCGCTGGTGCAGGGGGACCTGGGAGCGCCTCCAGCCAGCTTCCTGTCTGCTCGCACACCTCCCGGGATGGGGAGCGCGCTGCCCCCCTGTCTGTGGCGAACTCGCTCCGTGGCAGCAGCTGGGCAGCTCTTCCTGAGGAGGATGAGGGGCTGCCCCTCCCCAGCTCCGTGCAGGGCTCAGCAGCATAATCTCTGCCCTGTCCTTGGCCCTGGACCCGGTGTCTCCCGTGCTCCGCCTGAGATGAGGCTGGGGCCGGGGCAGGCTTCCGGGCAGGGCCCTGGGCTTCAGCTGACTGCATGGCCCGGGGTCTGGTCTCCCGGGCGGGTAGTACCTGCCTCTCCGTCCGCAGGCTGGAGGGGCAGAGCCCCAGCTGGCGCCAGCGTACGCGAGCGAGGGAGGCCTGCTCCCGCTTCCTGAGGCCGGGCCTACTGTCCGGCTCGTCCCGAGGGGCCGGCCTGGCCGAGAACAGGAGCCAGTGGGCAGGGCCCGGCAGACCGGGGCGCCGATGGACACACGGGGCTCCCATCAGGGGCGCCTGCGCTCCGCAGGCTCCCGTGTGGCCCCTGCCTTGCGTCTGGCCCCACGCTGGCCGCTGGGCCCTCAGAATGCGTTAGACACAGACCTGCGCAGGGACCAGGAGCCCATGGCCTGGACAGGCACGGGGAAGGCACCAAGGGCGACGGCCTGCATCCTGGGCCAGCCTAGGGGGCAGCTCCAGAGCAAAATCTGTGTCCAGGTCATCCGCCTCCTCGCCCCCATCCCTGCAGCCACGGAGGGGCCTTTCGTGGTCCTCGCTCCTGGGACTTGACCCGCACGGCTCCCCATCGCCGGTCCCGCCCCCCCTCCGGCCTCTCCCTGGGGCCGGGCCCCTTCCTCCGCCCACACACGCAGGGCCATGGTGTCCAGCCTGGCCTCTGCTGGAGATGGCCCCACTCTTCTCACTCGCTGACCCCTCCTCAGCGTTCTCGGCTGAGACTCCGTCCCTGGAGCCGCAACGCTGTGTCCCAGGCAACAGTGACAGCAGTGACGCGGTGTGCAAGCCCCTCGGCACCGAGTAATGCAGGCAGCAGGACACATGCTCGGATCAGAGACGCCCGGGAGTCAGACTCACCAAGAGGCTTCTCTGGGCCACTGCGCGCCGGGCGGCTGAGCACCGAGAAACTGGCTGTGGGCGGGCAGACGGACCGCCTGTGCCTGGACGGGTGTGAGGACAGACGGACCGCCTGTGCCTGGACGGGTGTGAGGACAGACGGACCGCCTGTGCCTGGACGGGTGTGAGGACAGACGGACCGCCTCTGCCCGGATGGGTGTCAGGCTGAGACCAGGAGGAAAGCAGGGTCACCAGACTGACGATGGGCTTGGATGGGAGGGCAGGGCAGACGCTCCGCTGTGGGTGGCCCTAGCACAGCTGCTCTCTGCAGAGCCCAGCGCCCGTCCTTCCAGGCCCTGCAGGCCCGGGCAGCCTGGGCCCCGGAGGGACTCTGCGGCCAGTGTCCACGCCGCCGTCGGAGCTGGGGACAGGCTCGCCACCTGCCCTTGGGGCGCCACTCCGAAGCCTGTGAGACACCCAGCCCAGCCAGCGATGTCCGGGTCAGCTCAGGTCCCGTGCAGGCCACGGCTCAGTGTCCTGGCATGATGCGTGTCCGGGTGGGGTAAGCCGGCTGGGCTCGGGGAGAACAAGGCTCCGTCCCCACCTGGCTGACGTGACCAGGCCCAGGTCCGCAGGGCTGTGCCCCGCCAGAGGGAGGCTCTGAAGGACACAGGGACAGACGGCTCTTCCTCTGCCAGGACAGGGGCCATTTATCAGGAGATAAAGCAGCGGCCGGAGGCAGAGCGGCGGAAGGAGCTGTCTGCAGGAGATAGCCTGGGGTCACTCAGAGGGCACAGGGCACTGGAGGGCTCCTGTCCCCATCCCGGGCGCCCCAGGCCCTCCAGGCCCCCCAGGCCCTGGGACTCCCCTACCCTAGGGGTAGGGGCGCCCTTCCTTGAATCCAGTTGCGGGCACCGGCCCAGGCTGCACTCACTGAACCTCGGGAACGAGAGGGTTTAACCAGGACGCCGAGAACCCGCCTCATGTCAACCCGAGGGGGGCACAGGCCTCTCACCCTGAGGCGAGGGAACCTGGCTGCCTCCTGGGCCAGGGCCAGCCCCGGGCACCTGCTGCCAGAAACCCCTCCCTTAGGACGGCAGGACCCCGCGCTAAGCTGGCCCAGCCCTCGGGGACAAGAACAGAAAACGCGCCAGGAGAGAAACCCCGTGAGCTCTCACGCCCTCTGGCTGGTCACACACCGCAGGGGCCGCGCTGGCTCAGGCCCGGCTCCCTGCACTTTCAGGCACAGCTCGACCGCCCCACCCCCTCTAGGGCTCTGTACACACATGTTCTCTGCACACACACGTGCTCTGCTCACACGCAGGCTCTGCTCACACACGGGCTCTGCTCACACACAGGCTCTGCACACACATGTTCTCTGCTCACACACGGGCTCTGCTCACACACAGGCTCTGCTCACACACGGGCTCTGCTCACACACAGGCTCTGCACACACATGTTCTCTGCTCACACACGGGCTCTGCTCACACACAGGCTCTGCACACACATGTTCTCTGCTCACACACGGGCTCTGCTCACACACAGGCTCTGCTCACACACGGGCTCTGCTCACACACAGGCTCTGCACACACATGTTCTCTGCTCACACACAGGCTCTGCTCACACACGGGCTCTGCTCACACACGGGCTCTGCTCACACACAGGCTCTGCACACACATGTTCTCTGCTCACACACGGGCTCTGCTCACACGGGCTCTGCTCACACACAGGCTCTGCACACACACAGGCTCTGCTCACACACAGGCTCTGCTCACACACGTGCTCTGCTCACACGGGCTCTGCACACACACGTTCTCTGCACACACACGTGCTCTGCCCACACAGGCTCTGCTCACACACGGGCTCTGCTCACACACGTGCTCTGCTCACACGGGCTCTGCTCACACACAGGCTCTGCTCACACGCGGGCTCTGCTCACATGCGGGCTCTGCTCACACGGGCTCTGCTCACATGCAGGCTCTGCACACACACAGGCTCTGCACACACATGTTCTCTGCACACATAGGGGCTCTGCTCACATGCAGGCTCTGCACACACACAGGCTCTGCTCACACATGGGCTCTGCTCACACGGGCTCTGCTCACACGGGCTCTGCACACACACGGGCTCTGCTCACACACGTGCTCTGCTCACACATGGAGGACGTCTGGGCCTCGGCTTTCTGTGCTGCTCGGGACACCGGAGCCCACAGGACGCCCAGCTCACTGCTGGCTCTGGAGCAGGTGGTGAGGCCCTGCCCGGGCACCCCTCTCCCAGGTGGGGCTGTAGCTGCCCCGCCCCCCTTGGGGTCCCTGAGGTCGGGGAGATGCTGCAGGCGCATGTGCAGGCAGCGGTGGCCGGCTGGCGTGGAGCCCGAGCCTCGGGGAGTGCACCCGCTTTGGCATTCCAGGCACAGCAGAGGCTGCGGCTGCGGCAGAGGCTGCGGGCGGGGGCCAGAGCAGAGCCCCCGCACCTGCCGCTGCAGCAGTGCCCTCAGTCAGTGCCGAAGGGAGCCCCGCCCAGCGGCACCCCGCTCTCTGCCCCAGTGCCCCCTCCGCACCAGGGGGAGGACCACAGCTCCGTGGTGCGCCCTGGCCTCCCTGCCAGCTCTGCTCAGTCGCCTGAAAGCTGGGAGAACAGTGCCTTCCCTCGAGGGAACAAGGCGGTGGGAGCCAGGACAGAGCTGGGCAGGAGGGAGAGCCACGACGCGGTGCCTGGAGCCTGGGAAGAGGTAGCCCGGGGCCCGGATGAGCCTGCAGCGCTGAGCTGATGGACTGACCTCTGGCCTGGGTCAGTCCGGCCCACGGCTTCTGTGTCTGTGTCTGGGGCTCACAGGCCAGCAGTTCCCTCCCTCTTGTCGGAAAAGCCTGGAGGGGGGGTGCAGGCAGCAGAGCCTGGAGCCGGGAGGAATAAACAATCCAGCGGGCGGCTCGCTGGGCCCGGACGGGTGGAGGAGCTGGCCCTGCCCGGCAGCCCCGGCTAATGCTGAGCCGAGGCTGGGCAATGACCTCCGAGGGGGAACGTGGCTCCAGAGGGGCACGGGCCGTGCTGCCAGGGTGCCCACTAGCCTGTCTGGAGGAGGACTCGGCCTCACACCTACCCAGACCCTCCTGGACTCCACAGGGCGTGGCGGGAGCGACCCTCCCGCCCTGACCGAGACCCACCCGGAGGCAGAGGCCGCCCACGACCCTCGAAGGCAACGGGTGCAGGACTCCCAGGGCTGAAATCGAGCAGACTGCCTGGAGGAGGGGGCTCTGAGATGGGGGGAGAGGAGGCCGCGCCCCAGCAGAGGGAGGACAGGGAGGTGGGGCGCAGGCTGAGCTGCGGGAGGACGGGGGCGTGGCCAGAGCACTGCTTCCTGTGGGGACGCGCCGTCCCCCTGGGGGACGCTGGACGCCGGCTTCGGGGGCCGATGTGTGCGATTCAGGGGCCGGTGGCTTCAGGATCAGGACCCAAGCCCGTGTCCGGACATGGTACCCGGGCACCCCCACCCTGAGCCTGAGAGCAGCTTCCGGAAGGACAGCTTCTTCCAGAACTTGCTGTGCCCCGCCCCCTTCCAGCTCCAGAGAGGTTTCCAGGCCCCGCAGGGCACCCCAGCTGCAGGGCGAGAAAGGGGGTTCGGCTCCATGGGAGAGGTCACGGGGGCACCTCAGAAGACAGGGTGCGGGCCCCAGGAGTCTGTGGCCAGCTAGCCAGGCCTGCGGGGCGTGGAGCGGGTGTGTGTGGGTGTGTGTGTGTGTGAGAGCTGTGATGGCCGAGTGTGTGCAGCCCCACACTGTGCACACGGGGGCCTGAGCCCCAGCACGCTCCCCTCAGACCGAAGCAGGCGGTGCCCCTCAGGCCTGGGCTGACTGCTCTGCTTTCCGCCAAGTGCTGATTGTCTCGGGCAGATTCCCGGGAAGGGCTGGGGTTAAAGGTGATGCATATTTTTAGGCCTTTGGACTCCAGTTGCCAAATGGCCTCCAGAAAGCATCTCGGGTCCCACGGCCTTGGGGGGCTGAGGCAGCTCTGAGGAGAGAAACCCCCCTCCTCCCCTTCCCCCCCTCCCCCGCTGCCCTCCGGAAGCTCAGTTATATCTGTGGCCTGGGGCAGAGCAGCCTGGACTCCCACCCCCTCCACACACACACACACACACACACACACACACGCACAGGCACAGGCACATGCACACACACCTGCCACAGCAGCCCTGCCCTCCGGGCGCCACAAAAACATAAGCCCTCGACGCCCTGTGGGCAGCGTGGGGGGCACAGCACGGGCACTTGGCTCGGCCGGGGCCCAGCGGCTTCCGGGAGAGGCGATGCCCGCCCACCAGCCCGAGTAGGAGGCAGTGGGCCGGGCACAGAGGCCCAGGCAGTGCGGCCGGGCCTTGGGGGAGCCTGTCCCTGAGCCCCTCTGGGAGGGACCGAACCTCGGGACAAAGCACCCCATCCCGTCCCTGCTGCCCAGACAGACGGGCTGGGCTGGCTGGGCCTGTTTCCACACGCAGCACCCTGCGGACCCGGCAGCGGGGTTTGGGAGCGTGAGGGAGGCTTCAGCTCAGAGCGGGGTCCCTGCGGGCCCAGACCCCAGAGGCAGCCTTCTCCTGGGCGGCCCCATCCCCTCATCCTCAGCCTGATGGCGGCTGCGGCAGGTCATCAGGCCCCGCTCCCGAGGGGCTCCCCAGGCACCTGAGGCGCCTCCACCTCTCGGTCCCCTGGGGGCCACAGGCCAGGAAGGAGGTGGGGCCTCTCAGAGCCCAGGCCTCGCCGGCTGCAGCTGGGTCAGGGCAGGGGCTCAGCCCGTTAGCCACCAGGGCCCTGGCTTCTGGGGCGGGAGGCTGAGGGCCCAGGACTGAGACTGGGGTCAGCAAGGAGGCAGCCCGGGCAGAGGGTCCGGGTCAGTGTGGGTGAGAGAGTGCTCCACGCCCAGGCTGCCTGACCTTGGCCCAGCCGGAGCCCAGCACCCTTCCCCAGGCAGCGCCCCCGCCCCACCCTGTGCTGCTGAGCACCCTGAGGAGGGGGTGCAGGAGGCAGCAGGCTCCAGGGAGGGCTGGGCATTTCCTGCCGACGGAGCCAGGCTCCCGTCCCCTGGAGGGGTGATTCTGAGTCGTAGAGGAAGTGAGGCAGAGCGAATGTGTGTGCCATGCCGCTGGGCCTGGCGGGCAGGGTGGGGGACGGGCAGCTCAGGAACCAGGGAGCGGGCCTGGCCCTCAGCCCCGGAGCCACACCAACAGCCAGCCTCCTGCCAGCACCGGGCGGGCCACCCTGAGTCCAGGCCCTGCCTCCGCTCCCTCCTGTATGGCCGAGCCCCACCTTCCACCCGTCTCCCCTGGGAAGCGGGCGGACTGGACACTGCGTGCCCCCAGAAGTCCCCCCAACAGCAGAAGCCCCTCAGGGTCCAGAGGGAAGAGCCCCCAGGATGGAGTTCATTCCCTCCTTGAGCAGAGGGTGACCAGGCCCCGAGGGCAGGGTGCCCCGTGGTGGTGCCCCAGCCCCTGGCAGAGCTCTCTGGAGGGGGCAGCGACCAGAGCCCCCCCTGGCCTCCATCGCCTGGTGACCTAGTCACCCCACGATGCCTGGAGGCCCCCCGACCCCCACAGCCCCTGCTCTGGGCCCTGACACCCTCATTCCCAGGCTCCCCCCGACCCAGCTCTGACCAAGGGGGTCACGGTGCAGCGTCTGTCCTGGCCCCCAGCCTGGGCCTCCTCCCGAGGGCCCCCTCTCCCTGCCGAAGGGAGAGGGAGGAAGCTGGGGCGCAGGGGGAGGGGCAGGTCCGGTCTCCGGCCTCCACAGCCAGGTGCTCGGAGGGCGGGGCTCGCAGGGAGCCTTAAGGTGGCCGCACCACGGAAGCCACCGGAAGGTCGGCCTGGAGAGGCTAAAGGCCTCCTCGGCTCCCCCTCCCCTTGGGCCAGCGCCCCCCCCCTCTCCTGGGGGCCGGGCAGCCCTGCTGGGACAGAGCCCAGTGGAAAGCTGTACTCCTTGGGGTGCAGTGGGAACGGAGCCCGGAGGCGGCTCGGCCGGCCCTTCCCGCAGGAGGAAGACGGCGGGGCCGGGCGGGACCGGGAGGAGCGGGAGGGACGGGCAGAGCTGGCATCTTCCTGGCGGCCGGCTCCGGCCCGGCCCCACGGAGCCCAGAGGGAAAGTCAGGCGGAGGGGGGTCTGGGGTGGCCAAGGCCCGGCCGGGCGGGCTGAACGGGCGCTGAGCGGGCGGCCTCGGCCCGGGCGGCCGGCGGGCGGGGCAGCGGCTGCCGATCCGGCCCCGTGAGGATGAAGCGCGCCTTTGTCCCGCGCGGCCGGAGCCGCTGTGCCTGGAGAGGGTGCCGTGAAAGGGGCATTGTTCCCGCCGGGCAGCCCCGGGGAGCGGGGACAGGCCCCCAGGCTCCGTGCCAGGGCCAGCCCGCCCGCCCAGCGCCTGCCGTGGTCGGATGCCGGGGCCTCGGCTCCCACCCTGGCCCGGCCCCTCCGCTCCCAGGCCAGCCCCACGGGCCCACGTGCAGCGGGGTGGGCCAGGGACCCCATGTTGGGGGCGGGCTCTGCTCTCTGCACACATGGGAGTGGGGAGGGGCGCCGGGAGCCGGCGGGGAGCCGGGGACACAGGCCGGGGACACCGAGCCTGAGGCCAGGCACCGGGAAACGTCCCCCACCTCGCAGACGAGGGGAGAGAGGCCCGGAGAAGGGACTGGGGTCCAGGCGCACAGCACTAGCCTCCCACAAGCACCCCCTCCCCGTGGGCCTCATTCTCTCTGGACACCTCCATCCTCAGTTCCCAGCCCCCCAGCAGCCCTCTCCCTCCCCCCTCCCCCCTGCCTTTACCAAACCCAAACCTGACTGGGCCCCTCCTCGTCTCCAAGTGGCCCTGGCCTCCTTGTCCAGCAAGCTCTCATGCAGCCCTTCCAGGCCTCAGGTCTGGATCTCCCTGCCCGGTGTGGCCGCTGCCTGCACCGTGGCCTAGTCCATCGGCCCGGCTCCCGCCCCCTCCGGGCTCCGGGGAGAGCCAGTGGCTGGGCAGGGTCGCCGGGAGTGGCCTGTCCCGGCCCGGGCCGGGGCCCCTCTGCCCGCCGGCGGCCTGCACGGCTTCAGTGCCCACACTGCTCTCCCGCCCCCCCTCCCCGCTGCCCCCCGCACCTGGCATCAGGCTCAGGCCAATTAGCCCTCCCCCGGCCCAGAGGAGAGCTGGCTCAGAGAGAGCCTTTCCCCGCGGAGGGATGGAGCTAATTAACCGAGAGGGCTTAATTAATCAATTAGCGTGGCCTCCAGACCCCGCCACTCCGCTGAGGCAGAGGCGGGCGTTAGAAGCAGGAGCTGCCAGCCCTCCTCTGCAGCCAAAGGGGAGGCGCAGAGGCAGGAGACCCGTCCGCGGGCAGAGCGGTGCAGCCTCCCCCGGAGCTCTGAGCAAGTGCAGAACCAGCGCCGGGCGTGTGGCATACACGGGGCGGCCTGGCCCTGTGGCACCGCCATGCGCACAGGCCACAGGCCACAGGCCTGGCGTTCGGAGGTGGCCCAGACAGTGTTCAGAGAACCGCTGGTCCCAGCCGGACCCAGCACCCTGGCCAGCCAGGCCTCCCAGGGATGGGGCTGCACAGAGGGCCAGGGGAGCCAGAGCAGGCACCGGCGCCCCCGTTGGGGGAGTCTGGGAAGGCTTCCTGGAGGAAGCACGTGAGCTGGAGAGAGGAAGTGGGGGTGCAGGAGGCGCGGGTGATGCAGAGAATTGCCAGAGAGGACAGGCTGTGCGGGGGGGGGGGGGGGGGGGGGGGGAGGCTCTCTCTGAGACAGCTCTCCTCTGGGCGGGGGGAGCAGCAGGAAGTTCTTCACCGCGATGCCCCTTCTCTGAGGAGCCCCCCAGGCCCCATACCTGCTCCCTGAGTCTTGGCCCCTGCAGCCGGCACACGCCAGGGCAGCCCTGCCTCAGCACCTCCTCCCAAGCCCCTGTCCGACCTGGGCGGCGCCCATCCCTTCAGGAAAGGGGGCTGATGCCTCCCTCACATGCTGCTTCCCGGGGCGGGAGCCCAGCTGGTGTCAGGCTTGGGAGCAGTCAGAGGTTGGAGGCCAAAGTCGCCCAACCTCCCTGGACCGCTCAGGCCGGGTAGTTAGTTGAGAGCAGGGGCTCGGGGTCAGCAGACCTGCCCTGGGTCCCAGTCCTGCCGCTGCCCAGCTCTGCTGCCCTCCCTCTGCGCCTGGGGGTGGTCAGCCCTCCCGCCCTCCGAGGCTGCTGGGAGGGTGAGTGAATTGCCGCTAGCCCCTGTGCGCAGGTGGTCTCTCTCCCTGCTCTGAGGGCCGCAGCGGGCGGCTAGGTCAGCAGCAGGCGGCCACACACGGCCTGCGTGAGCACCAGGCCCCGATTCCCTTTGGAGCCCAGGCCTTTTGCCCCGGAAATGCCACCTCTGGGCACCAGGCCCCGAAATGAAAAAACACTCCATCCAGAGTCCCAGACCAGGGTGCGGAGGGCCAGCAAAGACGCCAGCCCGAGGGGCCCCCGGGGACCCGCAGCCGGAGGGAGCGGTCCCAGGGCCTCTGCGAAGAGGTGAGAGGGCTGTGCCTGAGGAGGCCCAGAACCCGTGGGGCAACGTGTCAAAGGTCAGACCACACCCCCCTCCCGTTCCCCCCCACCAGCAACCCAGCTCCTGGTGCGGGAGGTTCACATGAGCACCTCCCTCCGGTGCACCTGCTTCCCGCCAGGCCTCTGGCTTCTGAGAGGCTGGGTGTGGGGGCTGATGTGGTGGCCACATCCACCCTGACCGAGGGCAGCCGCTGCAGACAGGGGGGGTGGGGGGGGCAGGCTGAGGTGCCAGGCGGGGGCGGCAGCGGGGAAGGGGCTGGGCCTCACGGGCATGCATCCTGCCCCTTCTTGCCCATCCATGAGGATGGACGGCTGTCTGCTCGCTGGGAGGGGCTGCGGGGTGGCGGCTCTCCTGAGGGTGCCCCCCCCCCCCCAGCAGACCCACCCTGAGGAAGTGCTCACGTCTGTGGTGGTGTGGTCAGACCGCATGTGCAAGCCCGTGCCTGTGCCTGCCTTAGTCACCGCCCCCGCTGCACCTGACGCATCCGTCAGAGGACAGTGAGGCCCCATTATCCGCGCCCAGCCTGACATCACTGAGCCCCGGGCACGTTCCCACTCCCCGGACGCCCAGCGGCACCGGAAATGGCTGCGCGATGAATGTGTGAGCGGGTGGGTGGCTCGGGGCCTCCCCCCGTGGGAATGCCGAGCAGTGTCTGAGCGGGGAGGGAGGGGCGCTGGGAACTGGGCTGAGATGGAGAAGCAGCAGAGGGAGGCGAAGGGTCAGGAAGGTCAGGAGGAGAGAGATGGCACTGAGGACACAGAGACAAAGCCAGCTCCGCCCCAGAGAGCTGGTGTCCGGGAGCGGGGGGGGGGGGGGGGGGGGACAGGCACCCAGAGCTCAGCCAGAGGTGGCCGGGGCAGCACAGGGGGGCGGGGGGCGAGTGGGCAGGAGCAGAGGGGATGTCAAACGCCGAGGAGACCGTGAGTCCGAACACAGGGACCACGAAGCGAGGACCTGGGACTCAGGGTGAACGCAGAGGAAGCACGGCCCAGCCCAAGGTCACCCAGGGAGGCCCCAAGGTCACAGTAGAGCCAGCCAGGACCTGGACCCCGTCCCCAGGCAGGCGCAGTGCTGATGAGGACACTGAGGGTCAGAGAGCCACTCAGCCTGGGAGGGCCTGTGGGGGGGCCTCCCCCTGAGGCTGCCTCCCTCATCCTGTGCTTGGGCACACTGGCACTGCCAGGAACTTACTCAGCCTTCGAGGGCCCAGCCGCCAGCCGGGCACCGCAGGCTTCCCCAGCGCTGGCCGAGGGCAGTGAGAGCGAACAAAGGCCCAGTCTCTGCCTGCCCAGGCTCCCACCCCCCTCGCCCGCCCCTGGCACAGAAGCACCAGGGCCCTGAGGAAGTGCAAGAGCTAAAGCAGTAGCCACCCCTTTGCCAAGGATACAACCATCCCCCCCCTCCGCCCCCTGGGCCTGCTGGCTGCACAGCAGTGCCCACATTCCAAGTGAGGGGTAGGAGCTGGCGGCCACACAGCCAGACGAGGCCAGGCCCCTCTGCTCAGAGCCACCCTCCAGTTTGCACCGTAAGCTTGTCGGTGTGACAGTTCTATCAGGATCCCTCCAGGTAGAGGGGGCAGGGAGGGCAAGAGCCTGAAGTGACCCCTGGGAAAGGTCACCTGGAAGGAAGGGATCAAGTCATGTGAGAGGCAGGGAAGGGGAAACTGAGTCTGTGCCCAAGCCTCCTCGTCCCTGACATGGCCACTCAGTCCAGTTAGAGATGGAGACAAAGGCCCCTCTGAAGCCCCATCTCCCCGTCTGTGACCACTGGGCTGTCACCACTGGGCCTCACTCCCCAGGCCCGACACCATCCTTCTGCCGGCCCTTCCCAGCTCCCTGCAGGGCTGTCCATGAGCCCGAGGGCCTGGCTGGATGGCCAACTCGCCCCGTAGGTCCAGGCTGAGCAGGAAAGGGACACTGGGTGTCTGGGCGACTGGCCCCCCTCAATAGAGATGGGAACAGGCTCAGGGAGCTGAGGGACCTCAGGTCATCTCGTTCCACAGGAGCAGCAGATGCCCGGTTCCTGTCAGGTTTCCTGTCCCACTGGTGCCCGTAGCTGCAGGGGTGGGGAGGGTGATCAGTGTGCACCCCATCCCACCCACAGGGCCCAGGGCTGCAGGGCAGAGCCCTGGGCAACCCGGACAACGTCCCAGCAGACAGACGCCCCAAGCCTCCTCCCCAGCCAATCAGCGAAAGCCGATGCCCGGCCTGCAGTGCCTGGGCCGTGGATTGCCCACACCCCGCTTCTCCCGAGGCGTGGCAGTCCTCCTGCTGTGGGCACCTCCGACTGAGCCCAGCTGCCACCGCACACAGGACAGGCGCTGGGGTGCTGGCCTGTGGCCCCTGAGACACCACGATTCATTTTAAAGAAAAAATAATATTTATTTGCAATATAAACAAAGTCCCGTCGCTGGCTGGGATATGTGTGTGTGTGTGTACATATATGCAGGGTCACAAATTTTCCTTCATAAGGTCATAAAGCAAAACTGGCCCTTCTTGGCATACTCTCAACTTACACAAACTGATGCATCTTTCTGGGTTTTTCTTTTTAAAAGTAAAAAAGAGAGAAAGAGAACCATGTACAGCATGGAACCTTTTTGTCAATTTCTCGACTGTGGCAAGATCTGAGTCTGCTGCCTGGAAGAATCCCTGAAAACAACCCCGAGGTAAAATGCCGTGGGCAGAGGGGCCCGGCCGCCCGCTCCCCGCCCTGGCCCCACGCGGTCCCGCCAGCCGGTGGCACCGAGGCTGGAGAAGGAACAGAACCGGAGAGGCGAATGGAATCCGTGGCTTTGTTCTGTGGAGACTTGGGGGTGGACAGAAACCTCCACCCCTTTCACTGTCCACCCTCCCCCGCCCCTGCGCCTGCGGGACGGAAATCGGACGGGGACAAGGTTCCTGGTCGCAGAAGGCATGGGCAAGGTGAGCGCTGAGCAGGCCTCACTGGACAAAGGGCTGGGAGTGGCAGCTGACCCAGAGCAACAGCCGGGGGGGGGGCTGACACCTGGAGGCAGAGCGGGGCACCCCGCCTGAGCTCCCCCGGCCCCTGGGCCTCACTGTTACCAACAAACAGAGAAAGAGACAGAGTAGTGGGTGTGTAGAGAAGGGGCCCGGCCCAGGCCCTCCCAGGGGCCGAGCCCAGAGGGCTAATGCTGCTGCTTCTGTCCCATCCTGTGGACCCCTCCCGCCTTCTCCCTCAGGCGGGATAGCTCCCTTTGCGGTTAGTCTGCGCACCGGCTGCTGTCACCGGCGTGGGGCCTGGGCGCAGGGCCGGGCTGGGGGACGTGGGGGTGACGGGTCCCCCTGGGAGGAGGGGCCGCTGCAGAAACAGGCTTCACGCATGTGCAAAATGCATTTGGTCAAGGTCAACGCGGGGTTCGTCTTTCCCATTAAAAAAAGAAAATAAAAAGTCAATAACGGCAATTTGGAAACAAAAACAAAACGGAGAACACTTCTCTCTCTCAGGATCAAGAAAGGGATGAAATACTGGTTTATACAATCCACTGCTGCATGTGGCCTGAAAATAACACTTTTCATTAAAAAAGAAAATCAAGAAGAGGTGGCCTTGGTGCCCGGGGCTTGGTTTACCTGCCAAAGTAAAAAGTAAACTGGGTCCGTGTGTCTTTAAAAACCGCCACTGGCTGGGCGTTCGTAGGAAGGGTCCTGCAGGCGGGACGAGGCCCGTCTGGCTCTGCAGCCCTGAGTCCGAGGCCGGGCCCCCCGGAGTCCGTGCGGGGGGCGCTGCGGGGCTCCGTCCCCCGATGGGGCGTGCTCAGCGCCCGTCGGCCTGGCCTGCGGGCACAGGCGATGCCCGGGTCCCGGCGCCTGCCCTGGGGCGGCCTCACGTGGACTCCAGGGTGTTGAGGGGGAACAGGTTGTGGTTGGGGGGCGTGGAGAAGTGGAGCTGCTCGCTGGGCGTGCGGTTGTCGCACGGGCTGCTCAGCCCCAGCGTCCGCTCGAAGTCCAGCAGCTGCCCCATGAAGTTGAAGTTGGGTGAGATGTTGGACTTTTTCCTCTTGACGAAGTCGTAGGCGTCATTGAGCGACAGGTTCATCTTCTGCATCAGGTAGGCCACCGTGACCGTCACCGAGCGGCTGATGCCCGCCAGGCAGTGCACCAGGACGCCGCACTTCTTGGAGCGCGCCTCGTCTGAAACACACGGCAGGGTCAGGCGCCCCCGAGGAGCGGGAGGGCGGGCACCCGGGGTGGCGTGGGGGTGGCTCTCCATGTGGCGGGACCGCGGGGACGGGGAGGGCTCTGCCAGGCGCCAGCTCAGGCCCCTGGGCACCAGGCCTCAGCTGCTCGTCCTCAGAGCAGGCCCGAGAGCCGGGCTCTTACAGGGACCGAGCCAAGTGGGGCCCAGACAGGGCTTTGGACGGCAAGCCTGCTGGCCCCCCCGAGACGTCACCGGCACCCTCTCGGTCAAGGCACCCACGGCCAGTAAGCTGACTGACAGCTGAGGGACAGACACAGGGACAGAGCGACAAGCCCCCGGCCACAGAGGCTCCTCCCATGTCGCAGCACCAGCTATGGCCAGCCCGTGACCACTTCCCGTGGGCACCCCTCAGAAACGGACAAGGGGCCCCGGCCCACAACTGGCTCTGGCTCGCCAGGGTGGAGGGTCTCACAGGTGGGGTTTGCTGAAATGGACCCCTTACTACCCTCCCCCAACCACCCAGGTTCTGCTCCCGCCCCCGCCCCCACCCCACTCTCAGCTCCTCTGCCTCGGAGAGAAGGAGCTCAACAAACACAGGTGGAGCCACTGGCCCTCCCCTGTGATCCCCCCCCCCCCCCCCCCCCGCCCCGACCCAGGGCAGCTGCCCCTGTCCCCGCCACAGCTGTGCCAAGTTCACAGGTTAACAAGAGGCAGCCGGGGGCCCTCAAGGCTCCCACTCCCCTGCCTGTGAGCTCACTGGGCACCAGGCATACAGTTGGTGCTCAGTCAGTGCACTCCTACATGATGACCTGGGGGTCACAGCCTGTGGCCTGGCACAGCTTCCCCTCCCTCCCCTGGGGCTAAGCATCAGTAGGTGCTTCATCCGGACTGTCAGGGGGCGAGTCCAGCAGGGGAAGCCAGGCGCCGGGGCTTCCCGGGGAGCTGTGGTCTGACCTTGAGGCTGGGGGCAGACGGCAGGTAGACGGGCCTCCGGTGGTGACAACACCAGGATATGGCCTCGCCTGGCCCCCAACCCACTCGGTGGGATCCAAAGTGAAACCACTTCCGCGCTTTATTTTTAGCCTCGGGGTGTGGCTGCGCAGTGGGGGCCTGGTGCTGGATCCTGTGCCTGGGCCTCCATTTCCTCCTCGTCAAATGGGGAATAACTGTCCCCATTAGACCCTGTGCTGCCCCCCCCCCCCCCCACACTGGGGCTTTCAGGAAGGAGAAAGGCCTCCAGAAGCCAGACTCAGCCCGGAACCCGGGTCCCCACTCCCCTCCCTCACTGGGGCCGGGGCCGGGGCCAGCACAGACAGCACACAGCGGGGGAGGGGTCCTCCCGGGCAGCCCCAGCCCCGCCCCTAGGCCTCCGCTTCCTTCCTTCCTCCCAGCCAGGCACCTAGTTTTGGTTCCCAGTAAGCGGATGAGGCGGGGAAGCCTCCCACTTCCTGTTATTAAAGCCAGCCCAGCCCAGCTGACACCCAAACGCCCTCACAGGACACGGCCGCCAGCAGGAGACTGCCTGGCACCCTCCCTGCCACCGGAGGCGGCACAGGCTCTGGACACAGCCCCGGAGAAGCCGGGTCCCCATTCACCGGTCCCTTCCCCACTCCCTGGGTGAGGCCCCCCATCCCCCAAGCAGCCCCCAGCTGGCCCAGGAGGAAGTAGGATGGGGTCAGAGATAAGGCGGCTCTTGGAGACCAAGTCAGCTGAGGCTGGGCTGTAGGAGGCTCCAAGCCGCACAGCAGAACACGCTGCTCTGGGGCGCCTCCCTCAGCCTCCGCCACGTTCTCTCTACACTCCATTTACTCCGAACGAGCACGCTGGGAGCATCTGGGGCCCCACCAAGGCGCTCGGGATCCCCATGTTCGAGCAGCTGCCTGTGTGGGGTAGGCCTCTGGCTCCAGACCCCGTGAGCTCGCTCAGGTGGCACCGTGACAGCCCCAGCCACAGACACGTGTGCCGGGGCGTGAGGCAGAGCCAGCGAGACCCGTGGGCGGGCTGTGAGCTGTGATGTTCCGGCTCCTTCAGCCTCCACAGCAGCCGGGAAGGCCAGGCGGCCCAGGGGGCCCGCGGTGCCCGGGGCCCAGGGACTGCTCAGACTCGGGGGCCTCGGTGAGTCACAGCGGGCAGGGGTACACCCATGGGCACAGGCTGGCACATGCAGGGCACACACAGGCCTCGGCAGGCCCACAGGTACCCAGTCGGGCGTGGGCTACACCCAGAGTCCTGTGCGCATCCTGCCGCGCCTGCCCCCTCCCCGCCCAGAGCGCGGCAGCACCTACCGATGAAGCTGATGGCCTCGGGGAAGAACTGGGAGAGGTTCTGGCTCCAGTGGTCGGAGATGGGGATCTGCTTGTAGGTGAACTCGCCGCCGTGCTCGAAGGCGTTGGGCAGGTTGGGCGTGACGTTGAGGATGTACTTGATGCCGTACTTGCCGAGCACGTCCAGGTTGGTGGAGTCCTTGGCGCAGCCGAGGTAGAGGTAGGGCAGGATCTGGACGGGGAAGGCCGGCTGGCTGGACGGCACGGGGCTGCCGTCCGACTCGGTGGCACTGCTGGGCAGCTCCCGGTCCGACTCCCCGTCGGAGCAGTCGGAGCTGATGCGCAGGCCGCCCAGGCCCAGCACGGAGGTGGGCGGCGAGCTGCTGGGCGAGGACGAGCTGTCCACGTTGGTCTCGCAGTGCTCCGAGTACTCTGTCTGGAACTTGTTGAAACCACCTGTGGCCAGGGCAGGACAGGGCCTGGGTGAGAGGCTGCCCGTGCCCCTGTCCCCGTGTCAAGCACCATCACAACAGCCAACACGGGCTGTGCCAACAAGTCACACGCGTGTACCTTCTCCTGTGTTCCCCATGTCTGTGCTGTGACCCACTTCCCAGATGAGGAAACTGAGGCCCAGGAGGTGAAGGAACATGCCTGAGCCCCAAACCCTTCCTCGTTAGGCGTCAGGCCCAGCCTCACCACCAGCATTAGGGCCCGGCTCCTCCCTCCTCTGCAGCTCCTCTGCGCACCTGGCCTGGGATGCCCGGGAACGCTAAGTGGTAGGGAAGGCAGACAACCCAGGGCAGGCGGCACCAGCAGGTCCGCAAGCCACTTTCAGAGGAGACTGCAGAGGCCGAGCTGTGTCCGGTTAGCAGCAGAGGCCGAGTCCTGGATTGGGGAGTCCAGAGCCTGCCCCCACCCCCAGCCAGAGTCTGCATGGGCCGGTCATCTCCCCCTGGGGGGGGGCAGATCCATAGGAGGCCCAGCTCCAGCTCCAAACCCTCCCTCAGATCACAAGACCCCCCCAGCCTTGGGCCCAGGGTGGGCACCAGGGGCTCCGCAGGGAGGAGGTGGGGAGCGCCTGCCGCTAGGCACCCGCCGCAGACCGACCCTCCCTCCGCCCGCCCGCCCGGCTGCCAGCGAGAGGCCATTTTGGAATGTTAATTGGAAACACCGGCTGCAGCCACTGGAGTCCCCCCCCACCCCCCCAGCGCTCTCCCTCTTCGGCAAACTCCGGGCAGCAGCCTGGTCTGGGGGCCCCGAAAACTAAGGCCGCGCCAGGAACGCGGCTCACAGCCCCCGCCCCGGGGCCTCCGAGGCGGGATCCCCAGCAGCCGGCTGTGCGGGAGGCTCGGTCCCCAGTCCCTGTCCCCAGCTCGGTCCCCAGCTCCGGCCGTGACCCTGGCCTTCCAGGGACAGGCATCCCGGCCGGAGGAGCGGAACCTGGTGCCTCTGGCCTTTGCGGGTCCCAGGCCGGGTCCCTCCCTCCGCCCCGGGCTCCGCTGGAAGTTGGGCGCTGCTATGGCGCCAACAACAGTTAAAAGGGAAGCCCCGCGGGGGAAAGTTTGTTCCGTCCTCTGGAATCGGACCCAGAGAGGGGTGCAGAGGCGCCCCAATCCCCCCCACACCCCCCCCCCAGGCTAAACCTTCGGGCCGGGCGCCCGGAGGGGCGGAGAGGCCGGGGGCGACGTGGCGCCCGGGGGCAGGCTGAGCGCGGGGAGAGGAGCCGCCTCCGGCGGGGGCGTCGGGGGCCGCGGGGACCCCCAGCCCGGCCGGGCCCGGCCGCCTCACCTTGGAGGTAGTAGGCCTGGCAGCCGTCGTCGCGCAGCTTCTGCAGGAGCAGGCCGAGCACCGAGGCGGGCGCGCCGGGCTCCGGCTGCCACTCGGCCGTGGCCTCGTCGTAGAGCAGCACGGTGGCCGCCTTGCAGCGCGTGGCGAAGCGCTCCTTGTCGGCGTGGTTCGGGATGATGGAGCGGATGGGCAGGTTGCCCTTGCGCAGGCGGCGCAGCATGAGGCCCGGGATGGCCAGGTTGATGGCCGTCTCGATGTGCGACGACTCGAAGAGCTCGTGCGGCCGGCAGTCGAGCAGCAGCAGGGACGCGCCGCCGCGCGCCTCCAGCTCCTCCTGCAGCCACTCGGCGCTCTTGCTCGGCATGGTCCCCGCTCCCGTGGCCGCGCCGCTGCCGGTGCCCGCGCCGGATCCCGCCCCGGGCTCCGACCCCGCCCCGGTGCCCCCAGCCGCCGCCGCCGTCCCCGAGGCCGACATGTGCGCCCGCGCCGGGGGGCCGCGGACCTGGTTTTTCATGGGGCGCGCGGGTGGCCCGGGGCCGGGGCCGGGCAGCCCTGCCCAGGGACGGCGCCCCGGCCGCGCGGGCCCAGCCGCGTCTCCCGGCGCCCGGCTCCCGCCTCGCTGCGCGCCCTCCGCCCCGGCCTCGCGGCCTCCCGGCCTCCGTCCGCCCGGCCTCCGCGCGCGCCGCGGCCTGACAGCCCCAATTAAACGGCGGCTCCCGCGGCCGCGCGCCCGGGCGTCCTCCAGGGGGCGGGGCCACGGGCGGCGCCTGGACTTAAAGGCGCCGCGCCTCCGCCGCCCCTCCCCGAGGGGTCCGCGGGCGCGCACGCGGCCCGGGCGCCCAGGCCCCTCCCCCTGGCGGCGCCGCCGCCCGGAACCCGCTCCGACCCGCCTAGAGGGCCCGGCCAAGGTGCCCTCCGGGGTCCTCTATACTCGCGCTCCCCACCCTACGGCGAAGGGCTGCCTTGGGGCGTCCTGCGCGTGAACAGAAGCAGAGTTCCCCGGGGGTGGGGCGGTCACGCTGAGCCGATCCCCTCCTCCTGTCTGTCAATCCCACTCGTTCATCCTCTCAATGAGTTCATTCTACGAGGAAACTGACCGCCTACTACGTGCCAGGCAGTGTGCTTAGGCGGCCACCGTTTTGGTGACTGCGCGGTCCCTGAGACGGCCACAGGCTCCAAGACCTGAGCGAGGTCTCACCCCAGCCGGCCTGGCGGGGACTCTGCACCTCGACAGCCGGCGGAGCAGGACGGCCCAGGGCAGCGCCGTCCTCGGCGGGCAGGAGTGGAGAGATCCTGAAAGGACCAGTCTTAGGAGGAGCGAGCCCTTTAAGAAAGCTTTCCCGGCGGAGTGGTGACAGGCGCCGAGCGGAGCGCCACGTGACTTTTGCACTGGGGCGGGTGGACGGGGCATCGCTCCCTTATAATCGGCTCTTTTCCTACGCCCCCCTTCCCAATGCACCAATCAGCTTTCGTGGTGGGCGGGAGCGAGTCGCGCAGATGGCCAATCGCGGCCCAGAGAGAACGTGGTGGGAGGGGGTGGGGCCCGCTGCGGGTTCCACCCAGCGCGGGGAGTGGGCGGGGCCAGCGGGAGCGGGCCGCCGTTGGCCGGCGGGCGGGGCGGGGCGGGGCGGGGAAGGGGCCGCAGGTAGCGCTGGAACAAAGCGGCTCGACGCGAGCGGCGCGCGTGCGCAGGGGCCGCCGCGCTTTTCCTTCGGAGTCGGGCTCGTCTGCCCGTAGGGAGCTCGCGGCCGGGCCCGCGGTCAGTCTAGACCGTCCCCTCCCTGCACAGCGCCGCCATCTCCTTTGGCTCACCCCTCCCGCTCTGTCCGAGGCCAATGGGCTCACAGCCACCAGCTGGAGGGAGTCGGGCTGTCGGTTGGGGGCCGAGGCGCTGAGATTTGCCTCCGTAGGCCGGAGGGGTTGAGCTTTCCGCTGACCCGGAGGCGCAAAGAGAGTGGCCCTGGAGGAATCCCTGCGAAGGACGGTCTACTCGGAGGGCTTCCTCCCGCGCCACCGGGCTGTCTCGCATGGAAGCAGGGGCCTCTCCTCTGTCAGCCCCAGGCACCCACAGCATGACAGTCAGAGATGCTCTATCGTCCCGGGCTGTGCGGGCTGCTGGGTGGACCACCTTCCTGGGGTCCTAGGACCTGTGGGGAGGCCAGGACCCAGGTTCTGCCCTGCCCCTTGCTGCCCGGAGTGCGGTTGCCACCTATCTGGGCCTGTGTTTCCCGGCTGTAGAAGGGCGCTGGCCAGCACAGCACCCAGCCAGTGTGCACACACCTCTCTGCGAGCTTGCTTCTCCTGGGCCAGGGCAGGCGCTGGTGGTCAGGGATGCAGGCAGCACTCAAAGAGGCGTTCTGAGAACCTCGGGGCGGGAGGGACCTGCTGGCCAGGGAACCGTTCAGGGAGGAGGAACTGCCCTGCAGCAGTACCGGAGGAGGGACTGGCCAGTGCTCTCACTAGTGGGGGCACAACTGAAATGACCTCCCCTGCAGCCCAAGTCCCTGGCCCCATGCACGAGGGAGAACCACCCTCACATTGCCTGTCTCGGCTCCCCTCTCCCCCTCTGCACTCCCCCGGTGGGGACAGACCCCCTAGAGGAGGGACTGGGGGGAGCTGGGAGAGCCCCGGGGCAGATGTAGGGAGGCAGGGTTTGATAGTGCAGGAGAGCATATGGGGAGGGGCGGCAGTGAAAGCACAGGCGTGGAGGAGGATGAACACGGCCAAGGGCGGGGCCACAGGCCCCCATCACAGGTTCCTGAGCGAAAGCCCAGCCTCCAGCCTCGAACAGCGGGACAAGCGCATAGGATGGGTCAGAGGGTCGCCCCTGGGTGTGTGGGGCAGGGGTGGGGGGACCCGGAACCCTCTGATATACAAGGCCCAGAGCCCAGCAGGAGCCTGCCCAGGGTCGGACAGCAAGAGGCTAGTGTCCCTGCCCAGGGTCAGGACGCTGGGAGCGGGGGACAGGCCTTGGGATCGGAGACAGGCCTCCTTCTCAGGACTGGCCGTTCCTGCCCTCAGGGGCGGGCCCCTGCTCACCCGCAGCCCCGGAGCGGTGCCTGCCCACAGGCCCCCTCCTCCTCCCGCCATCTCTGCGGCATTCCTGTTCACCCGGGGCCAGGCCCGCCCTGCGGCATGCTGGTGCCTCGAGCCCTAAATGAGTGCTGGCCTCTTAGGACAGGAGGGCGAGGGCTGACCGGCCTTCTCCCCTCCCCGCCTCTTCCTCCTCCTCCTTCCCTTCCTCTTCTTCCTGCTCCGCCTCCCGTGTGTGCCATTCACAGCGTGGGCCCGTCTCTGAGAGCCCGGGGACGCCCGTGGGGAAAGCAGCGTCTGCTCCTAAGAGGCTTAGACTACTCTTGGCGACACAGCTCCGGGTCACTAAGGCACGCAGACGGGCATGGGGTGCGGTCCCAGCTCACATCCATCACCCACCATTACAGCCGGGGGCGTGCTTCCCCGGCCCCCTGGAGAGGGCAAAGGGGAAGAATGAAGACAGCCCGCTCCATGTGTGCAGACCTGGGCCCGGAAATGCGCGGGGCAAGGTGTGGGCCCCAGAGCGGGACAGACCAACAGCACTGCTCCCTCTCCCAGCTCCTCGCCAGCAGGGACCCCAGGCCCTGGGTCAACCTCCCCACATGGGTTCCCCCACGGCCACTCTCCCAGCCACACACCCAGCCACCACTCTGCAAGGCTTTGTCCCTGCAGACATTACCAGTCCATCCCAGCACTTTCTCTCTTGCCGAGCCATCTGCTGGCTTCAAACCCCTTCTAAGCAGGCATGACCAGTTGATTGACCGTGGTGGACAAGCGATTTCAGACCCACGTGCTAAGGCCTCCGTTCATAGCCAGACCAACCAAGGCCTCTCTGTCCCCACCCCCAGCTCACTTCACCCTGACCAGCTCCCTCCTGCGCCCCAGACTCAGCACGGGGCCTCCACTCCCTCCTTCCCTGCCCCCATCTCTGACATCAGCGGCAGCTCCTCAGGGGCACCACGGCACACTGCTCCCCACCCCCATGCTCCCTGAGGGGCCCCTGGGCTGCCCTCTCTACCCACTTAAGGGCAGTTAGGTCTACAGGGGGTTGGGGTGGGGCACCGGCTACCTCGAGCCCCACCCTCCCTCCACTTCAAGCTCCTGTTGGGACAGGCTCCCTAAGGGGGCCCAGCCCGAGGGGCTGGGTGCCAGGCAGGTGAGTCTTGCTGGCTGTGCACGGGGCTGGCTCGGGACTGATGTCAAGCGGCCTGGTTTCTGTCCTGGCGCCAAGGCCACGCCCTGCGCCCAGCGCCCGCCTCCTCCGCCCTGCCTTCACCCCAGTTTCCCCGGGGAGGTGGCGAGCGGCCCTCTGCTCTACAGATGGGAACGCTGAGGCCAGGAAGGGAAATTGCCTAGCCCCAGGGCCTGGCTCCGGCCCAAGTCGGTTACTCACTCACCCACTGGGCCGGGCTGAGTCACGGTGGTGGCCCAGGTGATGGGAAGGAAACATAAACACGGCGAGTGGGCGGAGGCCTGCGGGAGGGTGATGCGCCCGCCCACCGGGGTTCCCAGCTCTGAACTTCCCACCACAGGCCCTGGGCGGCCTGGGCAGGCACACACCTGACTGTCCGTCACGCTCCCTGGGCCCCAGGCCCAGGCTTTGCATCAGCTCTGGGAGGGCTGTCCACGCGTTTGAAAGACGGGGAAACTGAGGCCCCCCGGTTGTAAGTCAAGCTGTGGCAGGGGGCTGAGCCCCAGACCCATACCCAGATGCCGGCTCTCGCTGTGGCCCCCGTGGGAGGAGGCCTGGCTCTCCCAGTCGCTCCCATGACTGGGCCATCGCTGCAGAGGACACCTGGAGGCAGAGCAGCCACATGTGCACGAGAGGGCTGGGCGTGCACAGCTTCGGTGCTGTCTGCCGAAGGCCTTCCACATCCCTGGCCGGTCCTTCCGGGGCCCACGTGCGAACCCTCCTCCCTCTAGTCCCTGCAGCCCAGGCCCCTTCCTCTCCTGGACCCTCGCGCCAACCTCCTCTCCGCTCCCTGCTCCCTCCTCACAGTCCGCACTCACAGCAGCCGGAGGGGTCAGGGAGAAGCCGAATCGGATCCGGCCCTCCCCTGCCCCAAGCCTCACGTGGGTCCCAGCACAGTCCCTTCGGTGGCCAGCATGGCCCTTGGTCTGGCCCTGCCCCCTCCCCTCCTCGGGCCTCCTCTGACGGGTCGCTGCCCAGCCCCTCCGTTGTCCTGCCCGCTCTTTCCAGGGCCTTTGCACGCCGAGGCCCCTCCTCTCGGACCCTCCTCTCCAGCCTGTTCCTCTGACGGCCTTTCAACCCTGCCCACATCACCGTCCCCAGGGCTCCGGCCTCCTAGGCTCTGGTCCGCACCCGGTGCTGAGAGTTAAGGTAGGTGGCTCTGAAACCCCTCATTTGCGGCCCCCGAGGGCCTCAGCCTGTCCTGCAGGACCCGCAGTGAGACAGATGCTGTGGCCAGAGTCTCCGGCTCAGCGAGGGCTCTCCTCCCGCTCAGGCCTGGGTTCCAGTCCTGCACGCTGCCACCTGGAGGGGAGGAGGGGCTGGGCCGGGAGGGGGTTCTGACTCTGCCGGGAGCCCCACTTCCTGGCACTGAGGCTGTGGAGGGTCAGAGAAGCCCCGGAGCTGGGCAGCTGGGTCCAGTTTCCCACCCTCAGGCCCCAGGTGAAGGCCAGAGCCCCCTCCCCACAGCAGGCCTTCTGGGCAGCACCCCAGGTGCCCACACGGACTCTGAGGACGGAGGGCTGGGCTTTGGGGGGCAGGGGTCCTCAGCTGCCTGCCCGTCTGGCCCCCAGGTCACCCAGGCCTGCTGTTCCAAGCTTCTGATCCTCCTGAGTCCCCCCTCTGCCCCCCCCCCAAAGGGCCTGGGTCCTGGGTCACTGAAGCGGGGATGGGGATGGGGGTGGGGGAGGCTGGAGGGCATGGCAGCCAGGGAAATGCCCAACCAGCCTACAGTTGGGATCGGGAGGGCCAGCGGCTCCCCCAGCCCAGCCCGTCCAACTGGTGAGGCTGGGAGTTCCCCCGCACCTGGCGGGCGGATGTGCCAGGGCCTGGGCCGGGCCTGCCGGGGCGGCGGTGCGGGTGCGGGTAGGCCTGTAGCTGCCAGGCCTAATTGCCTCATGAGCGTCTGCCTGCTGCCCAGGCCTGTCTGCTCCTCACCACGGCCCACACGGCCGTTTTTCAGGAACGGGCCTGGGAGGCGCCGAGCATCGATGGCGACACTCAGGGTAACCACAAGGCCTGATGAGGCTGGGCCCGGCCTGGGAGCGGGTGCCTGGTTCCGGGTGAGGCCGCTGGGTTGAGGCCTCAGGGCCCGCCCGCCCCGGTTTCCCGGTTTCGCGGTCAGTGCCAGCGGCCCAGGACCTGCCTGGCGTGTGGCTCTCCGTTCCCAGGCGGGAAGCCCCAGCACCAGGGAGTCTCTCCTTCCAGCCTGGCCCCACCCAGTCCTATTCTTGCCACAGGGACCCCACAACCTGGGAGACCCCCTTCCTGCCAGGACAAGGGTCTCCTGGGAGTGAGGAGGGGTCAATGAACCCTGACTCTCAGGGGCCAGGCCAGGGGCCAGGGGCCAGCTATGCCCGAGGCCCCAGTCCTGGCTTTGCCGTCTCCCATCGTTGGATAGCACTGTCCTGCCCCCTCCTCATCCCCACCCCCACCCCCATCTCCAGATGGGGCGGCCGCTGGCCCAGGCTGGAGGGGTGAGGAGAGGAGAGGGCAGTTTGGCCAGAGGAAAAGTACTCCCTAGAAATCTTCCTGGGAACCTCAGCCCCGCCCCCCGCCCCCCCAACCAGGCCTAGCCCAGGAGATCAGGCTGGGGAACGGGCTGGATCCCCCCAGAGCTGGGGACACAGCTGACTGCCTGCTGTGGAATTGGGGGCCCCTGGAGGTGCCTCAGTCTCTCCATCCCCAGAGGGGGCAATACTTCTGACTACCTAAGCCGGCAGGGTCTGCATGGGACTGTCGGGGAAGGGGCTCCTTGGCTCAGAGCCCACCCTCTGCACCGCAGGGGGCAGGTGGCCTTGGCCTGGTCTGCCACTTGCCAGGCCTGCTCTGCACATAGCGGGACAGTCCCACATGACCCTCGGATGACCGAGGGAGTGCTGTGCTGGGACAGGGCTGGGTGAGATGGGGGGGGGGGGGCGGAGGTGGAGATTGGGGAGCTTGACCTAGAGACTTGGTGCTAATACTGACTTAATCACTGCCCCAGTTTCCTCCTCTATAGCATGCCGTGATGTCCAGCTTCCATAGCTCAGTGGTTGAGCATCGACCTCTGAACCAGGTGGTCACGGTTCGATTCCTGGTCAGGGCACATGCCCGGGTGGTGGGCTCAATCCCGAGTGGGGCGTGCAGGAGGCAGCTCTCTCATCGTTGACGTTTCTCTCTCTCCCCCTCTCCCTTCCTCTCTGAAATGAATACAAACATGTTAATAAAAATAAAAGATGTCTGTGAGGCAGGAGGAAACACACCAGGTGAGGGGCCCAGCCCTGGCGGAGCACGTACCCTGGCCAGCCCTCTTATGCCTGGACAGAGGAGGGCCTGAGGGCAATGACCCCACCCCCCAGCTCCACCACGGGCAGGCAGGGAGTGTGGGCAGAGTGGGCTCCGAGGAGAGGCTGCCCCACGGGGAGGGACACGGAGACGGGACCGAGCGGCTGCCCATCTGTGGCTGTCGTGGTGGGGGTGGCGCAGGGACACTCCCAGCACCAGGCCTGCCTGTGCAGGTCCCTCCCGTGGGGCAAGGCTCTGCACACAGCCCCGTGCCTCTGCTTGTGCCCACACCTGCCCTCTCCTGAGGAAGGGGCGGGAGGACGTCAGTCCTGGGCCCTGCGTGGCTCGTGGTTCTCCTTCCACGCCGTGGCCTCCCCAGCCCGGCCTTCCCTCCCTTTGCCGTCACCCTGTCCGGTCCCCACCCTCTGCTCAGACCAGCAGAAACCCCCTCTCTGACCTCAGGGAGCCCTCCCCTCGAGGCTCTGACCCAGGCCTCCTGCCTCCTGCGGCGATGTCCAGAGTGGGATCCGTGGAACCCTGCCCGCCAGGTACACCTGATGAAAAGGCTCATGTGGAACCGCTGCGAACACTGGCCCCGGCCGCACGGCCCAGGAGCGCGTTAAAGGCTCTGACAAGTCCTGCAGGCACACGGCACCTTTATGCTGTCCACCTGGCGTCTCCCTAACTGGTGACCACAGCACGGCTTCCCCACAGCCTTTACGCCCAGCGCAGCCACGGCCCACGCCCTCAGCGTGTTCTTGGGGAAAAGGGGGCCTTATGCTGCCCGGGAGCTGTTCACAGGCGTTTCTCTTCCCTGGACGCCCCTCTGCGTTCCGAGGAGAAGCCGCTCAGAACCCCAGCTTTCTCTCCACAAGGGGCCCAGCTGCCAGTGGGATCGGCTGTCCAGGGGAGGGGGGCGGTTAACTGGGAGCTGCAGAGCAGGCGGGAGAGGGGCGAGAGGAGCCAGACGCCTGGCCGGGCGGCCCCAGCTGGCTCTTGGCCGTACCCACCCCCCTCTCCGCTTGGGGGCTGTGGCAGGGCTCCTCCCCACAGCCAGGCCCGAGCTGGGTTAGGAGCCCTGAGTCTCCTAATGAGTTCCACATGCAGCGGATGCCTCGAGAGGAAGTGGGAAGGGGCTGGGAGGGGAGAGGGGCCTGGGCCGGGATTGGAAACATGTGCTTCGGAGGAGGAAGAGGACGACGAAGGGAAAGGGCAGAGGAGGCAAGAGCCTGGAAGACTTTATCCCTAGAACTCCGCCCCCCTAACCCCCCACCAGTCTCCCAGGTCCCTGCAGAAGGCCCCCGTGGCCTCCTGGTGTGGGGAGACCCAGGCCTCTCCTTCAGGCAGAGCCCCCATCCCTGGCTCCTGCGGGGTTCTGGGCCATTAGGGGCAGGACTATAGGAGGCGGGGATGAGGGTGGGGGTGGGGAGCTGGGGGCGTGGCACGAGGAGGGCCCTACACAGCCAGCCAGCCAGCAGCCACGGCTCATTCACATCCACGGGCTGACTCCCCCCAAACTCCCCTTACCAGCCCTCAGGGCTTACAAGGGAGGCCACTGCCTGCCGCCCCACCAGCTGGCGGGCAGGAGGTCTGGCTTGCGGGTTGGTGGCCCATCCTCCCTGTCCAGGGGGGCTGCGCCTGGGCACCCAGATTGGCCTGGCACCTAAAGCCCCCCCAGGGAAAGGCTGTGGGCGCTGGGCTGGGGTGTGGGGTGGGTGCTCAGTGGCGGTTAGGGAGTGAAGCCTGAAGGACTCGGGTACAACGCGCCCCCCTCGCAGGAGCCCAGCTTTCTGGCCACATGACCTCTCTGAGCCTGGAATGGGCCTTGCAGCCGGCAGGACTGATGCTGGGCCCCGCCTTCAGGTACCTCAGCCCCTCCCAGGCCGCGGTCGGAGCCCAGCAGGCACGAAGCCTGAGCGTAGAACTTTGTGCAAACTGAGCAAATCTCCCGGCACCCGTGTGATGGAGCAGGAGGCCGAAGCAGGAACTGGTGGTCAGAGCATTCCCGGCAGTGGGAATGGCAGGGGCAGAGGCCCCGGGGTTGGAATTGGCCTGGTGTGGCCGGAGGGACATGAGGGGGGTGACCAGTGGCAGGAGAGGGCGTGGGGACCCAGCAGGTGCCATTTTTGTCGAATGGGCCCCGGGGCGGGCTGAGGAGGCCGACCTCAGAATGAGCCATTTCTACGACCACCTCGTGAAGTCTGTTTAATGTTCAGATTTGTTTGCCCTGTGAACAGAGGGAGAAAACAAAGCCACCACAGGCTGGCGTGCTTGTTTCTGGACCCACTGAGTCAGGGTCCGCACGGGCATCAGTCCGAGTCAGAGACCCAGGCTCACCCGCCAGGAGTCCCGCCCAGGCCGAGGCAGAACAGCGGGCACGGGGTAGAGGACATGGCCCCGAAGGCGAGGGAGCAGGTGGCTTGGGCCATGCCTCGGAAAGCTGGGCCTCAGGACTCAGCTCCGAAGCAGCAAACACTTCCCAGGGCTCCTGCACCGGACCGGACGCGGACCCTCATGCCTGCACTGCGCCGCCGACGGGCATCATGGCTAGGCGGGGCCGCCAGGGCGGGCAGAGGCAATACCCCTGGGCTTGGGGCAGACCTGATTCCTGCCGAGTTGAACCCCGTTTATTTACCTGAGTCCCACAGTACAAACCCGCCCGCCACCCCGAATCAACGAGCTCCTGATTGCACCCCCGATCACGGTGTCACTCTCTGCATGATTAGCTGCTGGTTCTCCAGACACTGCTTCAGCTTGTCCTCCGTCAGCGTCAGCCGCTGCTCCAGGATGCACACCGTCTGCAACACAACAGGGCAGGCTCAGAGGGCGCGCCGGCTGCCCAAGGCCAGCTGTGAGCACTTCCCACCCAGGGGCTGCCCGCATCTCTGGCGGCTGCTCGGACAGCTCCTGCCCTCCCACCCACCCTCCCGGCTCCGGATGGCTGTGCTCTGATGTCGTGGGCCAGGCAAGACCCTGCGAGGGAGAGGAGGGGGCGGGTCCCACAGCCCCACCAGACAACCCAGGTCAGGAGCCCCTGGTCCTGGTGGCCTGGCGTTTAGGCTGGAGTCTGGGGCAGAGCCACCTCCTCACGAACCACCGGACACCAGCAACCACCTTCATCCATCCAAAGGTGAGGGCGCGGCGCCCACGAACGAAGGCCCCGCACCTCAGGCCGGGCCCCCTGGGGAGGACTCTTCTCCGAGCCCGTTTCTCCTCGGTGGCGGAGGGTGGCGGAGCTCACAGCAGCCCTGGAGCCTGAGGGGGCAGCACGCGGCCAGCTTGTTGGCGTGGCCCACAACGCCTGTCACCACGACGGCTTCCGAGGCTGAGCCCGTGCTCCCAGCACGATGGCTGGCCTCCAACGCCCGCAGCTGCTGGGGCTGCACGTCCTTCGTGGGCCAATCTTGCAGACGTGGCCCGGCTGGCGTGGCTCAGTGGTTGAGCATCAACCCACGAACCAGGAGGTCACCCATTTAACTCCCGGTCAGGGCACAGGGCCAGGTTGCAGGCTCCATCCCCGAGGGGGAGTGACGGGGGGAGGGCGTGCAGGAGGCAACAGATGCATGTTTGTATGTATCTTTCCCTTCCCCTCTCTAGAAATTAAAAAATAAGACTCATGGACCCGCTCTGGCTCAGGACAGTGGGTCTGGGCGCCGGTGTGCTCCCCGGAGGGGCTGGCCCACGCCCTCAGTCCTCTCCCTCTGGCCTGCCCCACCTGACACCGCACCCCAGCACTGCTCAGCCGACCCAGGCCGGCCCTGACATCTGCGCCCCCACTAAGGGAGCCTGAGCGTGCCGGCCCGTCTGCTGTGGGCAGCATCGAAACGGGTCCGATAATAACAACCTTCTATGAATGTTCCCCATTTGGCTGGGGCTTTCCCCAGAGGTTTCGCCACCTTCCCCGAGGCTCCGAGAGGCACTGGCCTCGATCCAGTCCCTTCGCTTAACGCTTCGAAGCACGAGGCCTCTGGCTGTCCCACTCCGGCTGCTGTAACCCCTCCAGTGCCCGTACTCCCCCCCCCACAGGGGCCTGCACCCCCGCCCCCCCGCCCCCGCAGGGGCCCGAGAAGTGCTGCCGGGGGGCTGAGCAGGCCCAGCCCGAGAGGCAGAGCTGGCTGGGCTGCCACTCCTCCGGCGGGAGGGTCTGCATCTCGGAAAAGGTGGTGGAAACAGCCCCTGGCTGGTCCAGACCAACCAGCATTCCTGAAGTTTCCACTGGCTGCTGAGACACTCAGTGAGCCAAGCTTCAAACTCACTCTGCATCCAGACTTTTCCGCAGCCCGGACTCCGGGCCCCGGTGGGGAGACTCCGGGCCCCGGCAGGGGGACTCCGGGCCCCGGCGGGGGGTCAGCCTGCCGTTCCTTCCCTGGCCCTCCCTGTAATGTTCACAGGGACCCCTTTCCAAACGCGGAGGCAGAGGGTGCTGAGGGGACCCAAACCGAGATCACGAGCCAGGGGTGTCCAGCATGGCCGCCCAGGGGAATCCTGGGAGAAGCTGCCAACCCCCCGCCCGCCCAGGGGCCTGTCCTGTCCTCTCTGGGCGGCATTACCGGGCCGGCGCGCCTCCCTCACGGCTCAGGTGTGTAGGACGCCTCTCTGACACCTGAAGGGCCGAGTGCAGCACAAAAATAACTGTTTATTTTTAGTCCCAAAGAGCCACGGTGAGACCAAAGGAGCTGCCCCACACCGGTCCTCGGCAGCCGTCAGCTCTGGCCCCGAGCCTCCCGCTCTCCTCTCTGGGCACGGGCTTTCCAGAATCTGCCCAGGACAGGCTCAGGGTCCTGGGGCTCTGGGACCCAGAACTGGGGGCCCCGCTCCCACAGTCCCCCATACCCGCCAATGGGCCAAATCAGCCAATTCGGACGCCCCGTGAGGGCCAGGGCTGGTGTGCTGGCCCCCAAGTGGCCGAGGGTGAGCCTCCACTCCCGGCGTGGGTGCAGGGCTGAGCTGTGAGGGGGCGGGGGCGTGGCCAGGATTCTCCCCGGGCTCGGGGTGCAGGCGGAGCTTGCCCTGCGGAGGCAGTCAGGTGTGTCCCGAGGAGGACCCGGTAGGAAGAGGGAGCGGCCCAGGCCCTTCATGCCGCCCAGTCCCTGACCCTGTCCAGCCAAGTGGGCGCTCCCGGGCTGGGCCTGTTTCCTCTGGAGGCGGGTCTGTCCTCACTCTGGCAGCTCGTTCTCAGTTCTCACTTCCACTTTCTTTCAGGCCTCTTTCTCACCCCCTTCGCACATGTGGCTGTTTGGGTGCAGGGTGTCAGTCTGGCCCAGGGGGACTGAGCTCCAAGGAGAGCTGGGCCCCTGCAGGATCTCCTGCTCTGGGCTGACGCCTGGCTGGCAGCCCTGGAAGGAGAGCTTCGGCCGTGACGGGGCTTGGAGGCCAGTGGTCACAAGATCTCATTAAGTTTCTGAGATACCAAGCTTTTAAAATGCTTTTAAAATAAAAATCAAATGGTAAGTTAAAAAAAAGAAAAAAAAGACACTCCAAGATGAGTCGAGGGAAATGCATTGCAAATAAAATATAGCAGGTGCAAAGGCCCTGGGGCAGAGGAGAACATGACAGCCTTACAAATGCCAGGAGACCGGATGGGTGAAGAGGGAAGAGAATGCAGTGGCCACAGGAAGGGGGAAGAGGGCTCTAGGGCTCTCAGCCAAAAAGAAACAGGAAAGGGGAAGCCTCTATGTCAGAGCAGGCAGAGCCAGGAGGAGGGTGTCCTGCAGGCCGGAGTGAGCTCTGGGGAAGGGGCTGGGCCTGGGCCTGCCCGGGCTGCCCGGCCCCACTATCAGCAGTGAGCCAGGGGAGGAACAGGCCCCTCCATGCTGACCAAGGGCGCGTCCTCCCTCCAAGCCAGGTCCTTCCAGCAGCTGCTCCTCCTCCCACGGCCACGGCCCCCACCTCCTGCGTGGCCCACGAGCTGATGTCGTGGGAAAACTGGAGCCGTCGCTTCCACAAAGCCCGAGGGGCCAGGGGCCACCCACCGGCCCCTTGACGTCACCCACTCCCACACGCCTCTCAGGTGCTGCCACGTGCAGCAGACAAGACTGGCTCCCAGGCCCCCAGGCTGGCAAGGCCACAGGCAGAGCTCTTCCCCAGGACGGACACGTTTTGGAGGAAGGAGGAAGGAATGATGGTCAGCCAGCCACTCTGTCCCGTCTCTCAGACCTCTGGCCAAGGTCTTACAGATGCTTCTGCGGGCACAGCCTCGCTCTCGGCTCCCACTGACCTCTAGGCCTGCCATCTTAGACTTCTCCACGCCCACATCCTGCTCCAAGCAGGGCCCTTAGGTTGGCACAGGTTCTGTGGACAAAGTTCCCGCCTGGCCTCCTTGACATGGACACAGGTGGACAGGGCGGCTGGCCCAGATGCCGATGGAGGCCCAGGGCCGCCCTCCGTCACTGCCCCCCTCAAGCACCTGCGGGGCTGGGGCAGTGTGAGGGGACTGAGACTGCCTGGAAGGCGCCAGGGCCGCGTGTGGGCTGCACATGGCTCCGCACCTCTCACCCTCACGAGGGCCATGGCTGAGCTGGGGGAGGGGAGCTCTGGGCCCCGATGGGGCGTGATGAGGCCGGAACACACCAGCCTGTGGTCGGCCCGGGAGGCCTGGGATCATCGGGGCACACGGTGGTCTGGCTGCTTCTGTGACGGAAAGTTCCCTTTAATCATTCCCAGGCTGCGGGTGATTGTGCTCCTCCGAGCCTCCAATGCAGGAGCCAGATTACTGGGGACAGAGGGTCCCCGTGTCCTGGGTCTCAAGGAGAGGGCAGTCACCGGCACTGGTGCCAGGCCAGAGAGGCACCAGGGCCAGCCACTGGCTCAACGCCCGCTGACTGTGCCTCCCAGAATGCCGAGCCCCCTTGGTTTCAGCGCTCAAAGGGGAAATGTGGAATCAATCTCCCTCAGCACGGTTCACTTCACTAGGACCCCAAAGATCGAAAACAGATGCAATAGAAGGGGCTCTCTGCCGGGGGTCCAGTGAGCCACCAAAGCAAAGGCTGCTGGGCCAGCGCCGCCGCTCCTGCGGCTCCAGCTCTCGCTCACTGCGTGTCTGTGCGTGTGTGCGCATGTCTGTGCGTGTCTGTGCGTGTGTGTGCGTGTCTGTACGTGTGTGCGCGTGTGCGCAGAGAGGGCGGGTCGCTGCCTTTCAGCCCAGCCGCCCAGACCACGGTCTCAGCCCGGGGCAAAGGCCAGCGCGTGGGCAGCTTCCTGAGCAGCCTGAGGGCAGCAGCAACTCCCCCGTCACTGGCCTCCTCTCCCAGCCCAGCTCCTGCAGGATAGGTGCACGCTGAGTGCCGAGCGCCCGAGCCCTGGGGCCTTCCCACCAGCGCGGAGCGAGACGCCTCGCCTGAGCAGCCCATCCAACAGGGACCGGCCAGGACCACGGGGCAGGGTCACCGTGTCTCGAAGCTAAGGCGCCATCCTCGCCAACTCCCCAGCGGGCTCCTCAGTGACCACCCTTCCCAATGCCAACAGGAACGACCTTCCACGCGCACCCCAAACAGCCACGGGAAGCGTTCTCAGCGTTTTACTCCTCTGGCTCCAAGGGAGCTGTTTTTAACCGTCTTCTCAGACTTCAAGGCTGAGGTCTACCCTCCAAAGTCCTCATGGGAGTCCACCTCCCGGCCCCTCCCGGCCCCTCCCCTCCCCTCCCCTCCCCTCCCCTCCCCTCCGATGCCCGAGTCTCAGGCCTGCTCGCCTCCCGCACGGGCCTTCTCAGGAGCACAGATGTCTGACGATGAGCCGCAGGCCCGCCCACCCCTGTCTGTCACTGATGTCAGCCTTTCCCTCCGTGGGTCCAGGGGAGCAGCCCCAGCTGGGACACGGGACACGCTGGAGGCCGTGTAACACAGGGGCTTCCTCCCTCGTTCCAGGCCAGGGAGGGAGGCTGTGGCCCTGTGTCCCGCCCACACCCTCACTCCACTGGAGCTGAACGAGAGGGGGCTCTGCACCAAAGCCAAGGACCTTTAAAGCTTACCTGTCCGCTCCACCCTTGCTCCCCGCACCGGCCACGTGGGCTTGGCTCGGGGCCTGGACATGCTCAGGGCCCCAGGCTGCAGGCGAGCTGCTCGCTCGGCCAGGACGCTGCCCCCCAGGATGAGATGCCCACTGCCCCCGCATTGCCGGCCGGGGGGGGTCCTTTATAGAAGCTACTGCCCTGCAGGCTGGGAGCTGCGGACCCACGCACGCTCATGGGTGGGCCCATGTCTGTCCTGCGATGAGGGTGGTCAGTGCCATAGCCCCAGCCAGGCACAGGCCAGCACCTCCCACAGGCTGCCCTCCTTCAGAGCTCACCACGGACACGGGAGGCCGAGTCACGCCCACGCCCCTCACACACCAGGGGCTCCGAGGACAGGGGAGGGCCAGCCGAACCAGAGCCGATGTGGCCCCTGGCCCGTGGCTACCTGGGTGAGGACGTCCAGCTGGCCCACGATGTGCTCCAGCGCGCTGGTCAGCGCCTGCGGCGTGCTGGCAGGCTCCCTCGGCGGCGGCACGCTCTGCGCCGGCTCCTGGCTCCTGGCTCTGCCCGGCAGGTGGAAGTCCACGTCTGGCTGAAGACAAGGACAGGAGGGCTCAGTCCGGCTGAGTGCGGAGGACACTGAGCGAGGATCGCCCTGCGAAGGGCTGGGACACCACGGCAAGTGGAGGAAGCGAGTCCACTCGTTCAGAAGGAACGGCCACAGGAGGGACCCACCACGGGCGGCTCCACAGCCTCCCCTTGGCACAGCCTGGGGGGAGCAGGAGGCCCCTTGACAGGGCTGGGTTTCCGCCAAGATCCTTCTAACCCCGAATGTAGAAGACACTTCCCCCAGCCCCAGCACCACTGCGGCGAGTGGCTTCCGGAGACTGAGGCCGGTCCCCACGGGGCCCCAGCCACCGCCCCGCGGACACAGCGGTCGGTACCCGTTCGGTCTTGGAACCTGCAATCCCTCTTGGACTCGCCCCTGTGGGAGGGCCGTGCTTCCATGGCCCAGCTGCCCTGGGTCTGACACTCTGGGTCACTGCCCCCCAATGCCTGCCGGGCACAGGGCTGAGCACAGCCAGGCTCCCCACAAACACACTTCAGACAGCCAAGCACCCCCCAGCGGCATTCCTGTGCAATGACCCCTCCCAGGCAAAGGGCCCGCAGCCCCGCCTGGCCATGACCCCATGACACCACCTGCTGCCGCTCTGCGCCCAGCGTGCCAATCGCTCTTCGGCGCCAGCACAGTGGGAAGGCCCAGGCTGCAGACCCGGGGGCGACCCATGAGGTCCACACGGGCTGGGGGTGCAGGTTCCCAGGCAGAGTCAGCGCCACACCTTAGAGCTTTGGTTCCCAGTCGTCAGGGGAGCCGGCGTCCGGGCAGCGCGTCCCAGCAGCGGCTGTCCAGTCTGTGGACATCAGGCCGCGGCCACTAGGGGGGCACACACCTGGCCAGCAGCCAGGAGCGACTGGAGTTCCCCCGGGGAGGCCAGGAGCTGACCCGACAGCACCCCCTCTGGTGGGTGGGCGGTAACTAACACCTGCCCCAGGCTCTTCTCTCAACCCCTCACCCCGGGCCCTGCCCGCAGGCCGCTCCGGAAACAAGCTCTGCAGCTGGCACGGGTCCTCAGCCCGAGATGTGGGCTCTCACTGGTGCCTCCTCCTTCAGCGACCGGCAGGGAGAGCTGGCCACTGCCCTCGCAGAACATCAAAGCACTCACTCTCCCAGCGCGGCAGGAAGACGGACACACACACACGCACGCACACACACATGCACGCACACACACACACAACGGCGTCTTTCCACCTCAGTCCAAGTGAGGGTGCAGAGGCTGGAGGCCAGCTGTTCCCATCGGCACCCCAGCCCCTGGCCTGACCGTCGCCCTCATGGAAGATAAGGGCGCTTGTCTGGCCGCCTCCCTGCTCGCTCCTGGGCGCTGGCGAGGCAGCAGGCACAGGGCACTCACTGGGCGCGCCCTCACCTCCACCTTCGGTGGAAAACAGCACGGCTCTCTTCTCAGTCCACGCTCACACACGCTGCTGGATCCCCACACGGGCCGTGGGCTGGACGCACGACAGCCTTGTCTGCCCTGTAATTAGGGTTCCGGCCTGGAGTCTAAACATAGCCCTGAACTCAAGAGGAATTCTGGTCCTTAAAACCTTTAACTTTTCAGCCGAAACTGGCTTGGCTCAATGGATAGAGCGTCGGCTTGGGGACTGAAAGGTCCCGGGTTCGATTCCGGTCAAGGGCATGTACCTTGGTTTCGGGCATATCCCCAGTAGGGGGTGTGCAAGAGGCAGCTGATCAATAACTCTCTCTCATTGATATTTCTACTCTATCTCTCTCCCTTCCTCTCTATACAAAATAAATAAAATATATTTTAAAAAAAACAAAAACCTTTAACTTTTCAAAAAACAAAACAAACAAACAAAAAACTTCAACTTGCTTGGCGACCTTGCCCACACCCCCCGGAACCCGCCTGCTGGCTGTGAGTGCAGATGGCAGCGCTTCCCGTTGACCACCCTCTGCTCGGTGAGGGCGGCCCTTGCCCAGCGCCATTACACAGACACACACACACACACACACACACACACACACGACCGAGGGCACTCCCGCTGGCGCTAAGCACCTTGGTCCCACAGGGAGACTGGGCCGCCAACCCAGGAGCTCAGGCTTCTGATCAAGCCCAGGTGTTGATTGCAAGATTTTTTTTAAAAAAATTAGACTGCTTTAAACTAATGTTAGGCTTAGAAAAAAGTTGCAAAAAGTGGTAAAGAATTGTCATCTATTCTCCTCCCAGGTCCCCCCAGTATTTTTTTAAAATATATTTTTATCGATTTCAGAGAGGGAGGAGAGAGAAATCAATGATGAGAGAGAATCATCAATTGGCTGCCTCCTGCACAGAACCAGGAATCGAACGTGACCTGGTTCATAGGCTGACGCTCAGTCCCTGAGCCTCGCCAGCCGGGCAGGTCTCCCAGTATTAACATCTCACATAACCATCAGGACAAAGGTCACCCCAGGAAATCAACTGGGTCAATGGCATCAGTCAAATCAAGGGCCCCACTGGACGCCCCAGCTTTCCTGCCAACGTCCTTGGATCCGCTGGCCCAGAAGCCGCCAGGCCCTCAGGCTGTCAGTGGCTTCGCCGTGGCCTGCTGCGATCTGTCCTTTCCTCCGGGACCTTTCCTCCGTGACCTTGGCGCTGTGGGAGAGTCCTGACCCGTTCTATGGCCTGATGACCCTTCGTTCGGGTCTGGTGTGTTCTCACAAGCGGGGTGAGGTCATGTGTGGTTGACAGGAACACCACAGAGGCGGCTCGTGCGAACAGGACCCGTCTGCGTGGTGCTGACCTGACAGTGGCGCTGACCTCTGCGGATGTCCCCACGCCAGGTGGCCGCCCGTGTGGTTCATCTCGGGGGCTCTGGCTCTGGGCGGGAACGTGCGGCTGCCCCGCAGAGGCGGCGTCTCGCGAAGAGGAGCGGCAGAGCGACCTCTGGGAGACGCCGAACAGCGGCGTTTATTTATATCCCGTTGCAGACAGCTCAGGGCACTGCTGCAGTGAGTCTCTGAAAGCCGGAACAAAGGCTGGCTATTTTAAACTCTCCTGCACTTAGCTCAATGGAGAGATGAGAGGCACCGGTCGCGCCGGGCATTGCTCCCAGGCCTGGCAATTCCTATTTCGTGCAGCATCTCAGGACGACAAAGCCTGCCAAGACAGATAACCCGCTGGCCTGCCTCCCCTGCAGAGGCGTGGGCTGCGGGCTGCAGAGGAGCCAGAGCCTAGCGCCCCCCTCCCCGCTGCCCGAGGGCATCCCCGGGTCTCACAGCGCCCTGTCCTAGAAAATGCAGCAGCATGGGGCTGGGTGAACTCAGGCTACATCGCCTCTCATCCCCCTGCAGGCAGCAAAGAGGAACAGCGCTCCAGCGGATGCTGCCCCGTCTCTCCCGCCCCCACCCCAGCCAGGCAGCTGGCAGGAGCTGGCCACCTGCGGGCACACCTTCGCTAGAACAAGGGCCCCTGGGCTCAGTCACCACGGTCCCAGAAGACAGAGGGGGCCCCCACAGCGCACCTCTGGCCACCAGGACCTGTGTGTGTGTGTGTGTGGGGGGGGTGTTTCTCGGTCTCCGCCGTCCTATCAGACACACACCATGTGGGAGACGTGAACGTGGACGAGGCACTGGCCTCAGGAATTGGTAATTTTGTTGGCGGAGACAGAGCACTGCAGCTCTACAACGAGGAATGCCTTTCCTCGGGGAAAGATACATCTGGGACCAAACGCACACCCTCCGGCTCCCCTCTAACGGGAGGGGACGGAACGCGTGGAGCGCTGCAGCCGGAGCTGGGGCCACGGGGTTCCGAACGCTGCTCTCTCCCCTGTGCTAGCTCAGAACCTATCATTATTGTTTTAATAATAATAAAGAAGGCTCCCGGAATGGTGCACAACTGAGGCCACACAGTGGGACCCCCAAGAGGAAGCTGAGGCACAGGAGGCAGACCTGCCGCACCCACAGGAGTTCAGAGCGGCCCAGGCCCTGCCTCGGGCACCTGGCGTCCAGTGAGCCCGCAGCCACGTCTGCACCTCCACAGACACTCAAAGAAAAGTCTCCATGGAAACTGTCTATTCTGACGTCCCCATGGTAACCAACGGGAACATAAACACGAGAATTACCAACACCCTGCACCACATGGGCCAGGCTGCCATCCAATCTGGAAGACAGACGCTGCAAAGGCTTATCCCCTCTGACAACAAACAGGACGGAAACTTCTCGTCCAGAAACGCAGATCCCAGTCGCTGCTCAGACCACCCCACGCCATGCCACCCCCCCAAAACCAGGCAAGACAGTCCCTCCATTTAGTCAGGGATCCTCAAAATGCCAAAGGACAGTTGGCAAAGCCGCCTCTAGCCTCACGCTCCCCCACACTGCCCACGGGCACGTGTCCCTGAACTGACGGGCTGAGCATCCTGCTCCAGACACGTGCTGGGCCCACGGAGAGCGAGCCCCGGCCCTGACAGAGGGAGGCTTCTGAGTAACTGCCTCCAGAGGGGCTGCCCCGCGAGCAGACTGCTGAGACACAGGCAGGCGATGTGCGGAGCTGGGCCCTGGGCCCGTGACACCAACACTCTCCCCAACGCCCTCGAACGTGGCTTCCTCCGACGCACCCGCTGCCGAGAGCCCTGAACCACCTGCGAAGCCCAGAGACCAGGAATTGGAGGAAGGAGGGCTCCCCTCCAAGACGTGTGAATCGGGATTCATTCCCACTCCCAACACCCACCGCCCTCACCTGCCAGGCGCTCCCTCAAACCCACTTCTCTCCCTGGAAAGCAAGCGCCAGCCAGAAGCCTCCCCTGTCACATGGGGCCCACGTCTGCCACGCTCCCTGAGGAAGCAGATCTATGCTTCCCCCGCCCCAATGCCGGCTCCTAGGGACCCCAGAGCCTTGGCACCTGCCCCGAGGCTCCGCCCTGAGCCCAGGTCCTGAGTCCCAGCCCCGAGACGTCCAGGGGCGGGAGACGTCCAGGGGTTACCACCCCCTCGAGGGCTGGCCCTGGGCGGGAGGCAGAGGCCTGGACCTCCCCTTGGGTTTGAGCACACAATCGCCCTGACAGGAGGTAGGGGTCATCCAGCTCTCAGTGGACAGAGGAAGGAAAAGGAACACTGTAAAAATAGCTAGCACTTGCTGAGCACTCGCCAGGTGCCAGGCCCGGGGCCAATGCCACTGGCAGTGCCACTGGGTGGGATGTCAGCAGGGAGCCTGGCTCCCACGTGTGGTGAGGAGAAAGGGCCTCGGCCCTAGAGGGTGAGGACAACCCCAAGAACTAAGTGGGTGTTCGGTTTTACCGAGTTACCCAGAATTCTCCACTCCCCCTCCCACAGCCTTCCTTCCCGATTGCATAACAGCTCCAAGTGTGGAGGGAGGCGAGAACACATCAGAGCAGATGAGTCTTTGCTCCTCGGAGTGACTTTAAAACGCTTCCGTGGCTGAGGCAGCATCAGGCCTGTGGCAGCTGGGACTGGAGGGGCAGGTGCCAAGTCCAAGGTCAGCCAGGACACCGTGGTCCTCAGCCTCAGGGGCAGGCCCGAAGCACAGACAGCGGAGGGGGCGCAGGCAAGGCCCGGCTGCAGATGCTCGCGGGCTCGAACCCTCCCACCTCACTCCAGCCTCCAGCTTCCTGCCCACCCTCAGCCCTTCCGCTGCAGCCCCCGGCAGAGACAGCTCCCCAACCACAGCAAAACCCCTCACCACAACTCGGCCAGAGGAGAGAGAAGGGGTCCCGTTGTTCACGCTCTGAAGGCTGGGGAATGGCTTTGCTTTTCACGTGCAAAGCGCCTAAGAATAAGCTGTGAGTCCCCCCGAGGCTGGAAACAGCTGCGCAGCGAACAGGCCTGTTCCCAGCGGCTCGGGGCGGCCTTCGTTCCAGCAGGAGCTGACCGCCTCAGAGCCGGTCCGGGGCGGGGGTCAGGCAGGGGGCTGCCCGTCCTGTCCGCCCCCGGCTTTTAACTGCCACTCGAACAAGCCCACCGCCAGGAATTGAAGACCCAGCCCCTGGCCCGATGGGCTTCCTAGTCCTCAATGCCCGGGCGTGACTCTGGCTTCAGGGCCAAGGCCCTGGAGTGCGTATGTGGAGCCGGGGGGGGGGGGGGGGGTGTGTGTCAGACCCCAGAGCACACATGCTTCCCTCCATTTGAGCTCCCATGGAGACGCCCACCCTGCCCTGTCCTGCTGGCTCCCGCCCACAGGCCTCTTCCCAGGTGACCCGAAGCCACAGTTCTGGGAAGCAAGGGTGCCCACCCCATCGCTGAGCCGGGACGGAAGGACGAGGCCGCTTGTCCAAGTCCCTCTCCTGACAACTCCAAGAAGAGGGTGTGGGTCCTCCCCCTGGTGCTACCAGCCTTCCCGAGAGACAGGGGGCGCCCTCCCCTGGCATGGGGAGGGCAGGAGCCTGGGGAAGAGGGGGTCCCTGTAGCCAAACGCTGGATGGCCCAGGCTTCCTGGTTCTATCCTGGGCAGCCTGGGCTCGCTGGGGCCTTGGACAAGCCACTTCCTGTTGTCAGGCCAGCTTCCGGGCTGGGAGAGGCCACCTGCCTCCGGGGCCAGAGGGAGTCCCGGCCTGCGGCCCCGAGACCCTCCGGCTCGCAGCCTCGGCTTCAGTGTGGGTGTCAGCAAAGCTGAGTGCACCCTTACTCAGTCACCCATTCCCCCAATTGTCACTGACAGTTTTAACTAGAACACGAATGCCCTCTTACCACCGCGGTGCTGAGATGGCTTGTAGCTGAGGCGCTTCCTTTCTGTGGTTTAACAGAAGGAAGTGAGAACCACAGCCAGCTGAGGCTGCAGCCTGCGCCCTCCAGGAACGGGGCCTGGCCTGACAGGCCCCTCGTGCCTCGGGCCTCACTCCGAAGGAGTAGGTGCCATGGCAACACCCTGCCCAGTGGGCCACCGGGCCCAGACCCCAGCAGCCCGCCTGCTCTGCGACCCTCACCCCAAATCTGAAACAAAGCAACACCAGAGGGCTGGAGAGTATTCACTAATGACAAGGTCTTACTAGTCCCACCGTCTCCGAGCCCAATGCACTTCCCCGTGACCCGAAATGCTGGGCTTACACCCGCCCGCAGCCACTTACCAGGTTCCGGGAGGAGCTGGCCAGCGCGGCCCGAGGCCTCTGCCCTTTGGGGACGTCTCCGTCATCCACATCGAAGTTGCTCTTCCAGACCATCACCTTCGAGACAAGCAAACAGAATTAGGGGAGACGTCCTCACCACTCCTTCATGGAGAAGGTGGGCCCACAGCACCCCAACAGCTCTGGGCCCGAGGCAAAACAGTGGCCCCACCTGACAGACACCCCAACTCAACGCTGAGACCTGCCCCACCTCCACCACTGGCCCCAGCATGTGCTGGTGCACTGCCTGGGCTGTGCGGCCGCTGCACGCCACCTGCTCAGAGGCCCTCTGGCCTGCTAATTGTCACCAGGCCCCGACTTCCTCCAGAGCACGGGTCACTGCCTTATCTGCCCCTTTTCCTCACCTATCACGTCTCCCCACTAAAACAGGGGTTCCAAGAGCGGTGGCCTTGCCTGCGGCCATGAGAAGTGGTGGATATGTGGGCTCCATCCCAGACCACAGGAGTGAAGATCCCGGTTCCACCCACCTCTAGGCAAGGGACTCAACCTCTCTGTGCCTCAGTTTCCTCATTGGTGAAAGGGGCACAATCCTAGTTCCCCCCTCACAGGGCTGCAGGAAGGCTCACAGCTCGGCACAGACATTGGCACCAGGAAGAAGTGGGGGCTCCAGGACACCCCGGTTCTGCTGAAACTGTTTCCTCACCACAGGGTGGGATGAGAGGGCTGCCCACGTGAGGCAGGGCTCCGCCCACGGCCTGCACCCCCGGCTCGCAGTAAGCCCCCTCCAGCCACCTCATTCACACACGCTCAGGAGGAAGAAGTGGTTAGAGCTTTGGTCTAGCTCCTCCCTGGCAGCAGCTAGGTCCCAGGCTGGCGTGAGCAGTGAATGTTCTGAGACCCTGCCCTGGGGGTCGGCACCTGCTCTGGGGAGGCCAGGGCCCAGGGTCTGAGCACCTGCCCCAGCTCCTGCCTCTGTGGCCACTGAAAGCCATGAGGAACGCTGGCCCCACCTCCCCGAGCCCTTCAGCCCGGCCCCGCCGGTCAGCACCCCGCTGGTCAGCACCTCCTCAGCCGGGCCATCGGTCAGCACCCCCTCAGCCGGCCCATCAGTCAGCACCCCCTCAGCCGGCCCATTGGTCAGCACCCCACTGGTCAGCACCCCCTCAGCCGGCCCATCGGTCAGCACCCCCTCAGCCCGGCCCATCGGTCAGCACCCCCTCAGCCGGCCCATTGGTCAGCACCCCCTCAGCCCAGCCCATCGGTCAGCACCCCCTCAGCCGGCCCCATTGGTCAGCACCCCACTGGTCAGCACCCCCTCAGCCGGCCCATCGGTCAGCACCCCCTCAGCCGGCCCATCAGTCAGCACCCCCTCAGCCGGCCCATCAGTCAGCACTCCTCGGTCAGCACCGGGGAGATCCAGGCCCTCCTTACACACCTGCTCGTCGGAGCCGCCTGAAGCGAAGTACTGCCCCGTCCTGGAGAAGGCGACAGTGGTGGCCGGACCCTGCGGACAAGCGAGAAAGCACGCAAAGGTCACCCTGGACTCCGGAGACAGCAAGAAACTGGAGCTGAGCGGCCGCAGCCACGGACAGAACGCTGAGGGCCTCATTGGGCCTCGGTCCCCAGCCCGGGCATGAGCGCCATCCTGAGCCCTCTGCCAGGACGAAGGCAGGTCCGGGGCTGGAATGAGCAGGACAGCCCACCCTGGCAGCCACGCTGGGCTGGCACCCTGTCCCCACTTCCGAGGAGGCCAGCAGCCCGAGGCAGTGACCGATCCTGGCCCGGGCAGCGTCTGCTGAGCTGCTGTGTGTCCCGGAGGTGGCGGAGCTGTTGCCCGGGCATGCCGAGGCTCTCTGCTGTCCATGGCCAGGGCACCCGCTGCCAGCCCTCCCCCAGGGGCTGCAGGCAGGGACAGAGGTCAGGCTGACGGCGGGGTGACTCAGGTTGAAACTAATGAGCTGTTCTCCCCCACTTTTTTTAAATCCTTACCTGAGGGTATTTTTTCCATTGATTTTTAGAGAAAGTAGAAGCGAGGGAGGATGGAGAAGAGAGGGAAGGGGAGGGGGAGAGAAAGGAAGAGAAAGGGAGAGAGAGGTGAGAGAGCCACATGGACTGGTTGTCTCCCACACTTGCCCCGACTGACCAGGGCCAGGGACTGAACCTGCAACCCCCACTCCAGTGCACTGCTGCCTCACCTCCACAGGCAGGCCCCTGGTGGCCACTGTCCCCGCCCAGCGAGGCCCCGTATGCACAACCTGCAGTACATTGTGGATCTGAGCCTGGGATTGCACCAAGCTCCCAGCACAGACAGCAGCCCGGGGCGGGGTCCGGGCTCAGCCATGGCTGCCTGCCGCACGGTGGGCCAGCTGGGGCGCGTGGAACCATATGTCAGGGTCCCTGTGCCACTCAGCCACTCCACAGCGACACGACACCAACTGCACAGCCACAAACACCAGATTCACTCCCGCCCACACCCGCCCACCACCAGCTCCCGAATAGCTCTGGGACTCACACCAAATGAGTGCAGCTTGAGATGTTGCAGAAAATACAGAAAAATCAGCCTCTATTTCGGGTGCATTGCCTCCCGCTGCCACAGACACAGGCCTCGCTCGGGCACAGGCTCGGAGGACAGCGTGGGCAGTGGGAACCCTTCCTCTTGGGTTTCCTGCTGCAGCCCTGACCCCCTGTCCGTCCTGGTACAGCAACAGCAGGGACCCCCCTCCTCCTGCTTCTCTGGGGGTCGGGGCAGAGCACAGGGGAGTGCAGAGCTCAGAGGGCACTGCACCCAGCCAGCCCGGAGCCCTCGGATACCTGGCCTGGCCTCCGGGACTCAGGCTCTGGGGGAGAAGAGCCGATGGGCCAGACTACTAGGGGCACAGCAAGCAGACCTGCAGGCCCCGGCAAAGCCCACTCAGGTGTGCAGCCACCCCACATAGTCCAGGGGCTCCCGCACAGCTGCCCCCAAACAGCCACCCCGAGCCCAGGGGCTCCCGCACAGCCGTCCGGAGCCAAGTTCCCACAGATGTGCGGTCTCCCTCCTGCTCAGTTTGAGGCTCCCAGGCAGCAGTGCCTGCAGAGCCTGGAGAAAGGCCGTGGCTCCAGGGCTCCGCTCCAGTGAGACCAAGATATGCCCAGGTGCTGAGGGGACGGGCGGCACTCAACCAGCCCTGGAGCCGGACAACCACGTGCTGATGCCCGTCCTACCCACTGAGCCCCAGTCCCTCCTCAGCTGCGGCGGGCCCGGCACTCCGATGGAGGGCACAGGTCTGACGGGCAAACCGTTCCTGCATTTCACCCACCCCAGGCAGCGAGGGGACCAGACGCTGCCGCCCTATGGCCTCACTCCACGCGCAGCCCTCACCTGGTGCCCGTGGAGCGTGTAGAGCAGCCGGCCCTCCAGCAGGTCCACGATCTTCAGGGTCGAGTCACTGGAGGCCGTGACCAGGTAGTTTCCCGACGGGTGGAAGGAGAGGGCGTTCACGGCGGCGCTGTGCACTGGGGAAGGGCACCGTCAGCATGGCTGGGGGCCCCGTGCCCTGAGGCTGGAGGACGGGCCGGCCGGGTGGCCCTCGCTCAGAGCTCGGGGACCCCACAGGACTTCCCGGGACAGGCATGTCACAGGATGCCCTGCAGGGCTGGTGGGGGAGGGCCGAGAGCTGGCCGGAGCGGGGAGACTGCACTGCCCGACCAGCCCATTTGGTCTCAGAGCAAGCCCAGGGCCCAGCTGGCTGCACAGCTGCGGTAAAACCCCGTGACCGACCTGGGGGAGGCTGAGGCCTAGGGGACAGAGAATGGGGCGCTCTAGCTAAAGCTTCCCGAGAGGCCAGGCCGAGCCCTCAGGGGCCTGGGCAAGACAACAACTAGAATCAACTTGGTGCCAGGAGCCCAGTGTGAGATGGACAGAAGCTGGACTCAGGGGCCCTCACCCTCTTCATGCTAGATTCCCGCCCAGCTGTCCCCTCCCCCCACAGCACTGCTACAACCTCTGCTCCAAACCCATCCCGGCGGGACCCTGCTCCGCTGACGCTCAGCCCCACTCGGACATCGGGCACGGAGAGCCCACCGCCTGCCCCCCAGGCCCACTGCTTCCTGCCACGCAGTTCTTGGCACTGGTCCTCAGGTGCCTCCCATTCCTCTCCGGGGACGGCGGCCCCAGCGCTGCAGCCAGCCTGCATCTTTAGAACTGGGCCATAGCTTGGCATCCAAGGCTTTACCCAACGGATGCCCACTGCTGCACCACCTCCAGCAGACCAGGCTCCCGACCCTTCAGGTGGGCCGGCCTCCCCAGCCACTCTCCCAGCGCTGCATGGCCATCCTCAGGAGCCCCGTAACCGGGGCACTGCTGCCATCCCTCAGACAGGGCAGCCTGCACTCCTAACCCTGCACCTCCCATCTCCCTGTCCAAGCCCTTCCGGCTGACGCCAGGGCTCCTGTGCTGCCCACCTTCCCCAACGTCCAGTTCAGGCCTGGAGCAGAAGAAAGGCCTCTAAGCCTGGCGGGGAGGGGCGTGGCCTCAAAGCAGAGGGCAGACCCCCACGGCAGCTCTAGCAGCTGCTGTTCTAGAAGCCTCTGGAAGGGGCATCATCTGTGAGAAACCCCAGGGCTCAGTGGAGAAAATTGGTTCCTGTGGTTGGCCCTGCCACCTGGTGGTCGCGCAAGGTACCGCAGGCCTTGACCAGGGAGCCGGCCTCCTGACTCCAGACTGAGACCTGGCACCAGCAGCATCCTTGTCATGGTCATTGACACGGACTTCCCTGGCTCCCGCTTCCTGCCAGCACTCTCCAAGCTCTTCCACGGACCAACTCTATCCTCTCAGCACCACCTGCGAGAGGCCCGTCGTTGCCCCAGGAAGCTCAGAGGGGTCAGGACCCACCCAAGTCACAAAGCGAGGACGTGGATGTGGGTGCAGAGCCCCTCCTCCACATGCCTTTCAAGTCCACCCGCTCCCCTTCTTGGAGGCCTGTGACTTTGGTTACCCCAGTAAGTGCTGTCCTCAAGCATCTGAGAACCCACTAGGAAGGGCTTGTTGCTCTGAACCTCAGGCCCACACCTTGTCCATACGTGTCCTTCCCATGTTCAGGTATGAATTTTGGAAGTGAGCCCATGAACGTTAAACTTAGTCCCCTTTGCAGGTCAAGGGCTGCCAGCGTGGCCCTGGAGGCAGAGCCTCTACTACGGGGAGGCAGGGGCACAGGCAGCGCCTGAGGTGCCCAGGAGAGGAGCCCTCCCCACCTGGCCCTGCAGTGAGCATGCGCCTCTGCCGCTCATAAGCGGGACAAGAGCTTGTCCATCTCCTGGCCAAGGCTCCCGCCTGGAGATCCTGCCGGACCGGGCTGCTCCCCCTCAGGGCTGTCCACGGCCTCCGAGGAGGCAGAGCCAGCGCGGCAGCAGCCCGGGGCGCGGGGACACTCACGCTGGTAGTGCTGCAGCAGCCGGTGGGTCCGCACGTCCCACAGCTTCACCGTGTTGTCCATGCCGGCGGCCGCAATGCACGTGCCGCTGGGGTGGAAGTCCACGTAGGTGACGAAGCTGGAGAGACAGGGCCATCAGAGCCTGTGCTCTCTCTCATCTGCTCACGCTGCCCCAGAATGCTGCCCCCACCGTCTCTGAGCAAGGAGGAGCGGTGCCAGCAACGACCTGAGCAAGGCCCAGCACACCTTCTAAACATAAGGCCCGAGAGCAGTCTCAGACCAAGTCAGCCGCTGCTCGGGCTCCGAGGCAGAGACGGCGCCCTCGCCAGGGCTGGAGGCAGGCAGGCCTGCCCGCTGAGGCCCACGCGAGGGCCAGCAGGGCCTGGGCCCTCAATGTACCCGGGCGGGACACCCAGGGGGTAGCATGCCAGCTCTCAGGGGGGCTCACTGAGAGGGCCGGAGCTCGGGTGCAGAGGAACCCAGAACAGGGAGTCTGCTGAGCTGCAGCCCCTCCTGCTCCCGATGTCCCGGCAGTGGGAAGAGCCACCGCCCGCTCCTCACAAAGCCACCAGCGCACGGGGATCACACCCACGTGCTTATAGGAGTGTGGGTTCAACTGCTTTCTCAGACATCACAGTTCTGAGAAGCAGAGGGTGAAAAGCGGGGCCCCAAGAATTACATGCCCAGGGGTTAAGCTCCCCCTTATTGGTAGGGATGGGGCTGGACAGCGAGCCGGGGGTGGCAGAGCTGGCTGCCTGGCCGGCTTTCCGGAAGCGCGGCAGGCGGAGGCGGGGACTCACCCGCCGTGCTCGCAGTACGAGTGCACACACTCGCGGCTGGTCTTGTCCCACAGCTTGACAGTCTTGTCGTCACTGGCGGACACGATGAGCCGCCCGTCGGGGGAGAACCTGAGTCAGACAAGCAAGTCCCCCCGCAGGCTGAGCTGCCACAGCGCCACACCTCCCCCAGCCCCTCCTGCACTGCCGCTCCCTGGCCCAGAAACCAGCGGGCTACATGCCTTGCTCTGACCACAGTGACCCGGGGCCGCAGCTGCCCCTCTGTGAGACGGGCAGGCACAGGGGGGGCAGGCCCGCGCCTGGCAGGGCGGGGGGAGGGGCCATGTGCGCGCGGACTGCTGGCGCTGTCAGTGTCAGGGTGGCCTAAAGCCCAGGATGTTCCGGGTCCGAGTCTGTGACTCCCAGTGGGTCAGCAACGCACAAGCTGCAGCAACAATGTGGGGGTTCTGGGCACCTGATGGCGGGACCTCAGAGCCTCAGGGACCTCCCAGCACAAGGGAACGGGTGCCCTGGAGAGCATGTAACTTGCATGGGGTCCCAGGACACAGCCAGTCCCTGACCTCTGCCTCCCCTGGTTCCCAGTGTCCCACACTGCACCTCCTCCACTGGGTCAGAGATCTGACAGGTGGCTGGAAGCTCACAGTTACGGCCTCCGAAAGGTCCTCTGGGTCACCCCGTCCCCTCAGCACTGCTCCCCACATGGGGAAGGCCAGCAAGAAGCCTGGCCCCGTCCCACAGACCTGAGCAAGACCCGCCCGAGCAGCAGCACCAGGAGGAAAGGAGGCGACCTTGGTGCCAAGGAGGGGCTGGACCCAGCTCTGCACACACCCACCCTGTGCCCAGGGCGAGATACTGCCCTGTTCTGAGCCTCAGTCTCCTCATGCAAACAGTGACACCCTCCTCCCCAACGCCCCCACCCCCCCCAGGACTGCCAGGAGTCAGAGGAAACGGGGCGGGGCAGTGCTGACTTCATCTTATCTATTGTCTTGCCCTGGGCTGTTTAAGCCCTGGTGTCGGTCACCATGACAACTGGGTAACTCAATGGTCGCCCACAACTCATAATGGAAGCAGTATTATCATTCCCATTTCCCAGATGAGGAAACCGAGGCTCAGGAAGATCAGGGAGCGGTGAGCTTGGCCCCGTCAGGGTGCCGGCGCTCGGCAGGCCCTCTGTGTGTGTCCCCCCCCCGCCCCCCCCCCATGCCGCTCACTTGGCACAGCGGACCCAGTTGATGTGCTGGCTCAGGGAGAACAGGAACTTCTGGCGGTGGGTGGACCACACCTTGACGGTCTTGTCGTCGGAGGCTGTGACGAGGGACTGGCCGTCGCTGCAGAAGTGGACGCTCCGCACCGTGGCCGTGTGGGCACGGAACACAGTGGACTCACCTTTGCTGCGAGGACAGGCGCCCAGAATCAGCGACAAGAGGCCGTCCCCTGGGAGCCCTTCCCTGAGCCCCCACGCCCCCCACATCACCCACGCCCCCCACGCCATCCACACCCCCACACCCCCACGCCATCCACGCCCCCACATCACCCACGCCATCCATGCCACCCACGTCACCCACGTGCAGCAGCAGCTGGCGTGTCGCTTCACAATGGCCGGGGTCAGCCCCCCTTCCTCCCCCGGCCCTGACGGGAGGTTCCCCTGAGGCCTCAAGTCCCGATGGCGCCCCTTCAGGTTTGGGGGACGTCCTGTGGTGACCAGTCCTGACCAGAGGGGTCCGGGCGGGGACAGTGCTGCCCAGGGCCCCGGACGCAGATAGGACCAGAGTCCGGAACTCACACGTTGGGCACCCAGAGGCGGACGGTCTTGTCGCGGGAGCCCGAGGCCAGCAGGTGGCCGGAAGGGGAGAAGTTCACCGAGGTGACGGCGTCCTTGTGGCCCGTGAAGCGGTAGGCACGGGACTGGGGCTTCATGTGCCAGACCATGAGGCACGAGTCCATGGAGCCGCTGGCTGGGGAGAGCGGGAGCCTGTGACCCTCGCTCTGGGGGCCTCCAGTCCCCAGCAGGGCTTTGGGGTGACAGGGACAGGAGAGCAGCCACACCCCTGGTGAAGGCTGACCGGGCCTGGGAAGCAGGCCGATGGGAGCCAGCCCTGGCTGCAGGTCCCCAGACACCCGCCAAGGGCACTGAGCCGTTGGCCCCTCAGAAGCGATGGGGAGGCCCCAGATGAACCAAAAATGACTTAGTTTCCAAGGCCAGCAGCCTCCAGCAGGGGACTGGACCCTAAGGTGAGGAGGGAATCTCACCCATAGAAACAAGCAAGACACAGCCACACCCGCTGTGTATGAACCCCGAGCGGCCATGCTGGGGGCTAAGAGGGCACACCTGGGGCACGAGGGCGTGGGGGGGGGGGGGGACTGGGCCTGCTCCTCACCCTTCCCTCTGCAGGCTGCTCCTCGGCACCATCACCGAGGACACACTCAGTGGAGGCCGGAGGAGGGGGAGCCGCTGTCTAGGGCCCGATCCACAGGCCACATCCAAGGGGAACCACAGACCCCAGGCCCACCCTCAAAGCCCCCAGCCCCTCTGAGCCTCACACCTCGCAGCCCAGCACCCGAGAGCGGGCTGCCAGAGCGGGCTGCAGGTCCAGAGGAGCACGTGGGTCCTCGCAGTGCCCTGTCCCGGGGGGACAGCCTTCTCAGTGCACAAGCTAGTGCCAGGACAGGACGGCCCCTTACCCAGGTGCTTGGTGTTGAGACTGAAGTCCACACAGGTAACCGCATCTCGGTGGCCCTTATAGTGCCTCTCCAGCGAGGGGTCCTCCTGGGGAGACGGCGAATGTGGGACAGCTGGGTGAGGAGAGGCTCTGGGCGAGGGCTTCACAACACTCACAGCGTGACCCCATATAGAGAAATGAGTGGCCCAGTGCACAAAATGCGTGCACGTGAGAAAGGGATTAATTAGAAGAAATAATTTAACATTGCCATTTGCCCCTTCTCTATAATAGATGTGTCAGAGATGAAAGAAAAGTATTAAAATGTATATGAAAACCTTCCTCCTGTCAGAGTCTGGGCTCACCATGGCACCCAGAGTCAAGTCCCTGCCCACATACATGCACCTCAAAATGAGACCCAGACCCAGACCCCCCCCCCTGCATTGGGCTAGATCCAGACCTGGCCAGTCCCACCCTTGTCAAGCCCTGCCGGGCAGGGGGGTAGCCTCAGGTCCCCTGGCCCAGCGCTGGGATGGGGGTGGTGTAACTTGAGGTTCCTAATTAAGCCCCAGGGGTGGGGGAGGGGTAGCCTCAGGTCCCGGCTGATTGCTCGTTAAGGCTTCTTACGGGAACTTGGCCTCAGCTGTGGGTGCAACCATCTTTGTGGCAGTGATGGTCAATTAGCATATTCCCTCTTTAGTAGATAGGAACCTAAGGAACCCACTAAAAGACTATTAGAACTAACAAATAAGTTCAGTAAGGTTGTAGAATACAAAATCGATATATAAAAATCAATTGTAATTTTGTTTACCAACAGGAAACAATATGAAAGTCAGGTAACAGTTCTATTTATGACACACTTTAAAGATGTAAAATAGGAATAATTTAACAAAAGTATAGATGTATCCAGTGAAAACTATAAAATACCATTGAAAAAAACTTAGGGGGGAAAAAACCCAGGTAAATAGAAAGATAGCCCATGCCCACCGTTTGGGAAGCCTGTTATTTTTAAGGTGTAAAAATCCCCCAAATTGTTCTACACGTTCAGCAGAATCCCGATGAAAACCTCTGGCAGCTTTTTTTGTTTTGTTACAGAATTTGACAAGTTGATCTAAAATTCGTATGAAAATGTGAGACAGCCAGAATAGACAAAATCTTTTTTTAAGTCTTTAAAAAAAAAAAAAGAACAAGAAAAATGAGCCCCTGTAAGAAGCAGTTTGGCAGTTCCTCAAAAAATTAGTTATTTATCAAATGATCCAGCAATTCAAGGTAAACAGCTGAAAGAATTGGGAACGTGCTCACACAAAAACCAGTACACCAAGGTTCCGAGCGCTTCAGTCTAACAAGAGCTTCAGTCTAACGGACAAAAAGTGGACAAGCCCAGAGCCTCCCGGATGAGTGGGTCAACAAAACGGGGTCTGTCCCCGCGACGGAACCCTCAGCCCCGGGAGGCACGAAGCACCGACACGCTACAACACAGATGAGCCCAGAGGACATATCCCCAGTGAGAGAGCCAGACTCAACAGGCCACGTTCTGTCTGACTCCATGAACACAAAATGTGCAGAAGAGCCGGAAAACAGGATAGTGTGGGCCAGGAGCTGGGGTGGGGGGGGTGAAACAGGAAGGGGGTGACTGCTTACTGGGTATGGGGGCTTCTGAATTGACAAAAAAGTTCTGGAATGAGACAGTGATGATGGCTGCATAATAAACTCCGTGAAGTCACTAAAAACCACTGTTTTGCACTTTAGGAGGGTGAATTTCATGGTACGTGAATAACATCTCATAGTTATTTTTTTGAGGCCGAAAGAGAGAATATAGTGCCTTTCAGCAGCCCCATCTCAGGCATCCATCCCACTGCGCAATGGCCTGTGAGCCCCAAGGAGACCCCTGGCGGCATCGCCACCATCTCTACCCCACCCAGCGCCAGGCCCCGGGTCAGGACGGCTCAGGAAGCCGGGAGACATTGCTCCACGAGGATTAACCGACCCGGAGTCTGGCTCAGGCCCACGTGGGAGCCTCTGCATCCAAGGGCAGCTCCCGCTCAGCACCGAGATCGCTGCCAGCTGCAAACACCTCCCCATACCCCAAGCATCACCAGGGAGCCCGGCAGGGCCATGGCCACCCTCCAGAGCGGTAACCATCCCAGCCCAGCTCCGCCCCCAACACACCTGCCCGCCCCCCTTCCAACAACAGAGGGAGTGGCAGCTGGGGGAGGGCCCCCCACGGAGCAACTGCCCTGCCCGCCTCTCCGGGGAGAACAAGAGTAAGACAGTGCCCACCTCTAGGCTCCCTGGGCAGAGCAAGTTCAGGTTCACCCCTGACCCGGGGACCCGGACATCTCCCAACACCCTCTCCCCCAACCCCAGGGACAATGTGGTTCATCCCCCCCAACCCTCAGGTGGTTTGTATTTACTGGGAACGAAGGGAGGGGGGGTAATCCTGCGGGAAGAGCACCAGACTGGGGGCCAGAATGCCTGGGTCCTCGGCTCACGTCAGTCCCAGGTGCCTACGGGGACCAAGAGGCCGCCACCCAGCCTCCCGGGCTCTTGACCCAGCCGGGAGGCCTGCAAGTTCGAAACCACCCCTCCCTCTGGCCTCCGCGGGAACGTTCGCCGGCCGCCCGCACAGGGCCCCCCCCCCCCCGACCCAGCGCGCCCTGCAGACGGGAAACCGGGGCCGCCGAGATGGGCTCGGAGCCCGGAGGCCCCCGTCCCCGGTCCCCCGCAGCCAGGGCCCCGACCAGGTACCCACGGACCGTGCGCGGAGACTAAGGCCAGGCGGCGGCCGCCAGCAAGCACTTACCGCACAGGACGCGGCCATGGCGGGGCCCGGGGCGCCCGAGGCGCCGCAGGAGCCCGAGGAGGCCGCCGCTGCCGTTGCGGCGCGTTCAGTTTCCGCGCCCCCAACCGCCGCCAATAGCAACGCTGGTCGCGTCCCCTCGCCCCGCCCACCGCGGTTAAAGGAGACGCGGCGCCTGGGCTAGTTGCTCCCCTACCGGAAGCAGAGCTGTAGGGCCGGCTCCACGGCCTCCGCTCCAACCTTGGCCAGGCCAGGCGGCCTGTGGACGGCGCCGCCCACGGCCTCTGGCCACCGACGCTCATCCTCCCCGGGAATTTCCAAAGCCCTGGCCGGGGCGTTCGCCCCACCCGCCCGTAGCCCGGTCATCGAGCCGGCGAGCACAGCTTTCTGGGAAATGCAGTTCCAAGACGGCCGCCACATGACGTGTGGAGGGGAACTGGGACTACATTTCCCAAGATGCCTTGCGGGCGAGGCTGAGAGCCGTGATTTACCGGCGGGGGCGCTAGCAGTAAGAATCCCGGAAGTGAGTTCTGGTCTGTTTACCCTCTTAAAGCGCTCGGTTGGCTTGGTGTTCGCTCAGCTCCTTCTTAAGAGCCAGCTCTTCGCCCTTCGGGAATTCCTTCAATGGGTCGCTCCTCCGAACGCGCTGAAAACAAATGCCGATTTAACAAACACACCGATCGCTTGGAATCTCATCCGTGGAGTGAGAGACCCAGGTTCCATCCTCAGTGCTCTCCGTGCTTCGTGTGCGACTTCACACGAAGTGACCTCTGCTCTACGGGCCTCGGTTCCCCCTTTGTCATGGGAGGGAGTGGGTGCACCTGGCCCTCTCCAGACTCCTGAGCCCTGCGAAGCCCTTTGTAAATTAATCACGTGCTTCCACGGGGAGGAGACATCCAGGGGCCTGGCCACCAGAGGCCGTTGCTGCCCGCTTTCTGCGGTGGGAAAGCCAGCCCTTCCTATGGCACCTCCCCCCTTCTCTCCCCCCCCCCCCCCCGCATCTTCCCCACCTGGAACTGACCTGGACCGCATGTTTCCCAATATTCAGGAAACCTCTAATAGACGAAATTATGCCCCGCCTATTAGGAAACTTCTATGAGTTTATTTGAGCCACACAGTTCCAGGACGTGCAAAATCTCAGCGATTGAGAAAATGCTCGAAGAGTGGCAGTATCGCAGCTAATTTACACATTAGGATCAAAGGAGGAGCCGCTACATGAACTCCACTGGAGGGAGATTACAGAAGCGGCAGAAAGCAAAGTGGGGAAATCTCCAGGACTGGATAAAAAGGAAAATGGAGAAGCGCATACTTTTTAAAAATATATATATATTTTATTGATTTTTTTACAGAGAGGAAGGGAGAGAGAGAGCTAGAAACGTCGATGAGAGAGAAACATCGACCAGCTGCCTCTTGCACACCCCCTACCAGGGATGTGCCCGAAACCAATGTACATGCCCTTAACCGAATCGAACCTGGGACTCTTCAGTCCGGCACCGACGCTCTACCACTGAGCCAAACTGGTTTCTGTGAAGCGCATACTTCTTTTACATGGGTGGGTACAGGAGAGTTAACTCACTTTCCCATTAAAGAGAGATGGTGTGCAGGCAACGAGATGGCAGGGAGGGTGGGCCTGTGCTCTGGTGCCTGCAGTTGTGCCTTCCAGAGGTCTGGAAAAGAAGATTACTCTGAAGCCCTGGCCAAATAGCTCAGTAGGTTGGAGAGCCATCCTGTGCACCAAAAGGTTGCTGGTTCCATTGCCCCAGGGCACATGCCCCCCCCCCCGTTGTGGGCTCAATCCCCTGTAGGTGGCGTGCACGAGGCAGCTGACCCATGTTCCCCTCTTTCTCTCTCTCTAAAATTCAATTCAGTTGTAGAGTTCTTTATGCAACCAATGAATGCATAAAGAACTCAACAACAAATTCATGTTTCCCTTTCTCTAAAGTCAAATAAAAATTTCAAAAAGAAAATAACTCCATTTCAAAGGTATATTATCCTAGATGCATAAAAACAGTGGACGGGCTCACTTAAGGTCAAGATTGACATTTGCTCAGGAAGCTCTAGGCCTGGGATGTGACCGCCCGCCAGTTGGGGATTTATGACCAGACCATCTGTGTGGTTACTTTCTGGCATTAAACTTGTCGGAACTTCCGTGTTGCCCTTCCTCCCCCCATAGCTTGTCAGGCTCCTGGCAGCCCCTTTGCTCACATTCCATCACTTCCTGATTCGGCCAGATCCTATCACTGATTAGGACAACGCCAGGCCCTGACTGTCTGACCACACCTGAGGCTTAAACTGGTGTTTCCTGGGCCTGCAAACCAGAGCCCGATTCAATCCGCTCAGAAACTGGCGCAGGCTGACGCTCTATCCCCTGAGCCAATCGGGTTTTGGCAATGTGTCTCCACTTTTTGCCTGAGCACCCCACCCGCACCCCAGGCCTCCTCCATCAGACTGGACTCCATTTCTGAGTGAGGCCTCTACGTTGGGGAGGTGGGGGGTCCCGTTGGAAGAACCTCAGTGTGCAGTGTGGAGAGACCTCCATGGGGAGGGCCTGGAAGGCGGCTTCTTTTCAATGCCCTGGTGGCACGGAGGTCTCTGTACAAAACCCACAGGCGCCTGGCCATGAGCGCTCCTTCCCTGTCCTCACTCCTGAGCCCCCGCCCAGGGCGAGAGCAGGAGGAAAGGCAGGGATGACACGGCCCACGTGGCCCAGCGCCCCCTCTCAGACCGCACCACCTGCAGGGGGCAGCGCAGGGCAGCGCGGGTGCGGGGAGTCCAGGCCCTGCCTCTGGGCTGGGTGATCTAGCAGGAGTCACCCCACAGCCTCCGTGTCCTCGAATGTAAAACAACCCCAACGACCCTCGACCCTCCCGGCGGGGAAGGAGGAATCGTGCTGAGCTGATGCTGGGCTGCCACGGCTCCACGTGACTCCAGGCTGGACCTCAGCCGCACCCCGCACCCCGGATCCGAAGACCCTCTGCCTCCGCTCCCCACCCCAGCGCTCTGTCGCAGCCACGTGGCGTCCTCACTGTCCTCTGGACAGAAGGTGCCCACACACCCCCTCTCAGGCCTCTTGCACTGGCTATTGTCCCAGTGACCATTGTCTCAGCTCAACCCGGCGCTTCCCGCGGGACTGTGTCCGAACATCCTCTCCTCGGGGACCCTGTCCCCGAACCCCCTTCTGAAAATGCCAGCCGCCTCCCCCGCCCCTGCTTTCTTTCCTCCAGCGACAGATCGCCACCGGACACACTGGGCTGGCGGGTTCCTTCCCTTCTCTCCCGAGAGAATGCCAGCCCCGGGGAGCAGAGGAGAGCGGACGGCTGCACCCAGGACAGGGCCTGGGCAGAGCAGGCACCGGACACATTTGCCAAGTAAACGAGTAGATTTCCCAGGATAATCACGACAGGACTGCCCAGAAGTCGCAGTGGGGTCTGTGAGGGGCAGGACTTGCTCTCAGCTGGAGGGAAGCGGGGAGTTAAAAGTCACGGGAAAAGCTTGTCGGAGGGTGCAGGGAGGTCTGACCTTCGGCACCAGGGCGCACAGGTCGGCTGAGGGGAGGGAGCAGCCAGCCAGAGGCCCGGCCACAAGGCTAACGTGTCGTGTGTGGGGCACAGGTCCAGGCAGGAGGCTCAGGAGGAAGGCTTGACAGTGAGGCCAAAGGCAGACAGCGCCATGAAGACCGGTCTCTAAGGGCAGGGGGACTGAGGGAGCCATAGAGACCCCTCCCAGATGGACCGGTCAACTTGTTGGGGAAGTGACCCACACGAACAACATGAAGGTAACAAACACACGATCCTATCAATAGACTCGGAAAAAGCATCGGACAAAACCCAGCATCTAGCCGAAACCAGTTTGGCTCAGCGGTAGAGCATCGGTCTGTGGACTGAAAGGTCCCAGGTTCGATTCCCGTCAAGGGCATGTACATTGGTTGCGGGCACATCCCCGGTAAGGGGTGTGCAAGAGGCAGCTAGTTGATATTTCTCTCTCATCTCTCATCGATGTTTCTAGCTCTCTAGCTCTCTCCCTTCCTCTCTGTAAGAAAAATCAATAAAATACATATTTAAAAAAAAAATCCAGCATCTACTCAGCAAGGCGGAGATAACGGGGACACACCTCAACATAAGAAAGGCCCTATATGGCCCTAGCCAGTTTTGCTCAGTGGATAGAGTGTCGGCTTGTGGACTGAAGGGCCCCGGATTCGATTCAAGTCAAGGGCAAATGCCGGAGTTGTGGGCTCCATCCCCAGGAGGGGGCGTGCAGGAGGCAGCCCATCAGTAATTCTCTCGTCATTGATGTTTCTATCTCTCCCTCTCCCTTCCTCTCTGGAATCAATAAAAACATGTTTAAAAGAAGAAGGAGGAGGAGGAAGAGGAGGAGGAGGGCAGGTGGGGGGGTTGTGGAGCTCAGGGCGACGGACTTTTCCTGCAGGTACCCACATACATGTGCACATGTGTGTAGATATGAGTTCACAGGAAGCCAAACCCCAACCTGGAACAGATGACCCAGGGGCCCAGCTTGCAGCCCGCCCACCTGCCAGGCAGAGCTGTCAGAGTGAGGCCCAGGGCCCCCGTCAGCGCCCGGGCAGGAGGACCCCAATGTCGAAGCTGTGCGCGTCAGAAAACTCCTTGGGAAGGCTGAGCAAGGTCGCCCCTGACGTCATGGACATTCGCCGATACCCCCAAGGCTACTCAGACCACAGCCTTGGCGTGATGGGGGGAGGGGAGGGATACAGCCATCACAGCCGCCATCGGGGGAAGCAGGATCCAGAATCAGACAGGCCCGGGAACCCCAGTACAGATGCGGCCAGCCACCCCCGCCTCCGGGGAGGAGGTCCGAGAGGGTCTGCCATCTCCCACCCGCCCCCTAACTCCTGGCCCTGACAGTCAGACACGCCCGGCTCACCCTCCTTCCCCGAGTTGCCCAGTGGCGTCACCCCGAGGCCAGGCCCTGCCACCAGACACCCTCTGAGCTCATGGGGTCACGCGGGCAGCGGGCTGAACCCAGCTCACCTGCGCCACCGCTACCTGTGCGTTTGCGTCAGCAGCATCCAGAGCGCCTGGACAGGGACAGGGACAGGGACAGGGACAGGGACAGGGACAGGTCGGCACTGATAAGCCTCAGGGAGCCAGGGCCAGAGCCTGCTGCTCACAGGGCTCTGTCCACTGCCCCAGCCTGTGCCCCTCCCCTCCCCCCCCACCAGGCACCAGACCCGGCAGAGAGCCCCACTCCATGCCCCCATGTGAGGGCCCCCATGCTCAGGCCTTGCTGGTGGGAGGCCCAGGCTCCAGGCCCCCCGTTCATGTAAGGGCACCCCTAAACCTCCTCCCCCACCTTTGCCAAGCCTGCGGGCAATATGGCGTGGCCCTGGCTTGAGCGGCCTGGACCAGGGCCTGGGAGAGCGGGGCTGGCAGGGGGGCTGGGAAGGGAGAAAGGGTCTAGGAGGCGGGCTTGGGGCAGGGGCGTCACAGGGCAGAGGGACAGCAACACAACGGGTGGCGATCTGCTGGGAGGGGGTGAGGGACAGAGGAGCGGGTGTTGGGGGTCCTCTGAGTGGGTGGGCCTTGCAGACCCCCGTGGCTCCGGCCCAGCTGCGGGGAGGGGGCGGGGTGAGCAGAGGAGGAGCACCAGGCAGGTTTGCTTTAAACCTCCGGGCCAGCCCCAGCCCCAGCCCCAGCCCCAGCCCCATCCCCAGCCCCAGCCCCAGCCCCAGCCACAGCCCCAGCCCCAGCCACAGCCACAGCCCCAGCCCCAGCCACAGCCACAGCCACAGCCACAGCCACAGCCCCAGCCCAGCCACAGCCACAGCCACAGCCACAGCCCCATCCCAGCCACAGCCACAGCCACAGCCACAGCCACAGCCACAGCCACAGCCCCATCCCAGCCCCAGCCACCGCCACCGCCACGGCCACGGCCACAGCCCCAGCCCCGCCCCAGCCAGCGTGGCTCCGTGGCTGAGCATCGACCTTCGGACCAGGAGGTCACAGTTTGATTCTGTCAGGGCACAGGCACGGGTTTCAGGCTCGAACCCTAGTTGGGGGCGTGCAGGAGGCAGCCGGTCAATGATTCTCTCTCATCACTGAGGTTTCTATCTCTCGTTCCTTCTCCCTCCCTCTCTGAAATCAATAAGAATGGAAGGAAAGAAGGGAGGAAAGCAGGGAGGGAGGGAGGAAGGAAGGAAGGAAAGGGGGCAGGGAGGGAGGGAGGAAGGGAGGGAGGGAGGGAGGGAGGGAGGGGGGAGGGAGGGAGGGAGGGAGGAAAGGCACCCCTAAACGCTGGCACCGCGGGCCGGGGAAAGGCTCTGCCAGGGGTGCCAGCAGCCCGGCTCACCTTTGCTCGCCAGCTGATTGTGTAACCCTCTCCTTGCCCAACCGGAGCCTTTGTTTTCACAGCTCCTGCTAATCCTGCAGGACAAAGGCCGCCTCGCCACACTTCAGCGGGTTCCTCTTCCCACCGGCCCTGCCCCAGCCCCAGGTTCCCCGGCAGCACGCCACCTCCATTGCCCGCAGGAGGTGCACGGAGCCCGGGCGCCCCCGGCTGGACAGGGGTGATGTGTGAACCCCCGATCTCTCCTGAGGCCTGGGGGGCATGCTCGCTCCTGAACCGCCCCGGGGCCCCAGGAGGTGGGGGATCCGGAACAAGAAGGGGAGAGAGAGGGGCCCCTGAGGGTCCCTCAGGCAAAGGCTCTTCTGGACAATGTGTTGCTGGGAGGCAAGGGTGGGTCCCTGGCGGTCAGTCCTGCCGGCCTGGCCTCCAAGCCGGACAGCCCCTCCTCTGGCCCTGCGGACAGCCAGGCATCAGGCCCGGCTCCAGGCCTGGGCCCCGGGGAGGCCTCAGGCAGAACTGGGCTGGGCTGTGCTCCCGGGAAACCTCGCTGAGGGCCTGTTTGTCAGCGAGCGGCATCCAGCCAGAGCCTCGGGGGCCAGGTGGCCCTGCGCCCAAGAGCCCAGGGCCCAGGAAGTGCCGGAGAGGCCACAGGAGTGTCGCTGTCTCCATCGTAAGTGCCAGAACAAACACTTGGAGCCACGTGTGTGCATGCCCATTAGACAGGTGGGGAAACTGAGGCCCGGAGAGAAGCAGGGACTGTTAGTCACACAGCGTGACTGCAACGCCCGGGGAATGCTCCGGCTTCACACTGGCCAGTGGGCAGCGTCAGCAGGCACCGGGGGCAGGATGGCCGCAGAGCAGGTGGCGGAGGGCGGGATGTCAGGGCTCAGGACAGCCCAGTCCTCGTCAGGGACTGGGGGGCAGAGGGAGGGATTGTGAGGCCCCATCCCGGGAAGCTGGTTGGGGTTGGCAGGAAGGATGAGGGTGACCCTGCAGGCGGGTGTGACTCCGAGCATGCCCGTCCCTGTCCGCCTGCAGCGAGTGTCGCCGGGCACGGGCTGTGCACAGGAGGCGGCAGTGGCTCCGGGCCTCTGGGCCTGGGACCAGGTGTGAATGCGGAACAGCCGGCATGTGCGGCCCCGTCCGTGTCTGTGAGAGACACGGCCCAGGAACTGCTGACCCTGGAGTGCCATCGAGCTGCCAGCCGCTTCTGTCTGTGAGGCTCGGCAGCTGGGACAATGTTCCGAATAGCACATCCCTGTCGTATTCCCATGGGCTGCCCACCGGAGGCACTGAGGACGGGGGAGGAGGGATCTGGGAGGCCTGGGGGGGATGTGCCACATGCCCTGTGGTCTGTCCGAAGCCCCCCGCCCCAGCACAGCTGCACGGTCCTCCGTGGGGTGCTGACACCTCCCAGTCCACAGGCCAGGCCTGGGGCCAGAGCCGGCAGCCCGGTGAGCACAGACGGAGGCGTGGAGGGGCTGTGCGGCCGCGGAGAGAGCTGGCACAGGGAGGCGGTGCGGTGGTGGGGTGCCTGGGATGTGGGTGCTCGCCCACAGCCCTGGGGCAGGCTCCCACAGGTGCCTGAGCAGCCGGGCGCCTGGTGAGTGACCTCGCTCCGATTCCTGCCCATCTGCGCGCTGTGTGCTGACCAGCCGTCTGCTTCCCCTTTCCACGCTGATAAGCTGCCCACAGTCAGCCTCATGGCGGGGCCTGAGAAGTCCCCACACTCTCCCTCCCCCCGCCCCGCCTGCATTCACCCGCTGCGTGTTTTCCCTCACGGGCGCCCGCACCTGCCCATTTGTGCCCTTGCCCCTCCTTCCTCAAACGCTCAGAACTCCGTGAGCCGCCGGCAGCACTGCTGACCCCACCAGCCCCCCAGGTCAGAGCCATGAAGGCAAAGTCCCAACGGCCCCCGACGCGGGTGGCTCAGGAAAGAGGAACCGGGGCTGGGGGACGGCGGCCGTTAGCCCGAGGGAAGCTGAGCTGGTGTCACAACCCGCGGCTGCAGGGAGCCAGACCTCGGGGAGGTTGGGTAAATGCCGTGGCTGCCCACCAGCCCCCACCCCAGGCCCCCATGGCCGGGTCTGGCAGTCACTCTGCCAGAAGCCCGAGGTCGGCCTCGCTGGGGCTGAGCCCCAAGGCTCCAGAGCTGTCCCCCAATCCCAAACCGCAGAACAGGGTCCCCGTCTGGGCTGGCTCTCCGGGCTCCTCCGCTGGCCCGGCTGCCTGTGCTGCCCTCAGGGTCCCCACCAGCTACCCCAGCCTCCGCGGCTCCCACGAGGGCTTGGAGGGCGTTAGCTCCCCCTTCCTGAGTGAAGGAGGGAGATCTTTCTGGAAGGGCCCTGGAGAAAGGCCAGCTGTGTTGTCTTGGGAAAGACCCAGATGAGAGGAACTTCTTTATTTTATTTAAAGAACTAGAAGCCTGGTGCACAAAACTAGTGCACTTGAGTGGGGGTCCCTCGGCCCAGCCTGTGCCCTCTTGCAGTCCGGACTCCTCAGGGGATGTCCGTCTGCCTGCTTGGGGATCGGGCCTAAGCCAGCAGTCAGACATCCCTCTCACAGTCCGGGACCCCTCGCTCCTTCCTGCTCACCTGCAGCCGAGGCAGGAGAGGCTCTTGTCACCACCACTGCGCTCGCCAGCCATTAGCCTGGCTTCTGGCACTCCCCCTGTGGGAGCGCACTGACCACCAAGGGGCAGCTCCTGCATTGAGTGTATGCCCCCTGGTGGTCAGTGTGTGTCATATCAACCGGTGGTTCTGCCGTTCAGTCAATTTGCATATTAGGATTTTATTGTATAGGATACTTTATTTTTTAGAGAGACAAGGAGGGGGAGAGAGAGAGGAGAGAAACATGGAAGTGAGAGCATAACATCCATCGACTGCCTCCTGCACACCCCCCACTGGGGATCAAGCTCACGACCTGGGCATGTGCCCTGACCGGGAAGCGAACCAGCCACCTGTTGGTGCACGGACGACGCCCAACCAGCTGAGCCACACGGGCCAGGTCAGGGGACCTTTTGCTTTCCCTGCCATACGTGCTATTTGCATTTTTACCGCAAACAAATATTATCTATTCAAATACGGTTTTCTTATTAAAGACACACACAGTGAGAATGCAAAGTGCTCCCATAAAAATCAGGATGCGAGGCTTTCCTTGAGAAGTGGGCAGAAGGCCAGGCCGCTGTGGCCGGCCTCAGCCCAGGGCCCCCAGGCCCCCAGAGCCCCCAGGCCACCCGCTGCCCTGGCCCCTGGCCCCGGGCCTCCTGCTGCAGGGCCAGCCTGCCGGGTGTGCAGGGCGGGTGGGGGAGGGTGGTGAGCGCTCCCTCGGGGGGGGGGGGGAGAGGGGGTGGTATGTAGCCATCAGCCGCGGCTGATTTCAGTCACAAGGGCTCTCAAGGCCGCCGTGCCGGGGCCGTGGACGTTGGCGTGTCACAAGCCGCGGTCTTGCACAAGAAACTGTTAACCGGTCCCCGCGGGGCCCCAGCGCGGCCTGGCCTCCCTCCCCCACCCGGCTGTAGGGCTCCAGGCCCAAAGGGAACCCTGGAGAGAGGGAGCCCCGTGGCCCCTTGGCTCCCTGGGCCCAGGGTCTGGGCAAGGGCCAGGGGTGGGTGGCCGGGCAAGGGGACGCTGAGAGTGGAGGGCGGGCGGGCTGCTCGAGTGCCCACGCCGGCTCTGCATCAGCGCGGACAGGCACTTCGAGCCCCAGTGCCCGCATCCACCCGCACCCGCGTCAGCAGCCACTGCTAACACCCAGAGCCAGGCCGCAGGGTCCCCACGCCCACCTCCCACCTCCCACCTCAAGCCCGTGGTTCTGTAGAGAAACAGAACCGATTTTGTTGTTTTTTTTTTGCACCGATTTCTTTATTTAATATGTTTTTAATAATTTCAGAGAGGAAAGGAGAGAGAGATAGAAGCGTCCATGATGAGAAAGAATCATGGGTCGGCTGCCTCCTGCAAGTCCCCACTGGGGATCGAGCCCACAACCCGGGCCTGTGCCCTGACCGGGAATCAAACCATGACCTCCTGGTTCCTAGGCCGATGCTCAACCCCTGAGCCGCACCGGCTGGGGCAGAACCGACTTTTCCGGTTATTTTAGGGACGGGCTCACGTGATTGTGGAGGCTGCAGGGCTGGGGGGCTGGCACCTCGGTGGGCAGAGTCCATCCCTGGGGGCGGTTTGGCTCGAGGCCGTCAGCTGAATGCACATCCCCCACCACCTCCTCAAGGAAAACCTCCTTTGCTGGTGGTAGATGTTAGTCACGCACCCATGCCAGCCGCCGCCCCTTGGAGAACCTCCGGAGCTGCCTCAGAGCAGTGAGAGCTGGGTAAGAACCGCATTCAGGCCCGGCCGGTGTGGTTCAGAGGTGAGTGTCAGCCTATGAACTAGGACAGTGGTTGGCAAACTCATGAGTCCACAGAGCCAAATATCAACAGGACAGCGATTGACATTTCTTTTGAGAGCCAAATTTTTTAAGTTTAAGCTTCTTCTAACACCACTTCTTTAAAACAGACTCGCCGAGGCCGTGGTATTTTGTGGAAGAGCCACACTCAAGGGGCCAAAGAGCCGCATGTGGCTCGAGAGCCATGGTTTGCCGGCCACGGAGCCAGGAGGTCACGGTTCAATTCCTGGGCACGTGCCCAGGTTGCTTCGGGCTCCATCCCCAGTGTGGGGCGTGCAGGAGGCAGTCGATCCATGATTCTCTCTCATCACTGATGTTTCTCTCTCCCTCTCCCTTCCTCTCTGAAATCAATAAAATACATATTAAAAAAAACCAAACAAACCCAAAACTGCATCCAATAAGGCAGTGGCTTTTATTATAGAATTACTTTTTTTTAGAAGATTCTGCCTTCTCACACTGGACCCAGCCCCGATTCCACAGAAACCTGACCCCTGGCTGCAGCCCAGCCTCCCCTCTCCTGGCTTCCTCACTCCCTGGGGTGAGGGGAACACTAGACTAGAAGGCGGTGGCTGTGGGACCTTGGGTAAGTCATGTAACCGCTCTGAGCTCTCGTCCCATGTGTTACCCTGGCCGCTGCTTCGCGTGTGTGCACCCAGCGCCAGGCCAGTCCTCTGAACAGAGCGGCCCCTGCGGTGTCACCCCTGCTGGCTCTCTCCCGTTCTCCCTGAGCCCTGCTCACTCTCCCGCCCATTCTCCCGCCCCCCTCCCTGTCCCCGCTCCCCCAGTCTGGGCAGGCCTCTCACTGCCTCCAGGACCGGGAAGACATGCAGGCCTTGCACCCTGACCGACTTGGCTCAGTGTATGGTGCTGGCCTGCGGCCTGAAGGTCCCAGTTCCATTCCGGTCAAGGGCACAGGTCGGGGTTGCGGGCTCAGTCCCCAGAGGGAGGCGTGCAGGAGGCAGCCGATGAATGATTCTCTCTTATCATTGACATTTCAATCTCTCCCTCCCTCTCTCTTCTTCTCTGAAGTCAATAAAAGAGAAATTAAAAAAAAGGAAGGAAGGAAGGAAGGAAGGAAGGAAGGAAGGAAGGAAGGAAGGAAGGAAACGAAGGCTTTGCCTGGTTGATGACCACAGACTGGTAGCAGCTGGGGCTCTGGGCTAGCCCAAGGCCAAAGCCGTACGGAGCACCAGCCTAGGAGGTAGGTTTGTCCGTCTTCAGGGCGGCCCCACGTCCACCCGGGTCTCCGAGGGGAAGGCTGCAGGGTTTCTTAGGTGGCGGACAGAAGTGGAAACTGAGGCCCAGAGGAAAGCAGCGCGCTTGCCCAAGGTCCCTCGGCTGCTTGACCCTCACCACGGGCCAGGCCGGCTAAAAATAACTCCTGTCCCCGAGGGGAGGATGGAATCCGGGCTGGGGGCGGACATCTGCTCCTCCCGCCGGCTGGGGGTGCTGTGCGCAGGAGCCCCGTGGACGGGGCAGATGACGCAGAGCGGGGTGGGGAGAGGGGGGCCTGGCCTCGCACTGCTCCAGCAGCTTGGCCTTCCTGCCAGGGCAGGGTGATAAGATGAGTTTGCAGTGTGGCTCTGAGGAGGAGGCAGGCGGGGGGTGGGGGGGAAGTGGGGGAGAAGGGGGGGCTTGAGGGGAGGAAGGGAAAAGGAAGGAGGGAGAAGGTGAGAGACACCTGAATGCAGCCTGCAGAGGGGTCACAACTCTGCCAGAATAGGGACCACCCTGGCTCATTTGCAAAAACTGAAGCTTGAGGCGCGGGGTGGCTACCTGCGATCCCAGAGGCCCAGGCGGCCCGGCCAGGATTCCCTCCCGGCTTGCCTGTCCTGCTCTCCAAGTGAATCCACTTTCCTAAAATGTGACACCAAGATACACCCCACCACCACCACCACCACCACACACACACTAGCAGGAGAGAGGCCTGCTTAAAACACAGAGTCGACTGTGGCTCAAGGGTTGAGCCTCGACCTCTGAGCCAGGAGGTCACGGTTCAATTCCTGGTCAGGGCGCATGCCTGGGTTGCGGGCTCCATCCCCAGTGTGGGGGGTGCAGGAGGCAGCCGATCCATGATTCTCTCTCATCATGGATGCTTCTCTCTCCCTCTCCCGTCCTCTCTGAAATCAATAAACATTTATTTAAAAAATAAAAATAAAAATAAAAACCCCAGCCGAAACCGGTTTGGCTCAGTGGAAGAGCGTCAGTCTGGAGACTGAGAGGTCCTGGGTTCAATTCCGGTCAAGGGCATGTGCCTTGGTTGTGGGCACATCCCCTGCAGGGGGTGTGCAAGAGGCAGCTGATCGATGTTTCTCTCTCAGCGATGTTTCTAGCTTTCTATCTCTCTCCCTTCCTCTCTGTAAAATATCAATAAAATATATATTTTTTAAAAACACACAAAAAAAACAAAAACGCAGATTCCTGGGGCAGAACCGAAGGGGTGTGGCAGGAGAGCACACTGTCCCCCGGTGCCCTGTGTGTGTGTGAGGGGCTGTGAGGGGTGTGAGAGCCTGGCCCGGGAAGCTCTGTGGCTTTCAGGACCCCCAGTCTGACCTCCCAGCCCCGAGGCCCCTGCAGCCAGCTGTGGGGCTGAGTCACACCCCCCCAGCGATGGGGACTGCCTGGGCCTTTCCCACTCCCGCCTCACCCACCCCCTCCCAGGCCCAGCAGCCCCCCTTCCTGGCAGCATACCCTTCTGGAAGCTTCCGGCAGCGGGGATCCCCCTCCTTCAGAGCGTGTCGGATACAGAGCCTCCTCCTCCATCTGGACTTGTTTCCAACATCCTATTCCTTTGTTTCCCAACTGCTCCCTCTCTCAAACAGGAAACTCCCGGAGGGCTGGTTTAAAGCTTAAACAATGAGCCTGTGAAATCGTGACTTCACCTGACCCTCCTGCCAGCCACGGTGGGTGCCGCCCGCTCTCCAACGAGGAAACCCAGCCCGAGGGGTGGTGGTGGCCCTAGGCCAGAGCCGGGCTGGGACCCAGGGGCAGAACAGGGGTCATGACCCTACAGCCCAGATGGCGAAAGGGAGGCCCAGAGGTGGGCAAAGCATTCAACACCGTCTTTATCCTGCACTCACTGCTAGCTGTGCTTGGGTCTGCGTCCAAATGTATCTTTTTTAATTGTTTCTTAAAAATATATTTGTATTGATTTCAGAGAGGGAGAGAGAGAGAGAGAGAGAGAGGAGATCAATGATGAGAGAGAAATCACTGATGGGCTGCCTCCTGCATGTCACACACTGGGAATCAACTTTGCAACTCCGGGAGTTGCCTTCCTGGGAAATGAACTCTGAACCCCTGTCCATAGGTCGACACTCAACCACTGAGCCACACTGGCTGGGCCTGAGCCCAAATGCTGACCTTTCCCCTTGATTCCCCCCAGCGGATGGGCACTGCCCAGGGCCCCACAGCAGGAGGGGTCAGAGCTGGGCCTTGAACTCCCAGGCCAAAGCCTTCATCCTGGGCCCTGCACTGGTCCCAGTGTCACTCCGGACCCGGAGGCCTTCTCTGCGACTCAGAGAGAGGGAACGAGCACCCGGCCCACGTGGCCACTGTCGCTCTGGCTCTCTCCCTCTTGTGAATGCCTCACTGAGCACTGAGTAACCTGCAGAGCCCTTTCCAGAGAGTGGAGGGCCCCTCTGAGTTTAGCTGGGTAGGGCGTGGAGCAAGGTGGCTGGGCTGGCATTCCTGCAGGCGTGGTCTGCGGGACACTCAAAGGACGCACAGCCAGCTTTGGGCTGGAGTCCGAGCCACCCAGCTGGTGCCCAGGGTAGCCAGCAAGGGACCTGGGACAGCCCAAATGAAAAATAAAAATAACTAATATGAGCCGAAACTGGTTTGGCTCAGTGGATGGAGTGTCGGCCTGCAGACTGGAGGGTCCCGGGTTCAATTCCCGTCAAGGGCATGTACCTTGGTTGCGGGCACATCCCCAGTAGGAGGTGTGCAAGAGGCAGCTGATGGATGATTCTCTCTTATCAATGTTTCTAACTCTCTATCCCTCTTTTTTCCTCTCTGTAAAAAAAAAAAATCAATAAAATATATATTTTTAAAAAACCTATTATGTGTCAAACCCTAATTATGTGTCAGGCCCTGTGCTTCCACCCCCACTCCGCACCCCTACCCCAGGTCTCAGGGCTGAGGAGTGTGCGGGTTCCATCCAGCCCTGTTCCTTCTCAGCATCAGGTTAAGCTCCTTCATCTCGGCCCAGAAAGCGCCACAGCGGGGCCTCCTTCCTCCTTCTGCTGCTCCCACTGCGGGCCCCCTCTCCCCCTGTCCCTTTTGCACATCACCCCGAGGACTCCTGCAACCTTGAGCAATCCAGCCCCACCTCCACCGGGAAGCCCTCGCGCCCATCTCGAAAGCCAGCTGGGTGGCGTGGCTTTTTTCTGCTCCAGACTCTGGTCCTGAACTCCGCGTTTCCGCTCCCTCCTCTGTCCCAGTTGTCCCCAGAGACCCTTGTCCCCCCCCACACACCCCTCCCCTCTCGGCCCCCGCACGGCCGCTCTGGGGAGGCGGGATGCAGCGCGGGGCAGGGTAGGGGTGAGGAGTGCGTGTGCAGGATGACGTCACCCGCCCGCCCCCGGGCCTCTCCCCCTGCTCCCCGCCCACCCGGTCCTGGGAGCCCGGCGCCCGCCGCCCGGGCCGGGCTCGGAGCGCAGCGCGCCTGCGCGGGGAGCGGCCCACGGCGCCTGCGCGCTCGCTCCCGCCCTATATCAGGCCGGCGCCGGCCGCCGCGGACAAGGACACGCTCCCCGCGCCCGCCGTCCCCGCCGCCGCCGCCGCCCGCACCGCGACCGTGACCGTGACCGGCGCAGGTGAGTGCGGCCCGCGCTCCGGCCCCGCGGCCTCAGCCCGCGCCGCCCGGCGCCCGGCCCCCTCCCCCACCCGTCACCTGCCGCCGGGGTCAGGGCGCCCCCAGGCCTTCGGCCATGACCGCCGCCGGCCTCCCGCCAACTGGCCGCCGCCCGCCCCTGCCCTCCGCCCTCCGCCCTCCGCCCTCCGCCTTCGCCCTCTGCCCTCTGCCCTCCGCCCTCCGCCTTCGCCCTCTGCCCTCTGCCCTCTGCCCTCCGCCCACCGCCCTCCGCCCTCGCCCTCTGTCCTCCGCCCTCGCCCTCCGCGCGCCCCTGCCCGCGGTGCCCAGCTCCCCGGACATCCCGCCCCGGGGCCCAGGACCCCGCTGGGGGCCGCCTCGGGCTTGGGAGGCCGGGAGGAGCCCTTGCTGCCCCGGCGGTGGACGGCCCTTCCCGGGCCTCCTCTGGCTCCGGGGTGTGTGCTAAGCGTCCCGTGGGCCCTGCATCCTCCTCCGGAGCCGCCCACCTCCCAAACCTGCTCCGCACTCGCCCCTCCTGTCCCTCCCCTGGGGATCCATCAGCGTTTGCTCCACTCGGGAGAGCCGCCTCGGCTGCTTTTGCGTGGAGCTGGGCCCGGGTGTCTGGGGGACCTGGGCAGAGGGCCCCACTCCTTAGTGAGCTCCGTCTCCGTGCTGTGCTTAGACATCGTGGAGTGAGGCTTCTCAGCACCCCGGGCCCTCGCTGTGAGCTACGGCGACACCCGAACCCAGTGACCTTGCCCGGGTGTCTGCCCGATGATTAACAAGTGTCCGTGTCACTCAACCCCCTGCAGGATCAGTGCACCTCCCGGACCGACCGCCATGGAGACTGTCGTGCGCCGCTGCCCGTTCCTGTCCCGCGTGCCTCAGGCCTTCCTGCAGAAGGCGGGCAAGTCGCTGCTGTTCTACGCCCAGAACTGCCCCAAGATGATGGAAGTGGGGGCCACGATGGCCCCCCGGGCCCTGTCAGGGTCTGCAGCGCACTGCCAGCAGGTCAAGGAAACCCCACCCGCCAGTGAGAGTGAGTGTCAGCCACCCAGTGGGGTTCAGTCCACAGGGGTCACTGGGTGCCGGGCCCAGTTCTTCGGGGGGATTATCTCACGTCAGCGACGCCCTAACCTCCCAGGGGGGCGCTGGGGGTTTCCGTCTCCAAAGGGGGAGCGGCCACTTGGTCGGTTTCTGGGCGCAGGACTCGGGCACTTCCGTGGAGAGTGGGCATGTTCTGACCCGGCTGTCCCGTCATGAAAGATTTGGCCCTTTGGCCTTTCCTTTTTTTTTAAGTGAATAGACTATTTTTTAGAGTTGTTTTAGGTTCAAAGCAAAATTGAGAAGAAGCTTTTTTTGGCTTTTAAACTTATGATTCTTTTTCTCCTAATTTGCTTTTAAATGTTATTTGTCATCGTGGTAAAATGTACGTTACAAAATGTACCATCTCTATCAGTTTTTAGGGAATTTTAGAAATCATTATTTTAGGTTGAAAGGTTTTTATCATCCATCGATCTCAAGTGCCCAGTTGCGCGGCGCTGAGGGCATTCCCGTTGTTGTGCAATCCCCGCTTCAGAGCCTTTCCATCTTGCAAAACTGGACTCTGTCCCATTAAGGCTAACTCCGCCCCAGCCCCCAGCCAGTGCCGGTCCCCTTTCTGCCTGCGAGCTGCTCCAGGAACCACACGCGAGGGGAGTCCTAGTTTGTTAAAGCAGGATTGTCTAACACGCGTATTTTTACTCTGTACACGATGTAGACACGTCTGTGTTGAGTAAAGCGGTCAGAGGTGGCTCAGTGTGGTCCGGCTGTGCCAGGAGGGGGTGGGCGTTTCCGATGCCCCTTACCCTCAGACGAGCCTGCCTCCCAGGCTGTGGGGGTTCTGGATGGGCATGTGGAGGGCACGTTACTAAGTGGGGAGGATCCCGTCCTTTGTAGGATTGCTTTTCCTCTTGGCCTCTGCTCAGGAGTTATTTTTTCACTGAGCTGTCAGAGCCCTCGGTGCCATTGTGTCCCCAGAGGAGGGCAATGGGCGTGTGGCATGTGGCCTGTCCACTGGGTAGGCTGCCCTGAGCCATCACAGTGACGTCCACAAACTCCTAGTTTAGGCAGAAGTTTGTAGTGAGCAGAGCAGAGCAAACAAGCACCTACTGAAGAGGAAAACTTTTTTTTTTTTAATCAATCTTTATTGTTCATATTATTACAAAGGTTCCTCATTTCTTCCCCCCTCCACCAGGTTCCCACCCCACCCTCCTCTCCCTTCCCCTCCCCCATTGTCCTCGTCCATAGGTGCACAGTTTATGTTCAGTAGGAGGAGAACGTTTTTAAACCTGTGCATAGGGGACAAGATTATACCCAAATGTCTTAGTGACTATGCTTTTTGCTTTTTTTTTTTTTTTTTTTAATCAATTTTTTAAATTGGCTTCAGAGAGATGAAGGAGGGAGTGAGGGAGGAAAAGAGAGGGCGGGAGAGACATCGATCAGTTGCCTCCCACACATGGCCTGACCAAGGATCAGTCCCGCAGCCTGGGTGTGAGCCCTGAATGTGATGACGCTCTAACCACCCAGCCACACCCGCCAGGCTACAAAGGTTCAGTTTGAATGAGAGAACCCTTCATTTTCCAGGCTTCCTGCCCTGACGCTGATGAGTGAAGCGAATTTCAAAGCGGCTTTTTAAACTTTTCTTTACGGAAGATTTCAGTGAAAAGGGTATTGTGACACACTGCTCCGGCTGTGAGAGAGGCTAGCCTGTGACTCAGGGATATTCCAGAGAGATGAAGAAAGACTTCTCTAGAAGGAAGGTGGATGACTCTGCTCAGGGGAAGAGGGGAGTCGTTAACTAGAAGCCCAGGTGTGACGTCGGTGAAGTTTGATGAGAATGTAGAGGTGTGTGCGGTGACACAGCCGTGACTTGAGCTCTGGCAGGCAGTGACCTCATGACTTTACTCGTAGCCTGATCTCCTTTGTTAAGAGGAAAATCAATTGTGTGTCTATCAAGAAACAGCAGGAATCTGTTTGGAAAATATTAGCAAAGCCTGGCCAGTGTGGTTCAGTGGTTGAGCCTCAATCAATGAATCAGGAGGTCAGGGTTCAATTCCCAGTCAGGGCATGTGTCCTGGTTGTTGGCTCAATCCCCAGTAGGGGGTGTGCAGGAGGAAGCCAGTCAATGATACTCTCTCATCATTGATGTTTCTCTCTCTCCCTCTTCTTTCCTCTCTGAAATCAATAAATAAAAATACTTTTTTAAAAAAAATATATATTTGATTTTTTCCAGAGAGGAAGGGAGAGGGATAGTTAGAAACATCAATGAGAGAGAATCATCAATCAGCTGCCTCCTGCACATTCCCTACTGGGGATGTGCCCACAACCAAGGTACATGCCCTTGACTGGAATCGAACCTGGGACCTTTCAGTCCGCAGGCCAACACTCTGTCCACTGAGCCAAACTGTTTAGGGCTAAAAACACTTTTTTGAAGAAAATATTAGCAGAGAAAAAATTGTATGAACACTTCCAGGGACCTTTGAGAGAGTGACCTCAAGAAGCACGCCGCATGGATTTGGGGCAGATTGACTAGAAACGGCCCAACCCGAGAGCCCTGGGTCTGAAACCAGAGAGCAGCGTGTGGGAGGGAATGTTTCCCGGAGGCAGCAGAGCCGCCGCTCCAGCCGCACCTGGTGGCCGTGGATTTGTGCCTGGCGGCGGCGGCGGCAGTGATGGTGGTGGTGGTGGTAGAGGTAGTGGCACCAAGTTGTCTGGGCCGTCAGAGGAAGAACAGGTGGCTTTCTGGTGAGGCGAGCAAACAGTTCTGGGGCTTCAGCTCTTCTGTTCCCCCCACAGAGGACAAAACTGCCAAGGCCGAGGCGCCGCTGGCTCCCGGTGGCTCCCCACCGGCTGCAGATGGCACGCAGCTCCCCCCTGGACACCCGGCCCCGAGCCAGGGCACTGCCAGCAAATGCCCCTTCCTGGCAGCGCAGATGGGCCAGCAGGGCAGCAGCGTGTTCCGCAAGGCCAGCCTGGAGCTGCAGGAGGACGTGCAGGAGATGCAGGCTGTGAGGACAGGTAACCGCGGCCGCGCCGGGAAGCGGGAGGCCCCGGTGGCCCTCTGGGACCCTCGGGCTCGCTTACGAGCTGCCGGTGGGAGGATTGTGTTGCCACCGTCCCCTGCAGAGCCAGGAGGAGGCTACGGGAAGAGGGTTGCGTTCCACAACATGGGGCTTTCTATCGGGCGGGGAGTCCAGCTTTTACAGGAACCCCTGCTTGCTGAGCGCACCCCAGCTCCCCTGTTTGTCCCCATCGTCTGGGGAGTAAAGGCACAAACTGTCACTGCAGTTCGTGATGGTCTGGGCTCCTGAGCTGTGTCTCCCAATGGTTAGCGAGTGGCAACCTGCATCCCAGAGTGGCTTCTCCGTGGAGCACCAAGGTCCCGGGGAGCGTCCCTAGCAGAAATGCTGCTCTGGGCTGGGACTGTTTTCTGCAGCGGGAACAGAGGAGGGCGAGGGGGGGACCGCCGGCCAGCTGGAGAGCCTGGGCCTGGAACATCGGCTGAGGCTGGCTGGTGGCTCTGGCCAGTCAGGGTGCGAGGGGCAGCAAAGCTTCACACTCCCAGTTACACCTGTGTCCCGATGGGCTCTGCCCGCCGAGAGACAGCATGCCCGGAGGTATTGGACCGGAATGCCATGTGGGTCCCCTTTGCCTCTGTCACTTACAGAGGTTGCCCAGGCCTCAGCGAACCCCAGTGTGCTCAGCGTAAAGACGGGTGGCGGGGAGCCGAGCGGGTTGCTGAAGAACTTCCAGGACCTGATGCGAAAGCAAAGGCCGGAAAGGGTGTCCCACCTGCTCCAGGATAACCTGCCCAAGTGTAAGTCTCGCTCTGCCTGGCGATCCCACTCAGCGCCACATCGCACGGGAGGTGTGGCTAACGCCGGGGCCCTGCTTGAAGCCACAGGTGCTCTTGGCCATAGTGAGTACCAGCCTGCTGGTACCCACCTTCCCTCAGCGCTGCATCCACACTGGCACGGTGGCAGGCATGGCCGGGCAGTCTCCACTTGCCCATATGAACGCATCATGCATTTGCCCAGCACCCCCTAGTGGCTGAGCTGGGGTGGGACCCAGGTCTTTCAGCCAAGCCCAGACGTGCTTCCTAACCACCAGCTCTCCTGTCTCTCGTTGCGTCTTCAGCTGTTTCCACGTTCCAGTATGATCGTTTCTTCGAGAAGAAAATTGATGAGAAAAAGAATGACCACACCTACCGAGTTTTCAAAACTGTGAACCGGCGGGCACAGCTCTTCCCCATGGCGGACGACTACTCGGGCTCCGTCAGCAAGAAGCAGGTGTCGGTCTGGTGCAGCAACGACTACCTGGGCATGAGCCGCCACCCCCGGGTGTGCGGGGCGGTCATGTGAGTACACGGCGCCCAGCCCCGGGCAGCGCTGGGCGGGACGCTGATGATGGGACTGGCTCCTGTGGGGGTGGGGCCGCAGCTGGAAGGGACTGCTCTCGGCTGTAAACGGCTTCGGGGACTCTCAGCCTGACGGGCAAGCAGTTGGGGCCCCTGGGTGTGAAGTTAGAGTGTATGGGGTCAGCTACACCTGTGTCCGCTTCCTGCTGCATCACAAACACGTCCAAAAGGCGTCGATCTGAGCGGGTCCTTCGGGGGGTGCTCTGGCCAGCGGCCCGGGGAGAGCTGGGAGCCCCTCGAGGTCAGTGACTGTCCGTCCTGACGCCGCGTGGCCGGCGTGCAGAGGCTGAGGGAGCCCTCGGGGGCCTCTCTGCAGCCTGATGCCCAGGCACAGCCAGAAGCCTCACCGATGCCGGGGGCTCAGACTGTGGGCGGACGCTGTGGCTCAGGAGGCAGCTCCCCTTTGGGACCGGCTCCCTCCGCACCCAGAGACGCTGCTGGTGGAGAGTTCGGGGCCCGGTTCACAGCGAGGGGTCCCAGGACAGGAGTTTGTCTCACAGGCGGGCTCACGTGCTGTTGCCTGTCCGCAGGGACACCCTGAAGCAGCACGGGGCCGGCGCCGGCGGCACGAGGAACATCTCCGGGACCAGCAGGTTCCACGTGGACCTGGAGCGGGAGCTGGCCGACCTCCACGGGAAGGACGCGGCCCTCCTGTTCTCCTCCTGCTTCGTGGCCAACGACTCCACCCTCTTCACGCTGGCGAGGATGCTGCCAGGTGGGGCGCTGGTGCTGGGGGTCCGGGAGCCCCGTCCCTGCTTTCTGTGGTCTCCGTTTCCCGGGGTCAGCTGCAGTCCACAATTACTACATGGAAAGTTCCAGAAATAAGTGATTCACAGGTTTCCCCCTGGGTGTAACTGAGTTGTGTGACGAAACCTCAGAGTCCTGTCTGTCCCTCCTGGCCTCTGGCCAGGTCTCCTGGCCACACGGCTCCCGCCGCCAGTCACTCGGGGCCGTCTGTCCTCAGATTCGCTGTCACGATCAGGCGGTGCTGGTTCGGTCCGGCGCCCGCTGCGGGCCTGGCACGTGGCCCCTCGGGGGCGGGTTGGCGTGAGAGGGATGTTGACAACAGAGAGGCTTAACCAGCACCAGCTGAGAGGAGTGGCGTGTCTGGGCGTTGGTTGTGGAATTGGGTGTGAGTGCTGGCACACGCACACGCTAAGCTCCAGTGAACGTGACCCCAGCGAAGGGTCAGCGCCAGGGCTGGTCCGTGGCTGTTGCTCCAGTGCATTGTGGGTTCTCACGGTGGCTCCCCTGTGACGGTGTGGACGGGGCAGCGAGGTAAAGCAGGCTGGCCGCCTGCTGCGGGGCCCTGCACCCCTGGCCTTCTCGGAGGAGAAGCCGGGCGGGACTCTGCCGGAGGAAGCAGGCTCCAGCGGCTTTTCCCTGTGGGCTGAGCCGCGTTCTCGCTGCCTAGGAAAGAGGTGGTCTCCAGTGCAGATGGCAGTAACAAACAGCGTTTGTCTGTCTGTCTGTCAGGCTGTGAGATCTACTCCGACTCTGGGAACCACGCCTCCATGATCCAGGGCATCCGGAACAGCCGGGTGCCCAAGTACGTCTTCCGCCACAACGACGTGGGCCACCTGCGGGAGCTGCTGCAGCGCTCCGACCCCCAGGCCCCCAAGATCGTCGCCTTCGAGACCGTGCACTCCATGGACGGTGGGTCTGCGCTGGACTCTTCTTTCTCTCCTTTCCTTTCCTTTTTTTTTTAACTCTTCAAACGTGTCTACTTGGGCTTTGCAGTTTCTTTCCATTGACTTGCCTGCTAGGGTTTGTCATCGTGGACATGGGTAGGTTTGGGTAAGTTAGAGGTGGTTCTGCGTTGGCTTTTTCCCGCTCTGAGACCCCAGTGCGCCTGGGAACCGGGGAGTGTTGGCGATAACCCCGGCACGTGCCGTTCAGTCTGCTGACTCACAGGACCGCCGTCTGAGGGTGCTCTGTCCCCGCAGGCGCGGTGTGTCCGCTGGAGGAGCTGTGTGACGTGGCCCACGAGTTCGGGGCCATCACCTTCGTGGATGAGGTCCACGCGGTGGGGCTGTACGGGGCCCGCGGCGGCGGGATTGGCGACCGGGATGGAGTCATGCCAAAGATGGACATCATTTCCGGAACGCTCGGTACGTGCACTGTGCCTGCTGCCCGCGCTGGGCACCAGGTGCTGGCGAGCAGGGCTGGCTGGCCTGGCGGGGCTGGGGTGGCGCAGGAAGCTGGGCCACTTTGGGGCGAGTGTTTGTTTTCTGTGAGGGGCTGGCGCAGCCCAGCAGAACCCCTCGGAGCCAGAGGCCTGGCTCCCAGGATCTAAGTGACTCTCCTGGCCGGACACAGGAGCGTCTGAGCCCGAGCAGACAGCTGTGGCTCTGGCCTCAGCCGCAGCCCTCACCGTGCGCCTCCGACTGTGCCCGGGTCAGAACCAGAATTCCATGCCGGTGTCCAGGCAATGTGGGACCAGACGTTCGGTGCTGTGGTGCTGAGCTCTGTGCCACGTGCCTGTTAGTGGGGACTAGTCACCCCACAGCTCTCCCTCTCGAGAGGCGGGATCTCCCGGGCCAGACGTGTAAGTCTGTCTGCACAGCTCCACGCCGCCTGCGTCTCAGCGTCCTGGGGGCACAGTGGGAACAGCCCTCCCCAGTTCTGTGGAGAAGGGGTCGTGTGGACACAGAGGAATCCTCTTTGCCTACGAGGCATGAGGAGATGGGATGGAAATCGGTAAACTTGAGACTTCACGTCAGTAAGGCCATTGGAGGCCCAAGCAGCAGTTGGTGAAGGAAGGGCGCGTCCTGCAGCTCCCTGTAGGCGCCAGGACCCCGTGACCCCGGCAGACCCTGTGCAGGCAGCACGGCCAGCGGGCCCTCCCGGAGGAAGCCCTGTTCCCGGCCGGAGCCCGCTGCCCGGAGCCCTCAGCCCGCTGCCCGGAGCCCGCAGCCGCAGCTCTTCCTTCAGGCGGAGCTGGGAAGCCCGGGAAGAAGTTTCCCAGGAAGAGCTTAAGCGCCCGCCCTGCAGGGGGTCCCAGAGGAATGTTAATCCCTGAGCGGAGGGAAGGGTGAGGCTCGGCACCGGAGCCGATCCTGAAGCCTGAGAACAGGTTACATAAAGAGACTTAGCAGGGTGAAAGATGAGGTGGCCCCAGTCCCCCTCCCCGCCCCCCCCAGTTCTGAGTGTTCGTGTTTGTCTGGTAATTAATGCTGATGGTCAGTTCTGTGATTACTGAAGCAGGAAGTCATACGTTCCCACCAAAACAGAGCGCCTTTGTTGGGTGACAGCCCCACCTCCAGGTGCTGCTCACAGGGGGAGGTGGGCCCAGAGCAGGTGCGGGTGGGAGGGCGCCGGCGGCCAGGCGCCAGGGTGGCACGGGCCGGGCAGGACCCTTGCCCGGTTTCCTCAGTTCCCCCTCGGGGAGGTGGGGGACAGCCTCTCCTCAGTCTTAGGTCCAGTGAAGGAGGTAGAAGCGGGCGCGGAGGCCTAACAGCCTGTGTCTCCGCCTCCCGCAGGCAAGGCGTTCGGCTGCGTGGGCGGCTACATCGCCAGCACCAGCGCCCTGATCGACACGGTGCGCTCCTACGCGGCCGGCTTCATCTTCACCACCTCGCTGCCGCCCATGCTGCTGGCCGGGGCGCTGGAGTCCGTGCGCGTCCTCAAGAGCGCCGAGGGCCAGGCGCTGCGCCGCCAGCACCAGCGCAACGTCAAGCTGCTGCGCCAGATGCTCATGGACGCCGGGCTGCCCGTGGTGCACTGCCCCAGCCACATCATCCCCGTGCGGGTGGGTATGGCCGGGCCGGCGGGGGGGGGGGGGGCGCGGATGGCGGCCGGGCTGCCCGTGGTGCACTGCCCCAGCCACATCATCCCCGTGCGGGTGGGTATGGCCGGGCCGGCTGTGCCCCCATGCTGGCACATTGGGCGGGGCGGGGCGGGCGGATGATGGCCGGGCTGGGGCGGCGTCCCTTCTGATCCGGAGCCAAAGCTCACTAGCTTTGCCGTGCGGCCTCCTGTCAGGTCCTTTCCTCCACAAACAGCGCCGCCCTGGTGCCGCCGGGAGAGTGTGGGTAACACAGCGGCGCCCGCGCTGCCTTCACCCGGTGTGCACGTCCGTGGGGCCAGCTGGCGGCACCCGGGGTAGCTGCTGCCCGCCCACCTGGGAGCCCACCGAGAGCACCCTCGTGTGGGTCTGTGGGGTCGGGCAGGCACTGCCTCTCCGCTGGCCGAGCTGCTCAAACCTGCGCCCATGGTGTGGGCTCAGAAGCTCGCTAAGGGGGTCCGTCTGCTCTGACTTTACCTTTTTTTAAATTTTTTTTTTTTTTAATTGATTTTCCACAGAGAGGAAGGGAGAGGGATAGAGAACCAGAAACGTCGATGAGAGAGAAACATCGACCAGCTGCCTCCTGCACACCCTCCACCGGGGATGCGCCCGCAACCAATGTACATGTCCCTGACCGGAATCGAACCTGGAACCTCTCGGTCCGCAGACCGACCCTCTATCCACTGAGCCAAACCGGTCTCGGCCTGACTTTACCCTTTGTTCACGCAGGTGGCAGATGCTGCTAAAAATACCCAGGTCTGTGACGAGCTCATGAGCAGACACAACATCTACGTGCAAGCCATCAACTACCCCACGGTGCCCCGGGGGGAGGAGCTGCTGCGGATCGCCCCCACCCCGCACCACACCCCCCAGATGATGGACTACTTCGTGGGTGAGTGCCCAGGTGCCCGAGGCGGAAAGACACAGAGGCTGCAGAGTGGTCTCGGGAGCTCTGAGCGAGCCTGCTGGTCCCCAGTGCCCCTGCATCTTGGTGGTGGAGTTCCCGAGGGCAGAGGCCTCAAGGCGGGGCCTGTCCTGGCTCCGAGTCCGCCTCGCTCACTCTCCTTCCCAAGGGGGTGTGGTCCTAGCCCCCGCTCACACCTGCCGCCCCCCCCCCCCCCACACACACACACTCTGGTAAGAGCGGGGGATTCCATCCTGCTACTCGGGTGCAGTTTAAAGCCTACGAATTGCTTATTTCTGGGATTTCCCACACAATGTTTTCAGGCCACGTTTGGCCACAGGTGACAAACCGGAAAGTGAAACTGAGGATAAGGGAGGGAGGGTGCTGTGTGCAGTCACCTCTGTGTGATTCCAGAACTTCCATCACCCCAGAGAGAAACCCACAGCCACCAGCGGCCACTCGCCCCTTCTCTCCCCACACGGGGGACCCGCCCCCTGCCTGTCCGGCCTTCCTGGGCTGGAGTCCTCCTAACCCTTCCCTGTCTGCTCGCAGGGAGTCTGCTGGCCACGTGGAAGCGCGTGGGGCTGGACCTGAAGCCACATTCCTCGGCCGAGTGCAACTTCTGCCGGAGGCCGCTGCACTTCGAGGCGATGAGCGAGCGGGAGCGATCCTACTTCTCCGGCCTGAGCAAGCTGGTCTCCGCGCAGGCCTGAGCCCCCCCACACGGCGCCAGTGTCTGTGGACTAAGTTATGTTAGTTTTAATCCATAGTGAAGCTCCGTCAGGAAATAAATTGTTTACGGGCTGGGTCCTCCTGTGTTTGGTACAGACTCCACGTCGTTTTCTTTTCCTTGAAGCTGGGTGTGAAGCGTGTGTGTGGCTGAGGTTTATAAAACGTGTGAAAACACATCCTCTGGCAACGGCTCCAAACCTGTGGCCACCTGCCTCCGTCCCTGGAGCCCGGTGCTTCTGGAAGCCGCTGCGTGGCGGCTCTCGGCTTCAGCCCCACGGCCCTGACGGTCACCGCCGGCCCTGACGGTCACCGCCGGCCCTGACAGTCGCTGCCGTGGCCTTGACGGTCGCCGCCGGCCCTGACGGTCGCCGCCGTGGCCCTGATAGTCACCAATGGCCCTGACGGTCACCGCCGGCCCTGACGGTCGCCGCTGTGGCCCTGATGGTCACCGCCGGCCCTGACGGTCGCCGCTGTGGCCCTGACGGTCACCACCGTGGCCCTGACGATCACCAACGGCCCTGACGGTCACCGTGGCATTCCTCTCAGTTTCTATTCTCCGATCTGAATCGGTGGCAACGCCGCCCAGCGACCTGCTTCCCTTTCCCTTCCCGCCGCTGCCTCGGCCCACTTCCCTCCAGCGGGGCCTCCAGCCCCTGCCCCTGCCATGCCCGTGCTCGCCAGCACATGGGAGGGCAGTGCTCTGCACCTGACCCTCCCCTCCTGTCCCGGCCCACTGCTGCCTGCACATTTCCAGGCCCAGCTCTGTCCCCATGGATTTTCCCCTTCCTGCTCAGCCCCAGGGCCTGCACCAGACTGTCACTGCCTCAGAGCACCCCCGCTCCTGCCTGGGGGTGAGTGGAGGAAGACGTGCACACAGACCGCAGACTGCCCACAGCCGTGAGACACGGCACTGCCAGGCGCGGCTCCCGCGGCGGCACGAGTGTTTGTGCTAACCGAGTCGGACGGGAGCCGCAGGGTTTCACTTCCCTGTGGGACTGAAGCACCAGGGAACCGCTCCCTCCACAGCACGGCGGTTGCCAGCGGAGTGGGGGCAAGATGGAGGCTCGGATCCAGGTGACCAGGAGCCGGGACTTGGGGTGGAGAGCGTGCACAGGGGTTCACAGTGCACACCCGCAGGTTATGTGCCAACCACCGTCACCTGCCAGTTTAATAAGACGGGTCACCCCCTTCCAGCAGCAGCCCTGCCCTTGTCTGCTGGTCCCCATCTTTGGTCCCTGTCCCCACAGCTCCCCTCCCGCGGGGCCTCGCTGCCGGGGCCGGTCCGTCTGCCTGCCACGGGCTCTCCCAGGGGTGTTGGAGGGGGCTGCCCTCGGCCTTTCTCTCCCCTGGCTTTCCAGGCCACGGCTTCCGGCTCTCCTCCTCCTCCCCCTGCACTTAACCCTGCCTTCCTCCCTCCCACCCCACACCTGCGGCCACCGGGTCAGAGGGCACCCGGGCTGCCACTCCTCCCCCGCCTGTCATCCGCCCGTCACTCTGACCGCCTGTGGGAGCTGGTCCCTCCCG